>CAUIVZ010000014.1:22623402-23045902 GCA_961763995.1 Juglans cinerea
TCGATCTGAAACTATAGTTTTAGGGACACCGTAAAGCCTAAGTACCACCTTAACATACATTCGACTCAATTTTCCTTAACCGTATGTGGAAGTAATCGAAAGAAAATGGGTGCTTTTGGTCAGTCTATCTATGATACCCAAATCATGATCGAAAGAAAATGGGTGCTTTTGGTCAGTCTATCTATGATACCCAAATCATGTTCTTTCCACTCGGGGTTCAAGGTAACCCAACCACGAAATCCATAGCATTGTCCTCCCACTTCTATTCTAGAATGGGTAGGGGCTAGATGTTTTAGACAAATCTATGATGCTCAGCCTTTACTTGCCGACAAGTAAAGTGGGCGATGTCTCGTTCCATTCATTCCTACCAAAATCCTTCTTCAAGTCCCGATTCGTTTTTGTGCAAATGGAGAGAAAAATAGATGAAAATATATGCTAAAGAGGAAGAGATTTGCACGGTTTTACAGCAAAAAGGGAAATCAAAAATTAAAGAGATGGAAATGGAAACATTACCAGTCGAAGATGGAGGAATGAGTGGTGGCGTTTGCAGACTTGCAGAGGGGAAGAATCGAAAATAGGATGGAGAGGAAGAAGGAACGTAGCAGATGGCATCCCAATGAAAAGTCGAGGTCACTTGTACAAGAGTGACCCTTCCCCAATTTTCATTAAGAAAACCCTCACTTATAGCGGAAGAATACCAAAAAATATATCCCATGAGAACAAGGAGCCCACAGGTAATAAAACCCGAAAAAAACCAACAAAATACCCCCCAAAACCAATACATCACCCTCGTCTAAAATACATAATGCTAATTTTGCCCACCTGGATAGGACCTTGAATGGAAGTCTCGTCTTCAAACTGAAAATTATTCCCATGTGAACCCCTGCTTAGCAAAAAAATAGTCACCATATTAGCTTCTCTAAAAATGTGCCGAAAGTGCACATTTAATTCCCCAACAATGGCTACAATTTCCTCTCAAAAATCGTAAAGAAAACAATATTTGCACACTCCCGAAGCCAACCATCCAACTATGACCATTGAATCCTACTCAACCAGAATGTCTCTCAAGCCCAGTTGCTTACATAATCGAAGCCCATCAAGTAGAGCTCTACATTCAGCGATGGTGTTAGTAGCATGCCCATATGAATGAGCAAAACCCGCCACCACTCCACCTTGAGAATTTCGAATAATCCACCTCCACCTGAGTCTCCCAGATTACTGCAAGATCCGCCATCTACATTCAATTTTACACCCTCTCGCCGGTGGATGCCATGCAATAAATTTTAGAATCTTTGTAGCAACCAGAAGAACTGGGCATGTTAAGTCCTCCAGGTCCGTCTACTCATGGATACTTATGGACTGAAATTTCTCAATCTTACTCGAGAATTCTCTAATTGACATTTTAACAGATCGAATAATAAAAACGGGATTAAATTCCATACCTTCCATTCTTGCCACACATCTAGCCCTCCATAATGCCCATGAAATAGCAATCAGAAGCACCCCCCGAGGCCAACCAACCTGCGTGGACATGAACGCACATTGCCACCAGAAACTCATCATTCCCTCCCAATTCCAGATCTGTGGAACTCTCATTCGGCAAGCTTCCGCAAAAAATTTCTAGATTTTTTGAGCTTCTCCACCCCTACATAAATGTGATTCAAAGACTCTATTTATGGTTGAACACAACACTCACCCTTAGAAACAATAGGAATGCCTAACAATTGAATAATGTTATCCACCGGAATTGCCTTCCTTTTAGCTTGCCAAACAAAGAAAGACCACTTCTTTGTTCCAGTGTGAGTCTAAATACAGGACTCACACTTAAGTCATGTTTACAGACTAAAATGAAAAGGTCCTTTCTCTCTTCTGATTATTCGCTAGATATACAATAACTTTGAATCCTTCGTTTGCTGATCTTTTAGGTCATCATAATCTACCACCCTTATGACACTCGCAAGCCTCGCTTGGGATTTGGCAGAGTTTGAAGTGCTAAGACATGCAACACAAAGTTACATACCCTCGTTTATGACAGTTAAAGATGCAGTGCACCTAGCCTGCATCTAATAGTATGCAATATTCCTGGCGGATGATTTTTTTTCTTTGAGTAATACAATGTACCAGATGTACTATATGCTAAAAACATAAACAAACTTCATAAATCACTTAATAAACTGATATTCAAAAAGGTTTCAGTTATTAGTTCCTTGTCGTTGCCATTTCATTGTGGACTAATCAGCCTTGTCCAGTCCGCTGTGCATGGGTCCTTGAGATCCTGACATATCGTTTACCATTCTTGAGGAAATAGTAGCCGGGACTACCATTTGCTATTTGTTTACAAATATCAGCAACTGGGCTACTAAGTTACCAAAAGTATACATATGCATGGTTATAGTAAAATAGCATGGATGCATCATGACATGGACATAAGTATGAGTGACATGACTTAGCAAATAACATAACATGTGCTTGACTTGAAAACAACGTGACTGCATATGGACCTAACATGAGCTTGACATAACTTGGTATGAATGTGAACATGAACTTGAAAACTTGTTAACATATATGTGGTTCATTTAACGTGAAATTGTAGATGTTGCACGGGTCCCCTTGAGCCATGTGCTCTTGTCGATATTGTATCATAACACACGCATCTACACCAGCTATGAGTACGTCGTAATAACTAAACTGATTAAAACTGATAAATATGAAGTTGGCACCACTGGCGTTGGGTGCCTGACTTCACTCTGTTAACCAGTTACTTATGTCCCATTCAAACCCTGTTGAGAATACTTTGTTAAGGAATTCCACAATAGTTTAATCACTCCAATGTGGATAAAGGAGCTCTACTAAGATAATTTCCCATCCTACCACTTGGAGCCGTGATAAAAATTAAAGACTCCAAATGTTTGAAAATATTTTATGACTTACTCAATGCATGTGACATGGCATGGCATGTAAAATGAAAGTGTGCACCCGACATGTAACATATAAGCATGAACTGTAATAAATGATATGACATGACATATTATAACAATTTATAAAAGTCATGTGTGACAAGAATATGACAATGATAGTTTTACCACCTAACATACATAAATTCATCGAGAGTAAGAGTCTAACTTACAGTGAATGAGCGTATCGTGAAACGTACCGTGAAAAAGCATAAATTAAAATATATTTTGAAGGGTTAGAATATCCCACTAAATACTTAGAAACATACAATTATTGGCTTATGGCTAAACTGCAAATTTACTCTCCTACTTATGGGAAATTACAATTTTACCTGTAAATAAAGGTTTTGCATAATAACTCCAAATCTTACCATAATTTAAATTCCTCATGTAAACTTTTTTTTAAAACCAAATATCAAGTCAAAAATTTTTAAACCAAACACAACTAGGTGAAGCACACCTTGGTCGATTCACATTCTAGGCAAAAACTTTATTTTTGTTACAATTTGACCCATCATGAAACTAAAATGTTTAAACCGATTTTTGCAACATTCAAAAATCACATTCTAGATTCTAAATCATGCTAAGATATCAACACACAGATTTCATAAAAATCCCAAACTCACTACATCAACAAAAATGCCAAAACATCAAGTTTAGGTAAAAAAAAGGTCCAACTCTTGATGTTCTTAGTTTAGTGCTTCCAAAACAACTCCAAGGACTCCAAAAGTCCATAATTACAATCCTAACATGTTCATAGTGCAAACCTAAGTGATGCATGCTTAATTAAGCAACCAAAACCACAAAACAATTCATAAAGAAATCGAATTGCACTAAAACACCAAAGCCGAGTATAGCATGCTTTTGACTTGAAACGAAAAACACTAGATCTTTGATTTTTATGAAATAAAACATCAAGAAATATAAGTATATATCTGGCATTCAAGTTCTAAATTGATCGAAGTATTAAATCTAGTAACAAAACAGACTGTCATATATGATGATCAAATCCATTAGAATATCATATCAAAGCATTAAATCAAACTTTATTTTTTATGAAATAAAAATAAAGAATATCATATGTGAAGATCAAAGCCATTAGATCAAGTTTCTAAAACCAAACGTCACAACTTCACCAAAACAGAAACTGTTTTGGGACATCCAGTTTCTCACTTTCCATAATCATGCAAAACCTTCACCATAAACTCTATGAACTATTACCCAACATATACCAATGTAAACTAGACTCAAAGAGGAACAAGATACATGCAGATTGTGTCATGAGAATCAACTTCCAAAGGGCTCAAAATTGCAAGGCAAAAAATGCCAACAAATCTTCCTGAATCTCTCTTTCGGTTTCTCTCTAAACCAGTGAGGAAAAATGTAAAGTGTGAAATGCAAAATGAGGGAGGCGTTATATATATGAGAGGGGGCCGACATTGGGTGGCTAAATGACGCTTGGATGGGAGGTTGGCAACCAAAAGGTTGAAGAAAGGTGGGCTGCATAGCTACTGTCCCCAGCTGCCAAAACTGGCCGAATGGATGGGCTAGGGTTTGTGTAGTCTTTTTTATTACCATGAAATGAAAATTAGAGGCTATCACTTGAGTGGATGTCAGCCACAGACTTGGCCTTGGGAGCAAGAGGGAACTTCCACAAGAAGCCTTGGATTGTGATGGTTTTTGGTGGGCCAAAAATGGTCCTAACCGATGCGTTTCAATTTAGGGTTTTAATGGGCTTTATTTGGTGTTTCTGTTATGGGTCCAAATCAAATTTTTCTTGGCCCAATGATTACTAAGATATAAAATAGTGGTTAAGGGTGAATGAGTGTATAATTGAGTGATTAATAGCATAAGAAAGTGATTAATCCAAGTGATTAAACACTTAATTAAAACTGGCCACTTTAGGGTTTGGAAAACAAGTTTAGGGTTTCGGCCAAACCCATAGGTTTTAGGGTTTCAAATGGAATACAATGGTTTGAGGGTTTACTAGGGTTAAAACCCTTTCTTGGTTGACCAATAAGTGTTGTGGTTGGTTGAAATAGTGTTTTCATAGGTCGTTTGATCACATGGCTTGATTGTGCCATGTGTCCTAAACCTATTGATATGAGTGGTTAGGATTGTGCCATGTGTCCTAAAATGATTTGACTATCGTTTGAACCATGTGCCACGTGGTGCTATCCAGGGTGTTACTATTCACCCGAGAAAATTGAAAAATAATTATTGAACCATAAAATCCTAAATAATCCTACAAGTTTAGTGGTGCAATTCGTTTCACAAAATTCGACTCATAAGTGCTTGGATTAAATAAAAAAGGCACTCCCTGTTACTATTCATCCAGGAAATGGGAAACGTATTCTTGTACCGAAAAATCCTGAATATTCATCCAAGATTAATGGTGCATTTCATTTAAAAAACTTATACTCCTATGTGCCTTAAATAAATATAAATGCAACTTTGACCATAATAGGTCAAGATTCGACTATGCTGACAGACTTAAACATAATCGGTTGCTCAATATGTGAATTTTTTTTGGGATTTCACGATGTTCTTTATGCTTTAAACAAATTCATCCATCGAATTTCTTTCGGGTCATTACAACCCTTAACTCTTCTATTGAGACGAGGACTTCTTCCAGTTGTGAACTTTCTACCAACAGTTTCCACATTCCTTAGAGAAGTGAGTCTACCTCCATAGAACCGCCTATGACCTTTGCTCCAGACTTCCTACTTAGCGCATTGGCGACCATGTTGGCTTTCTCCGAATGATACTTGATTTAGCACCGATAACTGCTTATAGTCTCTAGCCATCTCCTCTATCTCATATTGAGGTTCTTTTCGATGAAAGGTGTTTCAAACTCTTTCGGTCCGTATAAACTTCCCAAACTTCTCCATAAAGATAATGTTGTCAAATCTTTAAAGCAAACACTATTACTGCTAGTTCCATATCGTGGGTGGGATAGTTCTTCTCATGATCCTTCAGTTCCTAAACGCGTAAGTTACTACCACTCCTTATTACACCAGAAGAGACCCTAGTCCATATTTTGATGCATCACCGAATGCTACAAATCGCTTTTGGGGTTTTGGCAGTGCCAGTACAGGGGCTATGGTCAACCTTCACTTTAGTTCCTAAAAACTTTGTTAGCATAGCTCGATCCAAATGAACTTGGTATTCTTCTTTATCAACGCTAGGGGTGTAAATTCAAACCGGAAAACCGGTCTGAACTGGAACGAACTGTACCGGCTTTACCGATTTTGAACTGGTCCGGTCCAGGACCGATTCTTGAAATGTGAAAACCGGCCGGAACTGGTCCGGTTCCGGTTTTTGGATTTCGAACCGGACCGGACTAGTTGATAAAAAAATATATAAAAAATAATATTTGTATATATAAGTTTTATATATAATGTATAATTATAAATTTATATGTGAAATTTTAATATATAATTATATATATATTCATATATGAAATAATTTCATATTATAATTTATAAATTATTACATAAAATGTTGATACTAATATATAAGTTTATAATTAATACTAATAGTCTAATATTGACTATAGTTATACTTATAATCAATACTAAAAGTTTTTACTAAACGTTTATAACTAATACTAATATTAAATATATAGTTTATAACTAATACTAATAGTCTAATATTAATTTTATTATATAGTCTAATATATTATTTAGCTATACTAATATATAAGTCTATAACTATTTAACTAATGCTAATAGTATAATATAGATTATAGTTATAGTTATACTAATATAGCTATACTAAATCACTAAAAGTTTATAACTAATATATAGTTTATAACTAATACTAATATATAACTATACTAATAGACTAATATTAATACTATTATATAGTCTAATATATTATATAGCTATACTAATATATAAGTCTATAACTATTTAACTAATACTAATAGTTTAATATAGACTATAGTTATACTTGTACTAATATAGTTATACTAAATCACTATAACTAATACTAATATATGACTTTACTAGTAGGCTAATATTAATACTATTAGACTAATCTAATATATTATATAGCTATACTAATATATAAGTCTATAACTATTTAACTAATTCTAATAGTTTAATATAGACTATAGACTATAGTTTTACTTATACTAATATAGTTATACTAAATCACTATAACTAAGACTAATATATGACTATACTAATAGGCTAATATTAATACTATTAGACTATAGTATATTAAATATATTACAAATATATATTATATAGTCTAATATATAATATATTTGACTATAATATATTAAATGTATTACAAATATATATATATACTTATACTAAATCACTATAGTCTATTAAATGTATTACAAATAGTTATTCTAATCACTATAACTAATAGTCTAATACTAATATTTATAATAATATTAGAGTCTAATACTATATTACTATTAGCAATATACTTTAAGTCTATTATTAATATTATTATATAGTCAAATATATTATATAACTATAACTAATATATAACTAATACTAATATATATACTAATACTAATAGTCTAATATTAATACTATTATATAGTCTAATATAGACTATAGAATAGTTATACTAATCTATATTAAATCACTATAAGTCTTTAACAATTTTTTTTAATAGGTTAAATCACTATAACAATATGTATATAACTATATATATATATATATTATTATATGGCATTAAATTACTCTAAGAAACGGCGCCGTTCCCCCCCCCCCCCCCCCGAGTTTTTAGTTTTACTTTCAGTTTCCCACCCCCTTCCTTAGAAACCCTAGATCCCCCCCCTCCAGGAACTACGCCGCACGTAACAGGCTAACAGCCTCTGTCGCATCCTCCAGTCCCTCTGTCGGTGCCCCTCTCTTCCTCACTCTCCGCCTCTCTATGACTCACGGCCTCCATCTCTGCCCTCTCACGGCCTCTCTGCCCTCTCATGGCCTCTCTGCATCCAACGTTCCAGGCTTCACCTCTCTTCCTCACTCTCTCAGCGTCTCACGCAGCCCTCCCATCTCTCATGCAGCCGGCAGCCCCTCTCTCACGTCTCTCTGCTTCGACGGTAATTTTTCTTGAGGATCTTTATTTGTCTAACGTCAATACTCAATAGTGAAGCATTGAAGCTCTGTTTGTTGCACTGAAGCTATGTTTGTTTAATCTGCAATGATATGTTTGGGTTGCGGACTTCCTAGTTTTTTTTTTCTAAGGACCACGTTAGCCTAAAGATCTGTTTGTTTTGTTTGATTAAGCATATGAGATTCTGAGTTGAATGAAAGCTTTCAAGTGACTTTGCTCCATTACATATCATATGTTTTTAAATGATTTTATCATCTGCATGTGCATATCATTATCATCGTTTCATCTGCTAAGTCAAAAATCCCATTATTCTCTTGTATGTTCCAAAATGATTTTATCATCTGCATCTGCATATTACAACATCTCATATTGTTTTAAACTGTGAAGCTAAAAAAAAATACATAAAAATAAAATAAGAATAATAACATATAAGAAATTACTTTGAAATTAACATATGCATGCAGATAGGAGACTTTCATATATGGATCGGGTGAAGAAATTAATTGGAGCTTATAATATTAATATATATATATATATATTATAGCATATATAAACCCACTATAGCAAATGAATGTTTATAGTTAAAAGAATGGTTGTACTTGGTCTTTGACACTGAATGAAGCAAAATATAGTAGTTGGACATGTTGTCTGCATTAAACTCCACCTTTGGTTTAGTTATTAATAATTATATTGTTATATATGCTTTTATTACGATGTTTATTTTTTGTTACTACATATATAAACTAGAAAACCGGACCGGACCAAAAATCGGTAAAACCGGAAATACCGGTTTAGGAGGGTAACCGGAGCATAATCGGTTTTGGAAAATGTAAAACCGGTACATACCGGTTCGGTCCTAAATTTTGTCAAACACTGGACCGGACTGGTTACACCGCTAATAAACGCTGTAAGTGGACTTGATAATTTGGAAAATCCTTCCATGAATCTAAGATAATAGCCAGCTAGTCCTGTGAAACTCCTAATTTCGTAAACTGTTGTGGGACATTGCCAATCCACAACTGCCTAAATCTTAATAGGATCCACTGTGACTCCTTCCATGGATATCACGTGATTGGGAAACTTAAACTTCCCAAACCGAAACTCATATTTGTTGAGTTTGGTGAACAATTGATACTCCTATGATCTTCCCTGGATATCACGTCACTGAGGACATTGGCAATTCTCAGGTGACTCTTATGATCTTTGACATGATTGGAATATACTAGGATATCATCTATGAACACAACTATAAACATGTCCAATAATGGTTGGAATACCCTATTCATGATATCCATGAATTCTTCTGGGGTGTTGACTAAACCAAACCACATATACAAACATGATATCCAAGATATCCATGGTTTGGCCCCAGAGATTTTTTAGGAGCATGTGACCAATATAGGGGTTGCTTGAATCTTTGGTTGTACTTAGTTAGTGGAAGTTTTGTATGTATGTGCATATCGTGAGTATCGATTATGCTACCATGTATTATTGTGTGCACATTTTGTTTGTCCTCTTACTACAGTGGTAACACAAGACTTTCATATTTAGGGTACGCTTAGGAACCCAAGTTTTCTTAAGGATGCTTGGGGAATGAGATGAGATGAAAAATATGTGAATAGTACTGAAATAATTTATGAATAGTAGTAAAATAGTTTGAGTTATGATGTTTTATGAGATTTTAAAAAGAGAGAGAAAATTTTGAATAAAAATATTTTAAAGTTAAAATATTGTTATAATATAAATTTTTAATATTATATTTGTTTTGGGATTTGAAAAAGTTAATTACTTTTTGTATATTGTTTGAAAGTTTGAGTTAGTAGTAATAATTAGTGTGAAAAAGTTGTAATAATTAGTTTGAAAGTGTTTGTGTCTGAGTGATGTTTGAGAATAAAATAAGATGAAATGATATGAGATGAGATGAAAAACATAGCAAAACATCCCCATAGATATTCTCAGATATTTCCTTCCCAAACATCACTCAAACAAAAAAAAAAAAAAGGTTTTCATTTTCCATTTTTACCCTTTTTCTCTCTATGGGTGAATAGGGTTTTCGTTTTTCTCCAGCCGTGTATTGGTCCTCCCCAAGAGGCTGCATGGCAGCCGCTGAGGGTGGCGCAGGTCGACCTTCTTTTGCCGACCTGGTGGTTGCTGTCCCGCAACCCATCCCTGAGATGGTGTTGCCATCACGTCCTCCGAAGATGGTAGACGGTGGGGTCTACTTTCAGTTTACCAAAGAGGAAATCGAACGTTCTGCCGAGCCTTTCCATTACTCTGTGGTCCTCAAGTTCTTGAAGCAACGACCTTCTCTAGACGTTGTGCGTGCGTTCATTCACAATCATTGGGGTCTTTCTGCTATACCAGTGGTTTCATCCATGCGGTGCCCTCGGAACGTGTTCGTGAGAATGGCTAATGAAGCTGATTTTACGAAGGCTTTATCGAGGGACGTATGTGAAATTAATGGGAGTTTCTACCGTGCTTTTCGTTGGTCTCCTGAATTTAATGAAGATGATGAGCTGTCCAGGGTGCTGGTATGGCTTTCTCTTCCGGGCCTTCCTCCAAATTTCTATCGTGAAGCTTTTCTGAAAATTCTCATGGCGCCTATTGGGATGTTCATACGTAGGGATAATCCGACTCACTGTGCAACGAGAACTGATGGAGCACGGCTATGTGTGGAAGTGGATGCTCTAAAACGCCCTTGACTCCTTTTTGGATAGGGGCTCCTGGTTTGCCTACTAGCCGTAAGCAGGAAGTTGTATACGAGACTCTTCCGGCCTACTATGTTACGTGCAAGATGCAGGGGCACAACTCATGGACATGTAGAGTAGGAAAAAATGAGAAGAATGGGCAGTCTCAGGTTGGAAAGAAAGATCAGCATGAGGTTGTCAAGGCTATTGAAGAACTTGGGCCAGAATCAGTGCAAACTGTATCTGTCAATGTGGATAATACTATTACTAATGCGGAAGAAACTTTAGTGACAGACTTGGAAGCAGGGGGTGTTGTGGTTGAAGAGTTGGTTTCGTCTGATGCAGTTCGTCCGTCTGAGTCAGTGGGTGATGTTGCGGTGCTGCTTGAGAATGCAGGTGCTTCAGTTTTGTTGTTAGAAGAGGGAGAGGCTATGCCAGGGGGTGAAGTTGTTCCCCACGGTATTAACATGTCTTCTGAGAATGCAGGTGCTTTTGTTCATGATGAGAATGCTAGGAGTGATAGCATGGGAGGAAATCCAATGGTGGGCTGTGCGCAATCGTCTTTTAATAATATGATGATAGTGCCGAGCGAGGGGGGAAATGTTTGCAGGAGGGGAGTTAGGCGATGTGCGGAATAATTCATTGGAACCTGTATCAGGTTTTCTGGTTCATGAGGAGGAGGAGCATGAGGGGGTCCCTGGGGTGGAGATGCTTGTGTTGGAAAATACTGTATCAGAACCTAAACCGGATTTTCAACCCGAGATCTTTCTGCAAGATAAAGAGTATCTTACGGAGTCTGAGGCTAATGTAGGTAAGAAGAAATATAAGAAAAAGATGTTTGTTAAAATGCGAAGTTCCTCTCGGGTTCATACCCGATTTTCAAATCTTGCTTAATGATTGATTCCATTTTTGTATGGAATATTAGAGGGATTGGATCTTCCAGGAGTAGAGTAAAGAACTTGATTGGTAAGTTGAAACCGAAAGTTGTAGCTTTATTAGAGCCTTTTCAAAATTTAGAAGAAGCTCGTAAATTGGCACGTTGTTTGAATTTTGATAGCATCATTTCTAATGAGGATGAAGGAGGAAAAATCTGGATATTCTGGAATAGTTCCTATATGGTGCATGTGGTTCGGATGGGAATGCAATTTATTTCTATGTGAGTAGGTGAAGTGACTAAGTTGTTCTGTCTCACTGTGGTTTATGCTAAATGTACCATGGCAGAGAGAAGACTCCTTTGGGATGATCTCAATTCTCAAAATTTCGGATCATATCCTTGTGTGTTTGTGGGTGATTTTCATATTATCCGTAATGATTCAGAAAGGAGGAGAGGTAGGGCTCGGCCCAGCATGGCAATGGAGGACTTTAATAATTGGATTCACCAAGGAGGTTTGCTAGAAATGGCTTCAAAAGGGAGTATGTTGACATGGTGTAATTGGCAATCAGGGTTTGCTTGGTCATGGGCCCGTCTTGATTGTGCTCTTATGTATAGTTTTTCCTTTGCTTTGTTTCCTAATGTTACTTGCTCATATTTGCCTCGTTCTACTTCAGATCATGCTCTCATGTTTATTGAACTCAAGAAAGATCTGTTCGTCTATGGCCCGGCCCCTTTTCGTTTCCAACAAATGTGGGTGGACCATCATAGATTTTTGGATTGTGTTTGGAAGAGTTGGGATGTACTGGTGGAGGGGTCGGCCATTCATATTTTGACTAGAAAATTAAAGCAGACTAAGGTGATGTTAAGGGAGTAGAATAAGAGGGTTTTTGGTCTTACAGTGGGTCGTATTGATGCGTTGGAAAAACAGGTTGAGGAGATTGAGCAACAGCTTCGAGTTAATTGGGAGGAAAATTTGGAGAGGAAATTACATATGGTATGCTCGGATTTGGCAAGTTGGCGGGACGGGAAGAGATTCGATTGGCACAAATGGAAAAATTAAAATGGAAAGTGGATGGTGATAGAAACTCAAAATTTTTCCATGCTTGCCTTGCTAATAAGAGGAGAAAAAGAGTGTTGGAAATGAGATCGAATGTGGCAGTTTATGAGACGCCGGAAAGCATACATCAAGGGGCAATGGAGTATTTCTCTTCTTTCCTTCAAGAGGAGCCTTCGGTTGAGCCGCCTAGATTGGATCAATACATTGATTCAGTCATCTCAGATGAAGCAAATATCTCACTTCTTCGTGCGCCTTCTTTAGAGGAAGTTTTTGATGCATTGTCTGCTATTCCGTCTCAAAGTGCTCCGGGTCCTGATGGTTTTGGTTCGGGATTCTATAAAAGTTGTTGGTAGGTGGTTAAAATTGATGTGTAGAATGTAGTTTTAGAATTCTTTATGTCCAAGCAACTTCCAAGGTTCTTCACGGCCTCATTTGGTTTTAATACCAAAGGCGGATTCACCTACAGGTTTTGATAAATTTCGCTCTATTAGTTTATGCTCTGTATTTTATAAAATTTGCTCCAAGATTATTGTGAATAGATTAATAGGTCTCCTTCCTCGCCTGATATCTCTGGAGCAAGGAGCCTTTATTCCTGGAAGGAGTATTTTTGAGAACATTAGCCTCACTCAGGAAATGGTTCATTCTATTAACAAACGTACTCATGGGGGTAATATTATGTTGCAAGTGGATATGGCGAAAGCTTATGATCGTGTGGATTGGGCCTTTTTTATTGTTGTTTTGCGCAGGTTTGGCTTCTCTTCTTAATTCTGTGATTTGGTGCAGTGTTGTATCTCAAGTCCTTGGTATTCAGTTATGATGAATGGTACGGTCAATGGCTTCTTTCCAGGAGGTTGGGGTCTTCGCCAAGGGGATCCTTTGTCACTTTATTTGTTTATTATTCAGCAGGAGGTTCTATCCAGGATGATTCATGCCAGTGCGAGAGATAATAAATTCGGCAAATTTTATCAAGCCCGAGGTACGCCAATTGTGTCTCATTTGATGTATGCTGATGATATCATGATTTTTTCTAATGGAAGCCAGAGATCGATTCGAGAGATTCAGAATATTCTGAGTCAATATGAGAGATGGTCGGGGCAGGCTATCAACATTCAGAAATCAGAGCTGTATTGTTCGAATAATATATCATCTATAGGTAAGCATTGTCTTTTACGTCGTACAGGGTTCATGGAGGGAAATTTCCCTTTCAAATATCTAGGAGTGCCGATAATTTTGAGGCGGCTAAAGCAATCTCATCTGGAGGGCATGGTGAATAAAGTGAGGCAAAAAATAAGTGGTTGGAAAATGAGGCTACTTTCTACTAGTGGTAAACTAGTTCTCTTAAGGCATGTTATATCAAGTATGGCGATTCATCTCTTTGCTGTTTTACAGGTCCCTCAAGCTATTATTAAAAAGATTCATAGATTGATGAGCTCCTTCTTTTGGGGAGAATTTGAGGGACGAGCAAAAAAGAAATGGGTGGCTTGGAAAAATGTTTGCAAACCTGTGGAAGAAGGAGGTCTTGGATTACGGCATCTTCATGACATGCAAAAAGCTTTACACATGCATTTTTCTTGGAATCTTATTCAAGGTAATTCCCTATGGGCTAATTTTTTCAAAGCAAAATATGTGTATTCGAAGCCCTGGGCTTTAATAGAGGCCACGAAAGGTTCTAGATTCTGGAAAATGGTTGTTAATTGTATTCTGTGTTTGTTGAATAATTCTAAATGGAGGATTAGAGAAGGGAAGATTTTTTTTCTGGTATGAAAAATGGAGGGATAATGGTCCACTTATTAATGAAATGCCAATAGTGGGTTCACCCCTGCTAAAAGTTAAAGACTATCAATTGTTGGATAGCTGGGATGTGGAGTTTCTAGAGAATTTGGTAGGGGAGGAGAAGGTGGATGAGATTTTAGTCTCTTTATATAGGCCTAATTCCGAAAAAGACGTCCTAGTTTGGACTCCTATGGAGATAGGTATGTTCTCTACTAAATCTGCTTGGCATTGTATTCGTATTAGAGGTTCTCCTCTTGACTGGCATACTCGGATTTGGCATAATAGCCTTCCTTAAAATGTCTATTCATTTTTGGAGGGCATGGCATATGGCTTTGAGTGTGGATGATCGCTTGTGCCGTTTTGGTATCCACCTTGTTTCCAAATGCGACTGTTGTAATGTTGGTCATATTGAAAATATTAACCATGTACTCTTTGAGGGTGAGTTTCCTCATAAAGTATGGTCTTTTTTTGGTACTCTGTTTGATATTCCTCTTGGCAGATCTTGGAGGCAAAACACTGGAATTTGGTTTAGGCGTGCTAGCTCCTCTTCTCGGGTGGGTTTTATAGTTGGAATCATTCTCATAGTTGTTACTTGGCGCTTATGGAGGAGAAGATGTCTTGCTCGAATGGAAGGTATTTAGGAATCTTATGATGTTGTTATTCATTCTATTTGTGTGTGGCTTGGTTCCCTTTGTCATGTGGTAAAGAATCCTAAGTGGTTGTCTCATCGGGATGGTAAGATTTTAGAGACCTTGCGGATTAAACCAATTGTGCCTAAAGCTCCTTGTTGCAAATTGGTTAAGTGGTTTAAGCCACCGTTGGGATGGTATAAATTGAACACGGATGGTAGTAATCTCGGAAATCCGGGACCTTGTGGCATTGGTGGGGTTATTCGTAGTGATTCAGGAGGTCTTGTCCAGGCTTATGCCTCTCCTATTGGTGTCAGTTCCAACAATAAAGCGGAACTTTTGGCGCTTCTCCATGGTTTGAAAATTTGCAAGGCTTTAAATATTTCTAACATAATAATAGAAATGGATTCGATGGTGGTGTTATCGTGGTGGTTGAGAGGGCGTTGTGGTGTGTGGCACCTAGAGGATTTTTGGAAAGAAATTATTGTTTTGACTCGTTCTCTTCATTGCCAGTTTCAACATGTTTTCCGTGAGGGTAATATGGTGCGGATTGGTTAGCCAAGGCAGGTGCCTCAGGCGCCAACTTGGCTTTTTCTAATAACTGTGTTTTGCCGCGGACTCTTCGGGCTTGCTCCGTTTGGATTTCTTAGGCCTTCCATTTTTAAGAGTTTAGTTTTTATTCTGGGTTTTGTGGTTATTGTTTATAGTCAATTTATAAGTTTGTCCTTATTTTGTTATTCTTTGTTGTGGGACTGATGGGTTTTCTCATGGTCCTTTCTTGTCACAACGGTATTCCTCTGCCATAAGTGAGGGTATTATTAATAAATTTGGGAGGGGTCACTATTGGACATGTGACTTCCTGCTCTTTTAAAAAAAAAAAAAAACTATTTATCTAATTATTACTTAATTATTACAACATTTCGAAACTTCTAAACAAAACACAAAAACCAACACAACGTTCTCAAATCTCAAAATAAAATAATATTAAAAGAATAATATTCTAACAATTTTTTAATTTTATAATATCTTTATTCAACTTTATATCTATCATTTCTTAAAATCCAATAAAATATTTTTACGCAAACTATTTCACTACTATTTATAGATATTCTGAGATATTTTAAGTATTCAAACCTGCCCTTAGTGTTGATGGGCTTTTTTTTTATGAAAATTAGTGTTAACTACTGTTTCATATTATTCCTCCATCATACTTGCATCTTATTTATTCAAGTCACTTGGTTGTGAGTGCTTGTTAATTGTCATACCTCCAGTCGGTTAATGGTTAGCGTAACTGAATATTTTCATGCAACTTTTGGTTTCGAACTTGTTATACTCTAGAAATGCTTGGCTGCTTTACTTTTTATGATTGAATGATTTTTGTTGTGCCAGTGGGTCATTTATTGTGGACTAGCATAAGCCTTATGTTAGTTTTGGGCCCATAATGTGATGGGCTGAAAATAATAATACATGAGGAAGCCCCATCTCTCATCCTAAGATAATGGAACTAACCCATTGAATTCTATCACCTTGTTGCTAGGGCGAGGGAAGCTTTTCCTCTCAAAAAAACTATCACTACCAACAGCCCCATTTGAAAGCACAATGGATGAAATGAGATTGTTTGAATCAAGATTTTCTAAAAAATACTTCTTTATGAGAAATGAAACCCAAATAGTAGTTGCCCCAATTCCAAATAAGGGCAGTGCTACCCATAAGTCCCACACCCTACACACTCATTTAAAAACATGTCATTTTACCGTTTTATCCTATTTTACTTACAAACATATCTGGAATCATTTTCATTATGTGGATAAAAAAGTAAAATCACATATTTTTAAGTGGGTGTACAGGATGTGAGACTTATGTCTAGAATTTTTCTTCCAAATAAAGACAGAAGCACGAATATGTAGACTTTTCCAATAAAAGCAAAGGGCATAAATGTGAAGGCAGGAGGATATTTTTGGTATTCTTGAAGAAGAATATGAGAAATATGGAAAAGCTTCATCGTGGAGGGAAAAGTCTCGAGACTCTTATGTACATACATTGTTGGGTACAAAATGAAGTAGTGTCCAGGCCATTGAAAGCAAAGGGCATAAAAGTCTCGAGACTCTTGTGTATATACATTGAAATAAAATGAAGAGATAAAGACTAAAGTGGTTGATTGATATACAAAAGGATTTGAAAGCAAAGGGCATAAAAGTCTCGAGACTCTTGTGTATATACATTGAAATAAAATGAAGAGATAAAGACTAAAGTGGTTGATTGATATACAAAAGGATTTGAAAGTGAGACTCAACAGCTAAAGGGATAACTCCAAAGAAGGAAAAAGACCTACATAAAAGGAAAGGACCACTACAATAGATTTCACCGTGAAACAATCCGTGGACCTAGTTTTTTTTGGTCAAATCTCGTAAATCTCTGTGTCTATTTCTTTATTTATATTTTATGTGTTTTATTTATTATTTAGAATGAATGAGCATCCAAGCACGATAGCAAAAATAAAGCATAATCAAAGGCCATTCAACCATTCTATTCACCTCCAGCCCTAGCGCTAGAGATCGCCCCAAACAACAAAGAGAAAGGCACACGACGAGTAATGAAGCTCGCCCCTAGCAACATGTATGGTGCACAAAGCAATAAGGAATGCCAATGGGCTAACAATAAAGCTCACCCAAAGCAACAAGGAAGGCCAATGGGCAAGCAATGAAGCTCTCCTCGAGCAACAAGCATGGCCCAAGAGTGAGAACTAAAGCTCACTGCAAGCCCAAAACATAACGAGCAAGTAGCTTACCTATATATGGAACATCATGGGCGAGTAATGAAGCTTTCCCTTAGCAATGAGCAAGGTGGGTGTGGCTCCCCCAGCCCCCGTTTGGGATTTAACGGAAACTGAAACGTCGGGACATGCAACACCAGGGTTACCTGTCCCTTGTACATGACAGATAAGATGCAATGCACCTAATAATAACTAACAGTATACAATAAATAACAGCGGAAAGTCAACTTAAGTCAATTAAATGAACATTAGTCATGGTACCGAAAACATAAAATCCCAATAGTTCTTCATAATCCATAAGAGTCATCATAGATGTTACGAGTTTCCAATGAATTACCAAAAACATAGGACCAAAACATTAAAGCTAAACAAAAAGTCATTTCAAAGGAGTGGTCCCATAATATTGATCCTGATTCTTAGTGAGGTTCAGGGCTCACTTGCTTCTCTAAAGTCCGATCATTGTCCCTATTGTGAGATCTTTTAAACCTTTCTATATCCTCAAGTATATCAGTGATTGCTTTATCAATCGACTAGAGATGATCCAGAATGGATAGCTCTGATGGGCCTAAGACCATTTTAGGCATGACCCTCTCTGGAGGAAGTGTTGTCCTCTTGCGCTTCGTCATTTGCATTGACTAAACCTGTCATAGCTTTTATCATTCCGAGTAGGGAATGATAGTGGGTAAATACAATTGTGAGATTTTGAGAAATCTCATTAAGTAAATAAATAACGTGCAACAGATATCATAAGCATATGAAGCAAACTTAACAATGAATGCATGGACATGAACTTATACTTATTCACTTAACAATCATGATATTTCATAACTTTTGCTTTCGTAAACATTCTTTCTTCATTTCATACTTCTTCATTAACATACTTATGAGCTCGTGACCTTTCTTGACTTATAACATATAATTGGCTACCTCACGGCTCCCCTATGCATCGTATATTCCCCGCTAGTTACCGTATCAATCAATGGTCACTTTCACCAAGGGGACCACGTCTTGTCTTTCATATACAGCAGCTTGCATTTCACTTTCACTGTAGGTGCACCCACTAGCTTTAGGTGCGATCCCACTCCAGTTTCATTTTCTTTTAGGAACCATTCGAGATCCGCCAACAGTACTTCGTCGACCCAGGGGCATCCCTCTATTTTCCACACTCCTGAGAGGACATAGGAATTCCACTAGGACATTCTCCCATCCCAGCATTTGAGGTTGTGATAAAAACTTTACTTTTAAAAAGACTTTTTTCCTTTCAAAAGGGTTTTCACAATCCCAATGCATGTGACATAACAATGAATCTTAGAACTTTCATAAGACACATGAAATACCAAAATGCTCCATCATAACTATAACACATTCATGCATGCAATACATATCGTGTTACAGCTTGAAAATATTAGAACATGCGAACATATTCCTTTATAACAATTTAAAGGCATTCACATCAATCAAGAGCATACATTCCAATAAATTCCATGTAAGAGCCAAAACATACAAACATTAACATAACCAAGAATCATCCTTAACACATTAAATCTTAAACACCAATGATCTTACTTCATCCATAGGGTTGGCCGAAAACTCTTATGTAGGGAAACATGCATTCCAATCAATTTTCATGAACTTACAATCTTCTAATGTATTTAGCAAAGCCTTTAATAAAGAATTCTCATGCATGGCTTGTGGACGATATTTTCATGAACTTAGTCCCATACCAAAACGGTGAAATGACAAATATTCATGTTCAAACAAACATAGTACAAACCAAAACCCTAGCATGGCTTCTTACTCCATTTTTCATAACATACATATCTTCCATAGACCACTTTAATCATACTTTAAAAATAATCATATCAAGAGAAGTTCATTGCACATGGAAGAACAACAATATCACAAATGACCATACAAAACCGAAACAACCAATAAGTTCACAAGTCATATGCATAAAATTTCCAAGTACAAGTTAGAGGTGTATCTATAGCAAGCAAGCTGAAATATCACATGTAATACTAGTTAAGATCATTATTCAAGAACAACCCTAACCAGTTTAATTGTAGTGTTCTTTACATCCTTTTCTTTTTCCAACAAAAAGTCTTCATGCATTCGAACCCTCCTCTCTTGAGTCTGAAACTAGATTATAACAAACCCTAGCTCATGATACTCACTAATGCGTGATTCTCCTACCTCAAAAGCACCATGCTTTAAGGCTTAAAACAAGTAGGGTTACATTTATCTTTCTTTGAAGAAAACCCTAACCTAGCCGTGCATGTGGGATTGTGGATTAATGTGAAAATCTTCCAAAGATATGAGCTATCTCCTCTAGCTCAAGTGTTATAAGTGAGTATGAGTTCTAGATGAACTAAGCTTAAACTAAATCGTCACTCTCTTGATGTCATGCGCGTGTGTATAGAATAAAATAAAAGTTGACTTCATACCTTCTAGGTTTTCCTCTTGCAAGTATCTCCTCACTTTGCTTATTCTCAAAATGATATTTGAGCAAGAAGGAAATATTGTGGAGAGTGCTTCGTTGGTGAGAAAGTGATGGAAACTTGGAGAAAATGGTGATGAACGAAACTTACAATAGCAGTACACAAAATGGCCAAAAGTTCAAGGGTTTTCGGCTCCTTCTCTTTTATAAACACTCACAAAGCTTCTTGCATGAATCAAGCTCATGCATGGATGCCAAGTGGCGTGTAACCCTATGACCCATTCCTCTAGCTCATCATTTGATTGTGTTGGGAACCAAAAGTACCATTTTTTTACATGTGGCGCCTCCTTCTTCCAAAACCAAAACTCACTTCCCCTTTTGCCCTATATTTCATGTCTTGGTTCAATGTATCTAGTGGCTATAAGTTCTTTTATCAAACTCAAATCCTCATCAATCTCTTACATGTGTGCATGAGTGCCCAATGGCATGTGAGGAGTGTGTGTCATGTGTGCATGAGTGCCCAATGGCATGTGAGGAGAGTGTGTGGTGTGTGTGTGTGTGTGCATGGGTTGCCGAACCCTTCTCTTCCCTAGGAGATCTTCTTTTCACCATACTTTTGGACAAGCATATGATTGGTCCCTTCTAGCACAAAGAACCATGCTCTAGCCATCCACCTCAAGATTTCTTACACAAAATCTTCTTCTAGAAGCCCTAGGCATGTAAGGCCTTTCCTCCAACCTTGATCTTGCTCTTTCTCAAGAAAACTTTTTACCTACCTCTATGCATGTATGACACATGGCGAAAAACAACCTTCCTTTCTCCTTTGTTGCCATCCATGGTCTCTTGGCTTTCCCTAGGTTCCACTTTTCCATAACCTAGTCATTTCCTTCTAGAATCTCTCCCCCATAGTGACATGTGTCAAAAAACTTTCTTCCACAAGCAAAGATCTTCATGCATGCGTGACACATGGCACGAAAGTGATAGATCTTCCTATGGTAGGCGTGTAAGCCAATCCCTAGCTCCTTCTCACCTCTCTTCCCTTATTTCCATATAGATTCATCAAGTCCTATACAAAGCTTCATTGGATGAGAAGTAGCATACATAAATCTTAAGTTGGGTGTCAGCCTTAATTCCATTGGGCTTCAAAACCCTAATTTCCTACAAGGGCCGAAACTTTCATGGGCTTATAAAAAAAGAATTTACACAAAAGCCTAAACGGTCTTGATTGTCACAGTGGGCATCAGCATGCCCACATTACAGGCGGGCAATGAAGCTCACCCTGAGCAACAAGTGTGACAAGAAATCAGCTCGGCCCCTCTGTAAGCATCATGAGCGAGTACTAAAGGTTGCCTTGTGTATTGAGCAAAGTGGGCACTTAGCCAGCCTATGCATTGAGCACCATGAATAAGCATTAAAGCTATCCTCGAGCAACAAGCATGTTGAGCACGTCTCATGTCACAGGCGAGCAATGAAGCTTGCCCCGAACAACAAGCATAGCAGGAACATCACGGGAAGCACTAAAGTCTGCCTCTGCCTAAAGCATCACTGGCTAAGCTTTAAGCTCGCTAGCAATGGCTAAGTGTCCGGGGTTGCTTCCCTTAAACTAGTAAAGATAGAAAAGTTGATAAACGTGAACTCTGCTCATTAGTCTTAACCAACAACACTCAGGCGTGCTGGGCCCAATCATGGGCCCCAATACAAGCATGCAGAACAAGAAGATACACAAGCCATTATCTCCATTCATATGAATCGTTGAGTGGCAAACAATCTCCATCAACAAAAACCACTTGATGGAGAGAAGACCCCATTTGGCAAAACTAGCTCAATGGCGAACGATCTCCATCATGCAAAAACACTCAACAATGAACAATCTCCACCAATCAAAAATTTGATTTAGTAACTAAATGGTCCGGGTTTACTTCTCTCAAAAGTTCTATTTGAATTTTATATTTGCTAACAAATTTAGTTTTGATAGTTTTTTGCCATAAAACCCCTCAGATCTCCACGAGACTCCCAAGGAATGAATAAGCAGGAACATCAAGATGGATAAGCAACCGCTTTGCTTGTTGGTCTCAACCAAAGACAAGTTCAAGCAGTTTGGACCGCAAACAAGAGCCCCAAGGTGAATAAACAAAACAAAAAGGATGCACAAGTAGAGAACTATGTCCGATAACCTTATTTGATTACAATCAACCCAGCTAGAAAAAAGCTTGGAAACTAAGGTATTTGGCATGGGGCACCAACGAGTTTGTCCTTGAGCTCCGTGTAGACAACTCAGCTCTCTATATTCGCCATAATAGATCATCCTAGTAAGCTTACTTGGGCGGAGTGGATCTTCTTTATCACCAAGGCAGGGCTGCCTTCAAGTCTCACCTAGGAACCAGATGCTCTCACACACTAGCAAGAAACAACAACAAGAAGAAAAACCCCAACAACGGGGTCATTTCCGAGCCACACTTGATCACTCCAGAATTTCCTCAAAAGTGTCAAAGTGAAAGGATAAGATCACAAGGATCAATGAAAAACCGTTTTGCCTACTAGCCTTCACGATTGAAATAGAACACTCACCAAACACAACCATGAAGATTAGGCCATTTGGCTCAAGTTTGCATGTCTCACACTTGTGGTTTGGATTATTTATGTTACCCAGTCTAGTTTTTGCTGACAATTTCTTTGAAAGGCCAGGCCACCCTAGAGTCAAACACTCAGGCTCCTCGTGATCGAGTCCAACACTCGCACCCAACAATTGAGGTTAACACTCATGCCACCAACAAACGAATGATATTAGCACTCGCAACTGTTATCGAGGCTAACATGCTAACAATAATCAATCTAGGTTAGCACTCGGACATGCGATCAATGTTAACACAAGTGCAAAATAGTTGGGTCGTCGTAGAGTCTAACATCCCAACCACCGCCATTTAAAAAAAGCCAAGCCTCACTAGAGTCAAATACTCAGGCCCCCTAATACTTATTTTGGCGCCCTATTCCTCAATAAAGAACTTGGCAAGGATCCGCGGTGCCAAGGATACCAATTGGTCGGCAACACTCCTGATTTAGTTCGAAAATAGGCGTGTAGTTTTTGCAAGGAATGAATGTGTAAGCAAAAAAATACATGTATATGTGTATTGTAGAGAAGTAAGTAAAGGTTTAATCTGAGACTAAACGCTATTTGCAATAGAGGTCTAAATTGGAAAAATGTTCAATTATATAAACATAAGTATCCATATGTCACTATCACTTCCCAAATAATATTATACAACACTAATTGTTCATTGCTTACATCCGAGTATGACAAACTAGACATAACTTGTCACATGACCTCTAAGAATGCAAACAACTATTGACAGAAACAACACTCCATTACTATCACTCGAGCAAAGTTGGTCCTTCTTCCTCAGGGACTCGTTATGGGCTTACGTTTACATAAATGTCTACTGTTCTGATAAACGAAACCATAGGTAGGTTAAACAGCTATGACAAAATTGCTAATGAGAAGCATTGTAAATGAAGATGCAATGCATCATTTCATGTAAAATAGTTGTGAACACAAATACTTATGCTTGGCAAGGAACGACCCTCTAAACAGGAACAAATGTATTCATAGTTATGACGATGAGCCACCATCTGAATAAAAACACAATTATATAAGTAGGGAGAGGAATTAGACTCTGTACAAATCTCAAGTATACATATTTATCACCGCAGTGAGGAACCGCCCTCTTCTCAAGCACATAAAACTCATCATATAGAATCTCATCGCAAAAAATATGAAGTAGAGAAATCAATTTATCATTCGACTCAGGAACTCACTCTACCCTGCCAACGTGCACATGATGAACATGGAAAATCTCTCTACCTGATCAATCAACTTGAATGAAAGGGGAGAATTACAGAATATGCAAAGCCAAATATTGAAAATACCTATAACATTTATCCCACATTCTCAATACTATCTCATAAGCTAACCCACCTTAATATTATTTAAAATACTATGGCGACACTGAGGTTGCTCCTCTCATTTCTCCCTTAAAGCCATTTGCTTTTAATGAAGACTCTGACTCCAAAGAAGCTAAAACACTTAAGACTTTTTGTCCCATGTCTAATCCCTTTTATAGGGCAGGACTGTCAAGAGCCCTTTAATTTCAGTCGTCCATCTGTAGGATGACATAGATAAATTCATAGGACAAAGCATGCGCATCCTTGTCGCTTGCCTTTAGTCCAATCGGTAGTCCTTCCCCAAATAAGGGTCTCCCACACGACACTAGACCATACTTCTGAGTTTAGATAATATGGCCTGCAGAGTCGTAATTTCTTTTCCCTTCCTTGACAAGGATTTTTGTCCTCGAAATTTGGTAAGAACCAACCCTCGATATGACATTCCATGAAGGTGATCTAGGTAGGGCATTCTTCAATATTTTCTGTCAACATCGGTCATGGTGATGACCTACCATTACCTCAATCCACCAAAGGACCTACATCATCTACGATTGGGACAAGAGTTTCCTCCTCATGTACCCTTCCTCAGATACTTTTGGTGCATCAATCGGCACTACTCTCTCACATCATAGCTCCTCTGCTAGAGTTGACATCGTCGAACTGGGAAAAGCGTTTCATCCTCACCATTGTCCTTTTCTTGTTCATCACATTCTTGGACCATTTGTTTCTCCGCACATCGTGCCATCTTGGTCCAACATTTCCACCATTAGAGCACTAGTCTTCCGATAGCTTTCTTCATCTTGGCAGGATTCCTCCTTTTGCTTGCCAACATTCTACTTCTAGCCTCATCACTTCGCATTGTTCTTCCATGGAAGGACGGATTATTTCTAGCAGTACGACTGCCTTTCAGGCCATCCTCTTCTCTTGCACCATCATTACAATTTGAGAGCTCTAGGTGTTGTAGCCCAAAGGGTAGTTTGAATATAGATGCTCTCCTACCTTTGAATTGTCTGAACTACCCTTGTTGAGTGCGTTCTAGCACACCTACTACAAGTCAGATTAATATGAGAGCTACTCCTTCTTCCCACTCACTTTTCCATGTAAACTCTCTATTTCTTCTGTTTCCTTATTGCACCTTCACCAAGAGTACAATTATGGACCATAGTCGCTATTCCCTCTAGGTTGTACGCTAATGGGCCTGCTTTTCCAATATTTGGTAGGGTCCAATATATCTTGGGCTCAGCTTCCCGTTTTGCCCAAACATTTATATTCCCTTCATTGATGATACCATGAGATACAACCTAGTCACCTTCTTCAAAGGTCAACTCCCTCCTCTTTACATCGGCATAGCTTTTCTGCCTACATCAGCATAGTTCAACTCCTTCCTTCTTTACACTTTTCTATCTCATCAATTGTATGATCTCTAGTCCAATCACTCTGGCCTCCCCCACTTTGTCCTAACATAAAAGCAATCGACAATAGTTGTTTGGAAGCTATTCTTATAGGCAAACTCGATGAGTGGGACTTGGCCTTCCCATGGACCTATAAAGTCCAACACAAATCCTCTTAGCATGTCCTCTAGTGTCTAGATTTTCCTCTCAGACTATCCGTCGGTTTGTGGATGGTATGCACTACTAATTCTTAACTTTGTGTCCATTGTCACTTTCAAGATTTTCCAGAAATGAGACGTGAACCTCATATCTCGATCTGACACTATGGTTTTGGGCACTCCATGAAGTCTAATTATCTCCCTTATATACTATCGAGTTAGCTTACTCAATTACCAAATTGCATCATTGCCACTTGAGGTTTAGGGTAATCCGACAAAAATGTCTATAACTATGTCCTCCCACTTCCACTATGGAATGGGTAAGGTTTTTGAATTCCCGACCGATCTCTGATGCTCGACCTTTACTCAACCACACATGGCACACCTCTCGATGAAGGGAGCGATATCTCGTTTCATTCCTTCTCACCAAAAGCCCTTATTGAGATCTCGATACATCTTTGTTACCACCACCATATACCAAATATGGCGAGGAATGAGCTTCGACTAGTATTCTTTCCAAAATTTCTTAATTAGCCCGAACTACTCTTCGCCCTTGACATAACAAAGTTCCGTTTTTGCCCAAACTAAAATGCAGGGGTCATTTCCCACTTCGGACTCTTTGTTGAATCTCTAGTAACTTCGAACTCTTCCTCTATTGGCTATTTAGTTTGTCAAAATCGCTCACACTTAATTCCGGCATCGAGGCGAGAATTTCCTTTTTTAATGAATCCTTCACCAACAATTGCCTCATTCTTTCATAAAGTGAATCCTCTCATGTACAAGCTCTTTCCTCCTTAGATTTAGACTTACGACTTAGCGCATCAGCGACTTGATTTCACACTAATAATCGCTTATAGTCTCCAGCCATCTCCATTGTCTCGTGTTGAGGCTCTTTTGGGAGAAGAGATGTCTCGAACTCCTATGATCTGTGTAAACCTTACACGCTTCTCCATACAATTAATGTTGCCAAATCTTCAAGGCAAACACTACAGCTGCTAACTCTATATCATGAGTGGGGTTGTTCTTGTCGTGACCTTTTAATTGTATATACACATAAGCCACTACCATTCCTCCTTACATCAAGATGCATCCTAGTCTATATTTCGATACATCGCTAGTCTATATTTCGATCCATCGCTATATACTACGAATGGCTTGTGGGACTTTGGAAATGCTAATGCAGGGGTTGTGGTTAAACTTCTATTTAGTTACTTAAAGCTTTGCTCACATTTCTTGGCCAAATGAGCTTGGCTTTCTTCCTAGTCAACGCCATGAGAGAACTCGACAATTTGGAGAATCCTTCCACGAATCTCCTGTAACAACCAACTAAGCCCAATAAACTCCTGACTTCATGCACCATGGTAGGATGCTGGAAATCCATGTCTGCCTTGATTTTTCTTGGGTCTATTGTGACTCATTCCTTGGATATCAGGTTACTAAGGAACTTAATTTCCTCTAACCAAAACTCGAACTTGTTGAGTTTGGCGAACAACTAATGTTCTTTAAGCTTCCTCAGTACCAACCTTTGGTGATTCTCATGACTCTTTACATTCTTGGAGTAAACTAATATATCATCTATGAAGACTACCACGAACATATCCAAGAATGCTTTGAACTCTCTGTTCATAATATCCATGAATGCTGATTGGGCATTATCTAACCCAAATGGCATCACTATAAACTCAATCTGGCCATATCTCGTCCAAAAAGTATTTTTTTTGTTTGTCTTCTTCCTTGATATTCAATTGGTGATAACCGGATCTGAGTTCAATCTTAGAAAATATTTCAACTCCTTATAACCGGCTGAACAAATCATTTATCCTTGGTTAGGGATACCTATTTTTTATGGTCACCTTATTCAACTCTCGATAGTCGATGCACATTCTAAAGGTTCCATCTTTCTTCCTAACAAATAGTATCGGTGCTCTCCATGGCGATAAACTCGGCCTAATAAATCCCTTCATCATTAGTTCTTGAAATTGAACCTTTAGCTCTTTCAACCTTGAGGGGGCATCCTATAAGGTGCATTATGTATGGGAACTATCTCCAATTTTGGTCCAATTGAAAATTAAACTTCCCTAGGAGGTGGTAATCCTGCCAACTTCTTGAATACTTCTAGAAACTCGTCCACTACTGGCATTCCTTGCACCTCCTTAGGCTCTTTCCCCTTAAGAACTAAATGTACTAAATAAGCATTGGCTCCACTTGCCAAATCCTTCTTAGCTTGCAATATTCTATAATTGACCGTAACTTACTATCTCAGAATACTCTGTCTTTCATTCTAGGTACTTGAATGCTACTATTCATTGTCAGCAGTTAATACTCGTGAAATTTCGAAACAACGAATCCATACCTAGGATAACATCGAAATCCAACAAGTTGAACACTATCAAGTCTGCCTCCATGATGACTCCGACTATCTGTAGGGGACAATTTTGCAACCTTTGGAGCAAAATACCATTCTCCATTTGGTATAGCTATGAAAATTCATTGATGCATTGGTTTGGCCCAAAGACTGCTTATTCTAGTAAACATAATCGATACCAATGAATGGGACTTACCAGAGTCAATTAGAGTACTCGCGTAGTATTGAAACGACCTAACTCGCTCCGAAACGACCAAATAGCTCACTTCTTAAAACTATGCTCCTACAATTACCAGCCAATTGGCTAGGGTCAGGGTTTCATACCTATGATGACGATGTTTTCTGAGTCTCGAGGGTGACCTCATCAATTCATCCTGGCGTGAGGGTGTATGCTCTCGCTTGTATCTCTTGCATTTGGTCTCTCCATCCACCGAGAAGGCCGGTCTGCTACACTAGCATCGCTTGAAAGCAATTCTTAACGAAATGTCTCATCCGTCTACATCTATAACATGAAATTAAGGCCTGGCAATAGTCCCTTTCGTGGGACCAAAGACACACCAATATTCTACCTCCCACATTTACCCAGGGAGTAGTCGGTGGGCGTACTCCTGCACTGGTCACAAACTTCTTCGAGAAACCCAAACTTCTTCCCTCGCCTGCAAACGTTCTCTGCTTCTGGCCAGTTGTAACGGCCACTAAATTACGATACTCATGTTCAGCAATAGAGACCTCATTTACTACCTTATGAAAATCCTTGTGTCCTTATACGCGGTTGTAGTCCATCTTGGAACCGCTTCGTACGCATACCTTCTGTAGATATAAGGTGAGGGGCAAACCTTCCAAACTTCATAAATTTAGTAGTATATTGATCTCCTGCCATGCTACCCTATGCCAAATTAGCAAATTCTTTTGACTTTTGCTACCTCATAATGGAAGGAAAGTACCGATCATCAAACTCCTTCTTAAACCTTTCCCACAAAATCATTTCCATGCTTCGCAATTTAGGTAAGCAAATGCCTCTTGGCATTCCACCATATCGTCGCTTCCCTTGGAGCAAGTAGCTCACGTACAGTACCTTCTTACTTTCTGTGTGTCCACTCACTTCATAAGTCCTCTCAATGTCCATAATCCATCTTTCTGCCCTATTTGATCCTTCATTACCAAAGAATCCTAGGTAACAGTAGGTCAGAAATTGCTCAAATGTGCACCCTCATTGCTTTTCCCTAGGGTTATTCACTTGTTGCATCTGCATCTAGCATTGTAGAGTTCGTGTTGCTACTGTAGCACATCCATGATACAATTAATCGCCCTCACTAAATTGCAATCTCTCTCGTCACACGGTTGATCTCCCTTGCAATTATCCCTAGGGCAATCATCTCCTGGAACTCTTGGTTGCACCATACTCGAATCCTGCCACACAACCCAAGCCTATTATTTTCTAGCTTAACTCTCGCCTAGCAAACATAGGTCAAGACTTCATTACTTAAAATCCGAACTTCTGATGCTAGTGATCAAATCCTATTTCTCTGCTACTATCCCTAGTGACAATATGGACTTATCTAGAGCCGTATAAATACTCTGATACCAAGCTATGGTACCAAGGGTGCCAGCAGGTCAGCAACACCTCAGATTTAGATCGAGAATAGATGTGCAAGAAATCATAAGGAATGCACCTCTAAGCAAGAAATACATGTATATGTGTATTGCAATGGAATAAGTAAAAGTTTAGTCAAAGACTAAACACAACTTGTACTAGAGGTCTAAACCAGAAAAAACATAATCCATTTAGTATAAATATCCATATGTCACTGTTACTTCCCAAATAATATTATACAACTACAATTGATCATTGCTTACGTCCAAGTATGACAAACTGGACACAATTTTTACATCTCTAAGAATATAAACAACTAGTATTAAAGATAGGCCTCCGTTACTATCACTTGGGTGGAGTCGGTCCTTCTTCCTCGGAGACCTCTTCTAGAGCTATGTTTTCATCAAGGTCTATGGTTTTGAGACAAAACCATAGATAGGTTAAACAACTATGACAAAACTGATAATGAAAGACAATGCAAGTAACAACATTTCATTTACAAGATCTGTGAACACATATATTTATGGGCGACGAGGAATCATCCTCTAATGAGGAAAACATGTTTAAAAGATTTATGAACGCACGAGGAATCTCTCTATCGGGTCAACTGACTTGAATAAAAAGGGAGAGTCAACCGGCCAAATATTTAAAATACCCATAACATTTATCCCACATTCCTAGTACTATCTTAGAAGCTAACCCACCTCAACATTATTTAAAATACTACGCGGTGCTAACGTTGCTCCTCCCGTATCTCCCTTTGAAGTCACTTGCTTTTTTTGAAGACTCCGACTCCAAAGAAGCTCAAATACGTATGATTTGAAAAGATTTTGTACCCTATCTAATTCCTTTTATAGGGCGGGACTGTTGATGTGGGAATTTATTTCACACATTTTCTTAATTTTAATTGTTTTGATTCAGAGTATTTTGTATGTTTCTTAGCTCGTTTTTCTAGAACTTTAGATATCTTTTACATTTATTTAATTCTTAAAATTTACAAGTGTTTAATTATTGAATTAGGTTGAAATTGGAACGATATGAAGAGGCAGAAATCGGGCTAGGCCTAGAGAGCAAATCCTAGTTGGTCTAGTCTAGTCAAACCAGAATATTTTTCAGTTTTTGGGTTCAAACTAGAGCTACAGACCTCAGTTTCAGATTTTGTTTGGCTTGATGAAATCTAAGACGTAGGCCTAAAACTTTTATGCAGAGCCCAAAACCCAGTTCTGCCATTTTGAAGTTCAAAACTTAGCAGAAATGGAGAAGTCCGAATATGTCTAGAAGTTTACTGTAGCCCAGACCCTGTTTCTATTTTCAGCCTATATCTAGAGTTCTTGAAGTCAAAATAAAGCAAGCTTAGGTTTGTTTGAAAGCTGAGAACAAGATCTAAAATTTTCATGATGACTCAACTCCAAACTGTGTCGTTTTGATGCTCTAAATCCAGCTGGAATTCGGTCAGCCAAGAATTCTGGATTTTCAGTAGCAGATATGGGAGAAATATTTTATTTTAAAATTTGAAAAGAGAATCGATTTTGAATGGATTGGTTGGCTTGCAGGTATGGAATGAGGGTTCTAGAAAGAAAAAGTTCTAGAGGGTTTGAGAGTAATTTGGATCAAGAAAAAAAAATTATAGAAGAAATCCAAATCCTAAATGCACTAGGAGACAATCTGGACATACTTTATTGTTTTGCCTATAACGTTTTCCTCACACATCCAATTTATATGATTCTTGATGAGTTGGATAGCTATCTTAAAGGGATACAACTTTCTCTTTAAGAAGTATTTCAAACTTCAAACTCCTGAAGCACATACGTGGCTACCAAGATAAGTCCTAAAAGTTAGGCGATTGTTTTAAGGGGAGTCATAAAAATTTAGGGTTTCTTTTCTACCCTATATAAGCATATCATTGGCATGAAATTTAAGGAGGAGGATTGAAGGAAGAGTCATAATTTTGCAAGGAAGAACGAAGCTCATGATTTATGCAATTACATAGTTCTTTTTCTCTTTCTCTAATTTTTAGTTGTTGAATTGCTATTAAAGATGTTGATTTCAAATTTATGTTTGAGAAATAATTGGATTATTTTATTAGTTATGATTTGCTAGTTTTCTTATTCTAGGGCTAGGATGTAGTCATTGAATTTTGGATATGATTTGAGTATGGTTGTATTGCATACCCTTTGTTAATTGCAATTGGATGATTTCGATTTTCATTCTTGCAATTTACTGGCCATGAATTGATGCTTATGATGTTGAATGAAGTAACGAAAGTTTAAGTTCAATACTAGTTCATGAATTCATGAAACCTTGGCAGTGTAGTTTAGAAATAAATACACACATTTGTGACCTACATTTAAGAATTCCACAGAGCATAATGAATTTTTATTTAATTTAGGGAGTAGGTAGGGGCCGGTCGGGTGAGCTTTTTAATTTTACACCCACTAATAAAAACTTGACACGTAGGGGATTCACTAAGTTGAACAATAGAAATGCATGTAGAGCATTCCATTTATTATGCCATCTTCCCCCCAAAAAACCCGATTCACTATGGCATTTCCCCAAAAACAAAACCTGATCTCTCCCTCCCTCTTCGTTTGTTCTCCCGCTTCCTAGAGTTGCTCATTGTCGCTCGTCGTCCCACATAATTTCTGTAAGTAATGAAAATATTGTATGGTTATGATGATTTTAGAGCTGGGCCGTGTGTATTTGTTGCTCTATAATGGCAGGGGTTGGGGCTGTAGTTGATGAACAAGTATATTTGCTCTATATTTGCAGCTGTGGGTGTATTTGCTTTGTTTTTACAGAAACAATGTTAAACAAAATAGAGAAATTAATCATATTTGCATTTATGTCCAATAGTTTTACCAGATTGACTTGCATTACTTCTACTTCCATTTTTTGCGGGTGTATTGTTCAACATCTCAATATTTTTTTTTAAGCACATTATTTACAAAACCCTGAAGAATTCCAAGTGTTCAAAGATGCCCCTCATCCTTCCAACATGTTCACCTAGCCCATAAACATTTTTTGCAGCTTTTGTTGGCATTTGGCATCATGGGAAAATTTAGAGAGCTTGACCCCACAAATTTTTTTTTTTTAGAAATATCTGATTTGTTTGATTATTATGTGCTATGAAGATTTGCTAGATATTGAATTTATAGAACATTGATGGGGTTAACTCAATGGTTTTCGTTCTCTAATAAGTGGCTCAGGAGCTGTCATTGTGATACTATTTCTATATTACCTATATATGTTTTGTTGACATAAGGGCTGTGGATTTTGGGCTTTTATCCTTATATTTACCATATTTGCTTATCCTTGTATATGTCAGTAGTTACAAGATTGTCTTACTCTTTTTTTTCTTTAATAAGTAAACAGAATTTACTTTATAAATGATACACACTATTTTCCCAAAAGCTAATATGCGCTTGATCCTGCTTTCTTTTGTATTGTTCAATATCTCAATATCTTTTTTTTTTAATGAGCAAAAAGAGTAAAAGGAGTAAATAAGCTGTTGCGTTTTATGAATTTTTTTTTTTTATCTAATGCTGGTTGAGTGATATCAGGTTGAGTGAATGATGAGTACTTTCAGAAATGATGTTGAGATTTGAGATTCTGATAATTCTAGTGCCGACAAAGTTGAGATGATTGGAGAGGATGGTGAGGTTGAACAAGACAAGAACATGCCTGAAGTAAATAAGACAATGTCATCTTCATATGTGGAGCCGTATGTAGGGCTAGAATTTGATGATATAGAATATGCACATAGTTGCTATAAAGTCTTCTCCAGACGAAATGGTCTTGGCATTCGAGCTAATCATACCCGATTGTCAAACATAGACAGATCATTAATTGGGGTAGAATATGTGTGTTCAAGAGAAGGATTTCGTCGCATTAATTCTAAACTTAAAGAAAGAGCAAGACCCGAGGCTGCAAAGAAAAAAGTGGGTGTAAGGTGATGATGTCAATAAAGAAGGATAGACAAAAAATGATTGTGTCTAAGTTTGTACTCTAACATAATCATGAGTTGCTGACACCTAGGAGTACAAGTTTACTTTGTGGGCATAGATGGATTACACCAGCACAAAGAAATTTAATAGAGACGTTAAATGAGTCGGGGATACCAACACGGAAAATAATGTCTGTGTTGAGTAAGGAGTCGGGTGGTGATTATAATGTTGGTTGCATGGGTAAAGACCTTCAGAATTACTTGGGCAATCGAAGAATACAACTTCTTGGAGAGGGAGATGCAAAAAGCTTATATACTTACTTTTTGGAGAGCGAACGTAATAATTCAAGTTTCGTATATTCGATCCAAGTTGATGTAGATGGGTCGATAGGGAATTATTTTTGGGCAAGTAGTAGATCAAGGGCCGCATACCAATATTTTGGAGACGTTATTACTTTTGATGCTATGTACCTTACAAATTGCTACAAGATGCCTTTTATTTCATTCACTGGAGTTAACCATCATCATCAATTTGTAATGTTTGGATGTGCGTTACTCATAAATGAGACAGTGGAGTCTTACACATGGTTATTGAAAACATGGCTGAAGCGATGCTTGGTCAGGCTCCCTCTACAATAACCACTGATGATGACAAGGCAATGGCTAAGGCCATCGCCAATGTATTACCCAATACAAGTCACAAATTGTGCTTATGGCATCTCTTGCAAAAGTTCCTGAACGTCTAGCCCATGTCTACAACAAATATCCACAATTCCAAGGAGACTTTTGCCATTGTATTCATGAAATGCTTACTATTGAGGAGTTTGAGTTGAAGTGGACCGAAATTTTGGTGAAGTACGGATTGGAAGGAAATAGTTGGCTGCATAATCTTTATACCAGGAAGGCAAAGTGGGTGCCGGCTTACATGAGGGCCATCTTTTGCACTGGAATGTCCACAACTCAACGAAGTGAGAGTATCAACAAGTTTAAGACTGTCAAATCCAATACAATGGTTAGTGACTTTGTCCATCAATATGATAAATCATTGAATGCTCGTTATCTCAATGAGAAAGAAAAATATGTGAAGACAAAAACGACGAAACCAATTATGAGAACTTCTTACAACATTGAAGAGGAAGCAGCCATGTTCTATACAAAAAAATAATTTTTGATTTTTCAATATGAGTTATTTAATAGCCAACGGTACAAGGGGCACAAAATACGCGAGGAAGATGGGTAAAAAATTTACTTGGTGACACTTGATGGGAAAGAGAAGCTGTCATATGAAGTGGCACTTGGGAGGGAGGACCACATTGTTTCTTGTACATGTTCTAAGTTTCAATTTATTGGCATATTATGCCAGCACAGCCTGCATATTTTGGAGAAAAAAAGTTGTCTCAACATCATAATGCAGTCTTACTTTTTAGAGAGGTGGTCGATCAATGCAAAGAGTTGCGTGATACATGGGATATGTGGCGATGAGGGGCCATTGGAGACAGTTACAACTTCATTTGTTATGAAAAATCGTTTGATGAGGGGGTTTTATGTAGTTGCTAAGATGGGGTCACAATCCATCCAAAACTATGAGCATGTTTCTAGGGGCATAAAGAATATCCACCAAGAGCTTATCTTGCTGAATGAGAAGCTGAATGTTGATGACGGTAACACTGAGGAAGGGCCAAATATCCAACAGAGCCAATTACTCTCAGATTTTTCCTTTCAAGATCCTCCACATATAGTGTCTAAAGGAATGCCTAAATCATTACGACAAAAGAATCCAAAGGAAAATATACAAACGAAGAAGCGACAATGTAGCCTTTGTAAAGGAGAGAGACATATAAGAAGCAAGTGTCCATCGCAAAGGTAAGTAGAATGATTTCATTATGTTTGTATGTATTTAAGGCAAGGAAAATACAGCCCATCCTACTGGTTTTAAAAACTTGAAAGTTCACATTTTGGTAAATCGCACGATTGTAAAATTATTTTATGTCACTACAACTTCTAACTTGATGTAAGTAACCCTTATTTTGAAAATAACTCATATTTTGGACCCCAACCGGCTCATTTTTCACTACCCAAGCATTAACTACCTGTTTGACAAGATTCACAAATTATTTTTTGTCAATACAAGCTTTTAACTTGATGGATCTTTTCTTTTCTTTTTCTTTTTTTTTATAAGTAAATCTTTTCTTTTCTTTTCTTTGTGCAGTAATATGGAAGAATCAAGGTCAACTAGAGTTGGCATACCTCCAAACCCGACCACTAACATGTATGAATACCACACTTATCTCAGATATTTTATGGTTATTAGTTCAGTTCTTTTAACGAGAGAACCTCTGTTTTTTTTTTTTTGTTGGAATATGCAAGATCTAACCATGTCACAGAGTGAGGACTTCAATGCTTCGTGGACTTTTCATATGTCACAAGATCAATAGTTATAGTACTGATATTGAATGTAAGAAGATAAAATGGTATATGGGGCTGATTTTGAATGTAAGAAGGCAATAGTTATAGGGCTGACCTTGTAGTGTAAGAAGGCATTTTGAAATGTAAGTATGAAGGCCATTGTTATAGGGCTGATTTTGAATGTAGTCAGTTTGAACAAAGTCACTCATTTTGTAAGAATGCATTTTGTTTTGAACATTAGCACTATTAACATTAATGAGCCTTCATATTTGGAAAATATATCTTCTTTTAAGTCTATATGTTTGGTGATATTTATCTAAGCAGCCACGAAACCAATTATTTATAAGCATCCCAGGTCTCTCGAGAAGCATGTATGCTTTGTTTTGGACAACAATCAATCCATCCAGAAATGCCATTTTATCCAAATACATAACTTTGTAGACAACAACTATTAGACAAGTACATAAACTAATCCAGAAAATAAATACCACAACTGCAACAATCCACATAAACTGATCCGGAAAATAAATACAACTTGTCCCGATAAGCCTTGTACATCTTAATGTAGCATTAAACGATTTACATTTTGATTGACTTCATAATTCCAAGGTTCGCTTACAACAAGCCACACTGTTTCTTAACCTTATAATATGGACAATTGAAAAATCGCCGACTAAAAATTTTTGGGTTGCCCGACATCCGCATTTTGGAAGGAATGTCACAATAACATAGTGGTCTTCATTCCAAGATTACTTCATCTCCTACCCCTAAGCTAGAAATGATGTCTCCTCCACTACTTTCCATATTGTTGCAAAGAAAAAGAAAATACTCTATCAGCTATTGTTGGCCCCTTATAAAAAACACTCAATGAATATAAAAGGCCACTAAACTCACATGGGTTCAAAATAAGAATAAGAGCTAGCTTGAACCTCTGCAAAAACAGAGAACATTCCACTACAAGTACAACACAATTGGACAAATTGACAAAGCTGGAAGGCTTTCGCAAGGAGCTAAAACTTTTGGAAGATAAAAAAGGCAGAAATATATTGGTTTGAAACAATATTCCCCAAGTTTCCAATTATGAGAAATATATTGGTTTTACCTAAACAATTTTGAAGGACTCCAAGAGTCATGGACTGGCCTTACGAGACATTGAAGTGATGCATGCATTGGCTACTCTCTTCCCAAGTCCACGTTCCATGGATCTATGTCCATCCCAAATTCTACCATATATCTATTGTATTTGAAACAATATTCCCCAAGTTTCCAAAAACAGATAAAAGAAACAAATCCCAAGTCTCACTCCACATTCCATGGATCTACGTCTATCCCAAATTCTACCATATGAAATATTCATAGCTCTTAAAGAAAGAACTTAAACAAGAATGTGTTGTTTGATAATATTTAATATTGTCATCTTGTTAAGACCCAAAAACCAAATCTCTCCCTCTGCAGATCAGATAATATGCTGGTTAATTCAAATATTAAAATAAGCTCCCTAAGTTTTAAGGGACCAACAGAGACCAACGAACAAACAAAAAATCGGACCAAGCTTTACATATATGCTAAAGAATACAAACACCAATCTTACCAGACAATATTACCACAAGAAGATTGCAAGAGGAAAAAGAGACTTATGGGTTCAGGTGGTTCAGTGGATTCAACTGGGGAGTGGCTTCCAGAGATGGGATGGGATGGGTTCGACGGATGGTGGTTTTCGACGGAGATGGGATGGGTTCGACAAAGCTCCAATGAGGTTTTCGACGGGTTGAGACCACTGGGTTGAGACGATGGGTTGAGAAGAGGGAGATTTTCGGGTTTGAGATGATGCATAGAACGATGGAGAGAGATCAAGCTTTCGACAGATTGAAACCACTGGGTTGAGACGATGGTGTCTCCTGAGAAGAGGGAGATTTTCGGGGTTGAGAAGAGATTTGTGGGGAAGAAGATGATGGTGGTAAGACGATGGTGTCTCCTGAGAAGAGGGAGATTTTTGGAGTTGAGAAGAGGGAGAATTGTGAGGGAGAAAATGATGTATTGAGAAGAGGTTCCATTGGACTCACACTTACAATTAGCCTAATGCTCTATATTACGTGTCTTAATTTCATTGGTGGGGTATAAAACAAACAAAGTCACCCGTCCGCTTTGAAGCTTTTCTCTTAATTTATGTGATCACGATAGTAGACAAATGATTAATATAGGTATAGCTGTTATACCTTGAAAGAGGATATCACATAAAAAAGGAAATTCGGTCATTCTAATTAGAAAAACATTAATGCAAGCAACCAGGTTTAAAGTCATTGAAGGAATTCAATTGATGAAATCCAAGCCCTTGGAACCTTTCATATTTGATTTTTCAAGTTAAGAATTTGCAGTCAGTCACACCAATTTGGGATCGTCTAAATAATATAGGAAATTTTATAAATTAGTACTTGAATCTCCTCCTTGTGGAAACGATACTCTCTTTGCCATGTTCTATTTGTCACGACCCATGCACTTGTGGTAGAGTCTAGGGACCATCAACTGTCAAATGTCCTTCTAACGTACTCCTGACTCCTAGTATGCTTGAATAGGAGTCATTTGATCTTAGCTGTCCATTTGTAGGATGATAGGGACAGACTGATGGGATAAGACATGCAAGTTCCTACAAGTGGCCTTTAGTCCAATCCCCAGTCCTTCCCAAATAAGGGTCTCCCACGTGACGCTGGATCACACCTTTAAGTTCAAACAGTATGGCCTACAGAGTCATAATCTTTTGTTTTTTTTTTTTTTTTTTGCAGACTCACTCCAGATGTGACTTTTCAGGTGGAGTATGTGCCTCTGTGTACATCCCTGCCTCCTTTTCAGCATTTATGTGTTATCCTGGAAAGCCCTTACATCTGTATGGGTCTTGTTCTTAACCATCGCTCGCCATATACTCGTAACTTGCCCTTTGCCCAATCTACCAGCCTCGTCAGTTTTGCATTCTCGCCTTCACACGGTTAGTAAATTTTCTCAATTGATCGGTTCCGGGTGAAAATTTCTTTGTTCGTCTTGTGCTGAGATGTGTTCGCCAAGCTCCCTGCAACATGCTGCTTGCCTTACTCATTGTTTAGCTACTCGTTGTATGGCTAGTTGCCTGTTCTTTGACCACTATTGGATGAACCTTCCTGGTTGTCCAGTGTTGAACTATCTCTGCCAAGCTTTCTACATAGTGTGGCTCATCCTATCCTTTAGACTAGTTGCACTCTACCTGACCGTTGCCTTGTCTTCCATAGCACATTTCCTGTGGGAAGAGGTCTCCTCCCTTCGACGCCTCGAGCGAAGCACTCAGGTCCCCCATTCAACTTCAAGCATTTCCATCAGTAGAACGTGCCTATGGACTCCATAACCATTGTGATGCTAGGAATGAGCCTTTAGGCTCCATAACCTCCATGTGCAGGTTCTCTTCAGGAACAAGTCGATGGGCTCAAAAATTGCCTAAGATGGATCTAGGGGGCCGAAGGGTTCCATACCCACTTAATGCATGTTTACAACAAACAAACTCTAACCATAACCCTAAAACAACAATGTTGCCTTGAAATCACCACATAGGTAAAGAAATCCACTAGCGCCAATGAAAACAAAAACGATTACCAAATATGAAATGCACACTTTCCACACTTACTAACAATAACTAGTCATATGTAATTATCAATCATACATTCTTACAAACAAACTTCCTAGAGGCAAAACCTCGTAGGCCCTTCCAAGGAATTTCACAAATTTTAGGTGACTTTTGGTAGATCACAAAACAATGGAAAACCAAGGACAAGCTCCCATGATTTATTTTTCTACAGTTCTTGTGGACTTTCTCTTATCATGGTTGATTTTCATATTGAAGATTATTGAGACTTTCTTGTCGAGCAAGTCGACCTCAAGAATCGCAGGGTTCTGTTGGGTGTAAAATTAACTAGGATCCATCCCATTGGAAGCACATTGCCATGAATAAAAGGAAGAGATAAAGTCAAAAGTGGATGACTTCTATACAAAAATGTAAAAGTGACATAAAGCAAATGGGACTAATCTACTAAAGAGATAACTCTAACGAAGGATGAAGACCTCTATTTAAAAAAGAATGAACCACTACAAATGTGGGGATAGGATACACACTCTCTTGCATCTTCTCTACACTCTCTTGTGACTTTCTTTATATTTCGACGAGGACATCATCTTCTTCAACCCCTCCCCAACTATTTTTTGTCCCTTATATTGAGAGTTACGAGGGACTATGAGAAATTATAAAATCATTAAATATAGTAGAACCGACCGGTGGACATAGACTTTTACTTTATTTGTCTATCTCGACTTAAGAAGGAGCATGTTTGATTTAAAAAATGATCTTAAAATGTCTAGAGGTGGCCAAGGAGGGTCCTCTTAACACTTTCTTTTATTTTTATTTTTCTTCTTTCACAAAGATTTGTCAAGGAAGAAGAAGAAGAAAGAAGAATCGTTGTACAGAGTTGTATATGTTACGTTTGAGAAGGATGAATCCTGCAATGACAGCTGCTACAAGTCTGGTGCAGTATTGTTGCCACGAGTGAACTGATCATCGTGATCCTGCAGCTCCAAGGTAGGGTAGTGAAAGATTGTGATGCATGCTGCTCCAATATATTAGAAAACAAAATAGTTATCTTCCATGCTAGGATCACCCATACAAGAGGCTCAAGAGTTATAGACAATAATTACCCACCACGTGGCCTACATAATCAGAAGATTACGTTTTTTGTGTGTGTATGACGTATCCCTCGTAATTAAATTTAGGAAGTTGCCCTTCGTCTGATGCCACATGTTACGTGATGACCTGCATATGCCGATATGCACAACAAAAGCATGAACACGTGGTTTGATCTTGGAGAAAGGCACGAATCCATTTATATAATAATATGATAATTAATAAGGTGGATTAAAGACTGACTGTCCTGGACGGTGCAAAATCTAGTCCGACACGTCCAAGGCAGAACCCGATGCTCTCTCCAATCGTGCCACGTGTCCTGCTTTCGTTCTTATATAACTAACCCACCAAGTCTCAACATCACAGGCCTTTGCCGCTTGATGTCTTTTGTCTCGGTGGCTCTAAACTACTATTTTCTCGTTAGGTTCAAACTTGTTGATCACTTTACTCTTTCGAAAACCAGTTTCTCTGTTTGCTTTCACATTCCTTTCTTGTTTTTAAGAAACTGACCCCCAAAGCACAGGAGGAAAAGGATAATGGGAAAATTGTGGACATTGATCACTCAAGTTCATTCACTTTCCGGGTAAGCTTTTATTTATATTTTTTTTCTGATTTTTGAAACTTTGCCCCAAGATAACTCGAAGTTTCTGTTATTGATCATGATTTGTGCAGGCCGGTACTGATGTTGCTGTACCCCTTGTGAGTATATGGATTCTTTTTCCGAGTTTTGGTACAGCTAATTGGTTCTTTCAGATTAATTCCATTTCATGACGTTATATATTGATTTGTTTTAAAGAAGCTTGAAATATAAATCATGTATTGTTCTTCTTATACAATATTATCCAACTCGATTTTCCAGATATGCATCAGTGATGGCCATAGAGAGCACATCAAAACTGGATGACCAACAGTGGCTTGCGTATTGGATCTTGTACTCATTTCTCACTCTCATGGAGATGCTTCTCCAACCCATTTTGGAGTGGTAACAAAAATTCCATACTTGCATATCAAGATATCATGTTATTTTTTACGTACATCATTCAAATTAACCAACTTTTTTTCTGGGTTTCAATATATTAATTGTAGGATACCTATTTGGTACGATGTGAAGCTACTGTTTGTGATATGGCTTGTTCTGCCACAGTTCCAAGGGGCAGCTTTCTTATATGAGAGATTCGTGAGAGAGCAAATCAACAAGTATAGATCAGGAGCGAGTGATCATCATCAACAGAAGTCTCCCAATGGCAGCAAGGGCAAGCACAAGTTCGTGCAGTTCGTCACCCCCAAGAAAGTGAGTGTCTCACTTACCATTTCCCCTAACCTATATATATATATATATTCCAATATATTGCTATTCCGGCCGGCCAATCATGTATGTTCCTACGTACTTCGGGCTTTGTAATTATTTTGGTATTTATCGTTTAATTTTTGTCTTTGAATAATGGACAGGGAGAGCAGGAGGCATACTAAAGAGAAAAGACTTGGGGGGAACTTCGAGATTTCATTCTGGCTTGTGTGGATCTTCTCCTTCAACGTTTCGTCTTTACAGTTTCCTCTTCTGATACTGTAGTATATTTTGACGCATGTACAAGTTTGTAACTTCTGAAAGGCTTTTGTGACTTCTTTTACTCTTACCAAGCGTGAAGATTTGGATGGTCGTCTTTGTGTTTGATATTTTGCCACGCGCGGCACCACCAAACTGATTATCTTGTAATTTGACTCTTATTTTCGAGTTCATACGGATTTGTTTTCTGCTTTCATTCACCAATAATTTAGATTATCTTTGTTCGCTACAAGAGAATACATTTTTTGGATGAAAAATTTGGTCCAAAAAATAGTATTAAAAATGAAAATTTTTCATTTCTATTTTATTTCTAAAAATTCATCTCAAAAGGTTTTAGAGACAAGATAATTTTATTTTTAAAATACTTTTTGAAATGAAATATTTTTATCTCAAAAAATCATTCGAATGAAACATTTATTGTTCGAACGGTCGATTATCTATTCAAACTTAACTGAAATTTAATTCGAACGATGTGAATTTATTTTGTCATGTTCGAATGGAGGGACTGTTTGAATAGATATATTTATATTTGACAAAAAATATTCGGATCAATGGTGGTTCAATATTTTTGTTGGAACGGTGTATGGTACATTCAAACGATGACAAATGTGTTCGAACAAGCTATTATTTGTCTGAATGTTCAAACATAAAGTTTGATCGAACAGACAATTAATCTATTCGAACAGAATTGATGATTCTCAAGTTATTCGAATGGTTTTGACTGGTAGTTTGAATGAGAGCTAAAATGTGTTCGAAGGGTAATAAATTTTAAATTACAGTTCGAACTAGGTATTTTACGTTCGAACGGTACTTATGCTACAGTATACTGTAAATTCAAATATGAATATAATATTAAATATTGTAATTAAAATATCACATTTATTCAAATGTTACATCAAGTCAGAATAATAATAATACAACTAAAAAAAATAAGTTTTAGGATTGTGGTAGCATAGAGTTTTGAGACATCATTAATTGCCACTATTTAAACATTTTTTGGGATTGAATCTCTAGCTTCTTCTGCATGTTTGATTCTAATCTCATCTCTATATCCGTTGCATAATCTAATTGAGTCTGCAACTCTTTTAGCTTGGACCTCAAATTTTCGATTTTGAGCCTTGCTTCCTCTAATTTTTTAGAGTTGTTATTCGATTTGACTTGAGAAGAGGATGATGATGTTGAGGAATGATTCACGCAACTTCCTAAGCCCCTCAGATATCCAAAACGTGATCCAAAAACCTGAGAAAAGATTTGAACATCGTTTACAGATGATTCATCAGATGGAGCCGTAACAGTTTCCATAAGTGATACCATTTTGTCCTATAAAAAAATCATTAAAGATAGTATAAATAACAAAAATATTATTAGACAATACAAATAAAAAATTTAAACTTACATAATTTGTTTCTACTCAAGACTAGTCTATACACTATCACAATTTGTATGTGATTTAGCATACAATTGGGTCAGATTATAGTCAATAGGACTTTCTTGTTCTTGTAAAAGGAAAATTTATATTATAACTTCAATCACAAATGTTGATATGTTAATATTTAACGGGAGACTAGTATAACGTTACCATTTTTTTATAGTCGATGAAAAGAATGAGAACCCGCATGATGGTGTATCGTTAAATTTTCTTTATTTGCTTTCTTGACAGTACTCCATTGCTACAAAAAACGAAACACCATTATTACTATATTTGTTTAATGCATCTATAATATACCATAAAGAAATATAGTAGCGAAATTACCTGATATGCGGGATCTTCAAACATATCACAAAGTTTTTTCCATTCGTTTGGTGGCATGTCTTAGAATGGATTTTGACGCGCCTCTGTTGCACTACTGAACTTTTGATAGTGTCATGTCATCTACCTTTGTACCTCCAAAATGCATTGGACATTAGCTCATCAACCATTAGTTGATCCTCCCGCCGGCCAAAATTAAGTTCAAACTTATCCTTGAAAAAGTTATAAACAATTAATCCAAATACAAACTAATTATAAATTAACATATTATACTTAATTGTTTTCTAAGTAATTTATTACTAGATTTTGATGTGGTATTTCACATCTTGGGAAACTTTAGCCAAGAGGATGTAGTCATTGGTACATATGTGCAAGTTAGGGTACCAACATAAGAAGCAAGCCAACCTGCTAAATCTCTAGAGCCACCGGTGTGATCATCAAGAATATCAACTTTAATTTTTCTCGCTTTCCTTACCTTCTTTATGCAAACACCCCTAGTAACACCTCGACTTCGGCAATGGCTTACAACAGCTATATAGTAATTAAAGCATATAATATCAAAAAACTTATTTTATTTTTAAAACACTATTACTTAAATCATTACATAAAACCAAGTTTCTATGTAACATACATTGTTCTGGGTCTGGTGATGTTGGTCCACCATTCATGGCAAGCGAACCAATTGGGAAGTCGGTAATGGATGGAGATGGTACATGGGTCGCTTTGCGTTTGGGAGGCATATCTGTTTTAAACTGTAATGAATTATTATTTGCAAAATTTTTATTATATTTATAACAACGATATTTACACAAAGACAACTATCATTCACTATCAGTGTTGTTGGACCAGTCGCCCTCATCCTCACTAGACACTTCAGTTGACTCATGTTCTTCTGGCAATCCTCCTTCAATTACTTCTGGTTCAACATCTTCTCTATGCAATGGAATCATGTCATATTGGTTGAGATCAACAAATAGATTGATGCCTGATTCGTTTTCTTGATACGCTTCTTCATTTGTTAGACCATTAAATTCTTCATGTTGTTCATCTGCCTTTGGAATGTAATTATATACATATCTTGGTGAAAAATTCTTTACTACTAGTCATGGGTTTCCGTACTCCGAATCATCTAAATAAAAAACTTTATTTGCTCGACAAGTGAGAACGAAATGATCATCTTCATACCATGTATGAGATGTATTGACACTCGCAAAATATTCACATTACGCACTTCCAACCTATGATTTGAGACATCCCACCAATTACATTTAAACAACCAGACCATATGTCCCCTCACGTATTTTAACCCAATCAAATCTTCAACAACTCCATAGAAGTCAATGTTATCCTCCTCGTGGCTTCCTTAGACGACAACCCCACAATTTTGAGTTTTTCTATATCGTTCTCTGTCAACCATGTGAAATTTATATCCATGCACCAAACATCCTGAATATTGGATGGCCCGCCTGGATGGACCACATGCTAAAGCATACAGTTCACTTGAGATTTCTTTTAAATTATCACCATATTTCAATGCAACCTACATCAATAAATTTTATTCCAATTATATCAGTGTTAGATAGCAAAAAAAAATCTATTTTAGTGTTATGAAATTTGTAAATAGTAAGACATTTTTAAGTAATACCGTATGTTCAAAGCACGAGGAAAACTCATCTTCATGCTTCTTTTATACGTTAGTTACACTGTCCAGGCGAAGTATTCTATACGTTCGCTGTGCATGTTCAAGTTAACAATTAATTTGTATAAAGTTATATTATATTCCATGACTTTAAATTTATTTTGATATGCACAGATCACTAACGTCAAGTAGTTATCAATCTCTGCGCAGTTATTCAATACATACCATCGGCTCTATCAAGCTCTCGTCCACATAAGTGCCTCCTTGTGCGCCTATGGAACGTACGGTTTGAGAAAATATGAAAAATTATGAATTAACTCCCGTTTGTCCACCTTCATAATTTTGGACCGGTCTCGTGAATCTAGTATCAACCCCATGGAAATATATAGAACAAAATGTATGTCATTCATTATCAATGTATGACTCTACAATCAAACCTTCTAGACGAGCCTTATTCCTCACGGATCGCTTAAGTCTTTTCAAAAATCGTTCAATAGGATACATCCATCTATACTAAACCAGGCCAACAACTAAAACCTCACGAGGCCGGTGCACAGCCAAATGACATCAAAGCATGAAGGTGGATACAAACTCTCTAATTTGTAAAATATCAGTGCAATGTCAGCTTCCATCTTTACTAATGCATCAAATTTTAACATTCTATTGCAAATGTCCCTGAAAAATCCTCTTAATTCTGTCAGAGCTGCATGAACATCTCGAGTAAGCTTTCCATGCACACCAACTAGCAACAAACATTGTAAAAATACATGACAGTCATGACTTTTAAAATTAGTTATCTTCCAATCATGGGTTTGCACACATCTTAACATGTTCAAGGCATAGCCATCAAGTAATTTGATTGTCATGAGCCACTCAGATTTATTTTGCTCTCATCATTTGACAGTGTATACCAACCAAGGGGCATATAAGTTGATGATCAATTATCTTGCAAATGCAACTCCTTTCTTATCCCCTACTCCTTTAAATTTTTACAAGAGTTAGTTGTATCTTTTGTCTTTCCTTCTATTAACATCAAAGTGCCAAGTATATTTTCGCATATATTTTTCTCAATGTACATAACTTCTAGATTATGGCACAGTGTCAAGGCAGACTAGTATGGTAACTCAAAGACTATGCTTTTTTTTTTGTCCAATTTAACTCCACTGCTTGTCGTTTCCTCTTTTGAGCTCTTGCATCCTTCCATCAAACGTCGTTCTATGTGAGCACCATCTATGATTATGTAGTAAATATTAACAGTATCTCATGAAACATAACTTTCTACCATTTGTCAACCATTGAGACTGAGTATCTTTATTACAGATAGGACAACCCATTTTACCTTTTGTGCTCCACTTAGAGAAGTTTTCATATGCTGAAAAATCATTTATTGTCCACAGCACTACAACATGCATTTTGAACTCCTGCAATGAGGCCGCATTATATATACCCACAACTCTTTAAACTCTACAATCAGTGGCTGAAGATATACGTCTATTTTATTTCCTAGTGACCTTGGCCCTTGTATGAGTAGAGTCATCATAAAGTACGGATCCTTCATGCACTTCCAAGGTTGTAAATTATTGGGCATTAATATGAATTGCTAAGTTCTATGAGAAGTGTTCATGTTGCCAAATGGATTAAAAACATTTGTTGTTAATCGAAGTCGCACATTGCAAGGTTCTTCGGCAAACTATGGGTACTTGGCATCAAATCTTTTCCATTGTAAAGAATCTGCAGGATGCGAAAGTTCTCTTTTTAGTACGACTCAGCTTTTATATTGATCATCTGGTATGAGTATCTCACTTAGATTGCTTTTTGCAGATTCGCATCACGTTGAAGGTGTGATTAGCTAAGTTTTCATCTTGACAACGCCTTTCCAAGATTTATCTTTTAGACCTACTCGACAATTGAGGGATGTGGATCAGGTGGTTGGCCTTATCACCCCAACGTGTACAGTGTGTTTCATGTTACTTAACCTTTTTTTTCACCCTCAAGTCACATGAGTTTCACGTCAACATGGCCTCTGATCGCCTATAGCTCTTTCTTTGCCAATTGGGCCTATTTACCCCCTAACATTTACTCTACCAATTCTTGGCGGGAATTTCCTTCTTTCCAACGTCAACCTTTTTGAGCCGAATTCCTTTGCCTTCGATTCATACGTTCCTTCTGTATGATGGTTCATTTTATGATTCACCTTGTGACGTAGCATGAAACTCGTCAATTCTCCTAACATACGTCTCCCGTTGTAGTGCGAGATGAGGAATTTCTTGGCATGCTTCTTCTTCTTTCGACACATGGCAAATTTTCCTTGGCTTCCGTCTCTTTACCCATCTTTCTCGTCGTTTGACAGCCGACCGTCTTAGCAGTAGGTCATGTTTGGTGACAAGCCGCTCCAATTTCCCGTTCTCCCCCGCATGGCTTCTATTCTACATTTCAGGTTGAGGCAGTCATTGGTTATGTGTCCCTCCGCTCTATGGTAAGCGCAATAGTGGTCAGTACCTCAATTTTTCAAATTTCGGCAACCATTCTGTCACGGTCGAACCTTCTCATCTGCTTGCATGTTGATACTTGAATGTACCTTCCTAGAACCTTGATCGCGAGAGAGGGAGTCATTGTTTTTCCTTCTCTCATAGTCGTTGTTTCTCCCCTTGTCCTCCTTTTATGCCCTTTGTTCCCCTTTCTTGCCTCCTTCACCTTTTTTTCTGTCTGTTTCATTTCGATTCTTTGTGGATCAATCAACCCCTTCAACGTGTCTTCTGTGTTGACAAATTCGTCTACCCTATCCATATGCTCCCCTAGTGTCAACAATGTCTTTCTCGCCAATATTGTCATAAATGGACTTCTAGGCAAAATTCTTCCTAGTAAGCATTATCTTATCATCTTGATCATCTGCTGTCAATCGTTCTTTATTGAACTGCATAAGGTATGCCTTCAGGCTTTCATCCTCTCGTTGTTTTACGATAAGGAGGTATGCAGCCAACCACCTCCTGCATTTGCTGTCCGTAAACTGTCGGGAATGGCCTACTCAGTTCCTTGAAGTTGGCAATAGAACCTAGTTGTAGGCTTACAAAACATCCTCTTGCCATACCCTTGAGGGTAAATGAGAAGGCTCAACATGCAATCTCTACCTGAAAGACGTGTTAGCTTATATGAGCATTGAAAGTTTCCAAATGCTTGATGGGATCTTTAAAGCCGTCATATAGGTCAATATGCAGAACTTTAAACTTTGGGGAAAGGGGCATTACAATAATCATTGTGTTATACGGCAGATCAGTGTTGTTGAGTAGGTTATCGACAGATGACAACCTTCCCACTCGCATTTTCATCTCCTCGTACTTGTCCATGAGGTTACGATGGCTATCATGCATCATATTCTTTTCTTCCTTGTCATTTGGGGTCGACCTCCCTTTGCTTTGAGACTTCTCCCTTCACATACCACATCTCACCGGTTTAGGGCTTCGTTCCCTCTTTACATCTCTAGAGTCATCTTCTTCAGCCTTTCCTCTATCTCCATGAACCTCCTCTCCATCCTGTCACTCGCTTGCTCACCCATTGCGGTTGTTTCCTAATCGCAGATCATATGAGTGTGTTGTCGCAGGCATATGGGAAACACTCTATGATAAGGAGAAAAAATATGATCCCACAGACACCGTCAAACTATTGATGCAATTTTCAACACACCTGATACAAGTCCTATTGCCCTGCAACCAAAAAGAAAAGGCTCAGGGACCTAGCGGGGAAACCTTAAATACTTTAGTCAGAAAATAGTAATCTCTTGTAACAACCTTTGGTTTTCTAATCTGCTCACTTGTTTGTTCGATTGAGGTGTCAATCTATACGATGTTTGGATCAATGATTATGAGGTCCAATTTCTAGTTAGAAATCATGGAATCCCAAAAAGCTTTAACCAGTAATGAATCAATATCATTTTAATGCGAACCTGGTCGAGCATTTATATGAGTTGAAGTGCCCTGTTATGGAAGGGATTTTCTACGAGCACAACACTCGGTACCTGGTCTGGTAAGTTGCCGTTGTTAGTACGACTCGGCCATTAATAGAGTCCATCTAGTAAGAGTATTTCACATAGATTGCTTTCTGTAGATTCTCATCCCATTGACGATGTGGTTAGCTAAGTTTCCATGTTGAGAATGCCTTCCCAAGATTTCTCTTAGTAGACCCACCCACAATTGAGGGATGCGGATCATGTGGTTAGCCTTATTACCGCAACCCGTACGGTGTGATTCATGTGACTTAATCCTTTACTTGCCCTCGATAACATGAGTTTCACATGACCATGACCTTTGATCACCTACAGCTCTTCCATTGCCGATTGGGCCTATTTATCCCTAATTAATTTAGATTTGTCTGTCTAGGGTTTTTTTAAGGTAGAACAAACTCCATTCATTTATAACGGGATATTACAACTTTGACCTGAGACATACAGAATACAAGCCAACTACTACTTTTAAGGCACCCCAAGACACAAATTTCTTTGTGACTGACATGGTCTAATCCATTGTTGTGACTCTCTACAGACAAACCGTCTAAGAGATAGCACTCTATCCAAAGACAGATTTAAGAAACCCCACATTCTGTCCCAAAACATAATTAAACAACTTCACAATCTGTCCAAGACGGAGTAGAGGACACACTCTATGGACAAAAATCCAAGAGACTATGTTTTTTATTATTATTATTATAACCTAATACCAAAATAAAGGAAATAACATAAAACGTAAAAGATATATGGAAAAATAGCAAAATACATCTTGGAAAGCTGTAGATCCGCTTTTTCAACCATAGAGGAAATAAAAATGCAAACATCGAGATTGTGGTGGCTCGTGAGGGACACGTGCCACCCAGGAAGTACAGTAGAACGTCAGGTCTGAAAAAACCGATGGCCTTGGTCCTAGAAAAGCCGCGCATGACGGTGATAGAGCTCCACTTGCGGTGGCGCGTGGATGTCACGCGCGTGCTTTGGGCCGTGTGTGTGGCTCACGCACCACTCCGTTCAACGAGATTGCTCGTCCATCTAAAAGATCGGTACCTTGAAAATCTTGTGGTGGGATGCGTGGTGGTCGCTGGCTCTGGAGAAAAACAAATATGCATTTCACCCTATTATGAATGAAAAAACAAACAAAACTAAAATAATAAAAGAAAAACTAAAGATAAGAGGGAGGAGAGGTAGGAGCTAAAGCTCCAACCCCCTCATCTGGTCTTAAGCTTTTTAAGGGAGGCAGCTGTGTGAAGAGAAAATGGAGAGCGAGATTAGAGAATAGGGTTTGGTAGGTTAGTTGAATGGTCTGTTTAGGGTTAAGACCGGCGATGAATTATAAGTGGGTTCTGATCCCAACTAACGTGCAATTGGGTTTATAGACAAGAATCATAATGCTTGTTTGAAAATTAAGATGGCGTAATAGAACCGGAAGTCTGGGACCTAGCTAGCTGAAATGGGCAAAAGGCTAAGATATGGTTCATAGTTCTGGGATTATGAACCTAACTGCTGTAGGGTTACCTCATTTATCGCAACTAGATTGGAGCTAGACATTATTGAGGCTGACACGCATTTATAGATCTAGTGGTCCTCTAGCACGTTAAAGGATCAAGTTTATGATTTTTTTTATATTAACTGGTATATATAATTATAGTCAATGCGTGGTGATCGAGAATGATGTCTGCATTGTACCACAAATGTAAATGTATTTTTTTTATTTTTTATTTTTTTTAAATATTTTTTACGACTATAGTGGAAGCTTAGGAAAAGGAAATATTAATGAGGTGATCAATTAAATAAAAAAAAAGGGGTAGAAAATAAAGGAAATACGTACCTCGGTTCCCACTATGGCCCATTTGCCTGGTTTATCGTAAGAGTAATGTTATATAATCTCTACATACCATATTTTTTAAAATTTTAAAATTTTTTAAATTTTTTTTTGAGTTTAATCTTTTTAAAATAATTTAATTTTTCTATTCATTATTCATATATACTAAGTTTCATACCATCAAAGTTGTAACGCCCCGTTCCCGAGGGTCCAGAGAGTTAACTCATGTTACCTGATAATCAATTTCAACACTGTTAATATACTTTCAAAAGCTCCAAATCAAATGTAAACACTTCAAATTTAATTAACCACACAAACTCATTTATCAAATCCTCGATACAGTAACCCAAAAATATCAAACTTCTCTACATGTCACTTAAACTCACATTTCAACAATATAATTTTAGACTCCAAATTCCCAATATTATAAAAAAATTTTGATTCAAACTAATTTCTTCAATATAATAAATTCTTCAAAGCACCAAGTCATCATACACAATGAAATTTCTTAGCGAAAATCACCAATACTCATCGAAAACTTTCTATTCTTAATCCACTATTCTTAAGTCATCTCACCCAATGCTTCATAGTCTTGATCCTCAGCTGAAATATCCAAAATCATCTGAAAAATATAGTGGAAATAAGAGGTGAGTTATCAACAACTCAGCAAGCAGAGAACATATACTAGTATGTAAACATGAACATTTATCAAAAATTCGGAATGCTAAACAAAATATTTTCTTTCAGAATGCAGAGTCAGAATACTTATTTTAAGAATGCAGAATTGAAACATATTACCAAAAATATAAGAGCGAAACTCTCAGAAACATTCTTATTAAAAATTCTCTTTGGCAGAGCATAATTGAACATCCTCATCTTATCATATCATATCAGAACAAAGACCATGTTTAACCCCATGGTAGGGTTGTGCATTATGCGAAAAGCCAAGCAAAACATAAATCACCATAAATATCAAAGTGATTGCACTCAGAACAGAAAACCATTATTATATCCCGTGGTGGGCCCGAGGTCACTATTATATCTAGTGACAGGGCCAAATGTCACTATTGTATCCCGTGACAGGGCCAGAGGTCACTATTGTATCCCGTGACAGGGTCAGAGGTCACTATTGTATCCCGTGACAAGACTAGAGGTCGCTATTGTATCTCGTGACAAGGACCAGAGGTCGCTATTGTATCTCGTGACAGGGCTAGAGGTCACTATTGTATCCCGTGACAGGGCCAGAAGTCAGTATTATATCCCGTGATAGGGCCAGAGGTCATTATTATCTCTCGTGACAGGGCCACATATCAAAACAAAACAGAATCAGAATCACATTAGAATCAGAGTCAGAGTCAGAACAGAATCAAAACGTCATGCCAAAGGTTTTTCAGATGCCAAATCGTTCCAAAAAGAGTACTGAACAAATTCAGATCATTTCACATTTTCCAAAACAGATTCAGAATATCTTCACGACACATGCAAAAATTATCAATTTTTATATTCGCTCTTATTTTTCTGAGTTCAATAACAGAATGCCAAAAATAAGCTCATGTCTACACCAGTCATGACAGAAAATACTTTATTCTTATACAGAATCTCATGAACAATGCAGAACAAATAACTGAGATCGTTTAACATTTTTTTTCATAACACAACGTGCACATTTTCAAAATTGACCTCAGTCCATTTTATTTTTATGCAAAGTCTAGCATAGGAACTCTACTTACCTAACTCTTGCGAAGAGTTACTAGAGCCTTGAACTTGAGCTCTATCAATGTCACGACAGTGCTAAAAGGCAATTTTTGAAAGATCAAACACACGAAGACCCGGTTTAACGAAGTGATATTTTCATAATAAAAGGGCTAATTAACTGAAATAAAGCTAGAAGATAATTGCTAGAAGATGCAACTCACGGCAAGTACCAAAAATATCAAGAAATCGAGTGAAGCTCACGGCTTTTATGGGCAAAACAGGGCACGGCAAAAAGGGCAAAATAGAGCAATGAATGACCAAACAAAAGGGAATGCAATGGGAATAAATCACAAGTATGAGCCACGAAATTAGTAAGGAAAAATTAAGCGAAAGTACAACAATGGAGGCTCATGGATAGGCCTGCAAATGGACAGAAAAACAGATGAAAAATAAATGCTAAAGAGGAAGAGATATGCACGGTTTTACAGCAAAAGAGAAACCGAAAATTAAAGAGATGGAAATGGAACCATTACCAGCCGAAAATGGAGGAATGAGTGGCGACATTCGCTAACTTGCAGAGGGGAAGAATCGAAAATAAGATGGAGAGGAAGAAGGAACGCAGTAGACGGCATCCCAATGAAAAACAGAGGAAAGAAATGACATAAAATGAAGAAAGAGAGAAGAGAAGCAGCAGTCGCACGGATTGAAGAAGGGGATGAAAACTGAAATGGAAAGGAGGTGGAGAAGCAACGGCGCGCAGGGGAAGAAAAGAAGAGATGAAGAAGCCCCAAGGGCTGGACCAAACCAACGCCCAATATTTCCCGAGGGTCCGGAGAGTTAACTCATGTTACCTGATAATCAACTTTAACACTGCTAATATACTTTCAAAAGCTCCAAATCAAACGTAAACATTTCAAATTTGATTAGCCACACAAATTCATATATCAAATCCTCGATACAATAACCCAAAAATATCAATTTCTCTACATGTCACTTAAACTCACATTTCAACAATATAATTATAGACTCCAAATTCCCAATATTATAAAGAAATTTTGATTCAAACTAATTTTCTCAATATAATCAATTCTTCAAAATACCAAGTCATCAGAACACAATGAAATTTCTTAACAAAAATCTCCAATACTGATTAAAAACTTTATATTCTTAATCCACTATTTTTAAGTCATCTCACTCAATGTTTCATAGTCTTGATCCTCAGCTGAAATATCTAAAATTATCTGAAAAATATAGTGGAGATAAGGGATAAGTTATCAACAACTCAGTAAGCAGAGAACATATACTAGAATGTAAACATGAGCATTTATCAAAATTCGAAATCCTGAACAAAATATTTTTTTTCAGAATGCAGAGTCAGAATACTTGTTTTTAGAATGCAGAATCGAAACATGTTACCAAAAATAAAAGAGCGAAACTCTCAGAAAACATTCTTATTCAAGATTCCCTTTGGCAGAGCATTACTGAACAGTCTCATCTTATCATGTCATATCAGAACAGAGACTATGTTAAACCCCCGTGGTAGGGTTGTGCATTCTAGGGAAAGCCAAGCAGAACATAAATCACCATAAATATCAAAGTGATTGCACTTAGAACAGAAAACCACTATTATATCCTATGGTGGGCCCGAGGTCACTATTATATCTTGTGATAGGGCCAGATGTCACAATTGTATCCCGTGACAAGGCCTGAGGTCACTATTGTATCTTGTGATAGGGCCAGAGGTCACTATTGTATCTCGTGACAAGACTAGAGGTCACTATTGTATCCTGTAACAGGGCTAGAGGTCAATATTATATCCCGTGAAAGGGCCAAAGGTCACTATTATCTCCCGTGACAGGGCCACATATCAAAACAAAACATAATCAGAATCACATCAGAATCAGAGTCAGGGTTAGAACAGAACCAGAACGTCATGCCAAAGGTTTTTCAGATGCCAAATCGTTCCAAAACAGAGTACTGAACAAATTTAGATTATTTCACATTTTCCAAAATAGATTCATAATATCTTCACGTCACATGCAAAAATTATCAATTTTCATATTCGCTTATATTTTTTTGAGTTCAATAACAGAAGGCCAAAAATAAGCTTATGTCTACACCAGTCATGCCAGAAAATACTTTATTCTTATACAGAATCTCATGAGTAATACAGAACAAATAATTGAGATCGTTTAACATTTCTTTTCATAACACAGCGTGCACATTTTCAAAATTGACCTCAGTTCATTTTATTTTTATTCAAAGTCTAGCATAGGAACCCCGCTTACCTGACTCTTGCAAAAAGTTACTAGAGCCTTGAACTTGAGCTCTATCAGTGTCACGACAGTGCTAAAAGGCAATTTCTGAAAGATCAAGCGCACGAACACCTGGTTTAACGAAGTATTATTTTCAGAATTAAAGTGCTAATTAACTTAAATAAATCTAGAAGATAATTGCTGGAAGCTGCAACTCACGGCGAGCACCAAAAATATCAAGAAACCGAGTGAAGCTCACGGCTTTTATGGGCAAAACAGGGCACAATAAAAAGGGCAAAACAGAGCAATGAAAGTACCAAACAAAATGGAATGCAATGGAAATAAATCACAAGTATGAGCCACGAAATTAGTAAGGAAAAATTAAGAGAAAGTACAACAATGGAGGCTCAAGGACAGGCCTGCAAATGGAGAGAAAAATAGATGAAAAATAAATGCTAAAGAGGAAGAGATTTGCACGGTTTTACAGCAAAAGAGAAACCAAAAATTAAAGAGATGGAAATGGAACCATTACCAGCCAAAAATGGAGGAATGAGTGACGGCGTTCGCTTACTTGCAAAGGAGAAGATCCGAAAATAAGATGGAGAGGAAGAAGGAACACAGTTGATGGCATCCCAAAGAAAAATAGAGGAAAGAAACGACATAAAATGAAGAAGGAGAAGAAGAGAAGCAACAACCGCACGGATTGAAGAAGGGGATGAAAACTGAAACAAAAAGGAGGTGGAGAAGCAACAACGCGCAGGTGAAGAAAAGAAGAGATGAAGAAGCCCTAAGAGTTGGACCAAACGATGCCGTTTGGGAGGATTTAGTGGGCTGGGTTGAAGGCTCACGGGTTGGGCTGGGGACCAAATGGGTTGGGCTCGAAAGAAAAATAAAACACACTCAAACAGGCTCTGTCCAAAAATAGAAGAGTCCAACAAAAGAAAAAGGCACAATAAAAATAAATAAGAGCTAAATAAAAACACTACAACTCAATATTAATAAAATAAAATAATTAAAGTCCAACAATAAAATAAATTAAAGCAAAGAGAAATTTAAATGCAAACAATAATTAATATCAAGAAAGCACATCAAAATAAATTTCACAACTTAAAAATCATAAAATAAATTCAACGAAAAAATTCAATAAATTTAAAACAAGAGGACCAATATTTAAAATAATCCTTCAATTAAAAAATACTAAAATACTGTGTATCACAAAAGTGCTAAAGGATTCTTAAGGCTACTATAGCCATTGTGCCGCCACTCTCTGCCACCCTAGGCTACCGAATCAGGAGTATACTATTAAGCCTCTCAAATAGACACAATGATAGAAATTTCGAATGAGTGTTTCTTACTCTCTCTAGGTAATTCAAGTTCTATTATTCTCATAGTTTATTGTCTTTCCACAGCCCCCTTTGTCAAGTTCTCTCACCAAAACTCTTAAAAGGAACCTCCTAAACTCTGCTGCAAGTTCTCTTCCATACATCAAACTTCCATGTTAGTATTAGAAAAATCCCTATGTTATTATTATGAAAGTTTGGACTTAGAACTCGCACCTTAGAGGCGTTGTAGGGAAACTATTGTTGAGGCAGCCAAGGACTTCCTCCAACTCCACTTGGGGTTGGAAGAGGTGAGAAATAGCCCCTAACTTTTAGAAGCACTAAGAATATAATTTGCTGTCAACAATCCAGACAGCCTTTAGAACCCTTCCCCTACCTAGCACTACATGTATATAGGCTTATATACATACACAAAACACATGATGTGCAACATCACACAATTAGTGACGTCATGGATTTTCATGCTTGACATGCCTAGAGGTAAGGAATGCACTTAAAGCACATGCATGACACCCATTCACTTAATGTAAAATGTTTTAAATATAGTTGTGTAAAACAAAAGCTTTTATTGAAGGTAGAAATTTCAACCTATAGAGCATAAAAATGATCAATCATTAAGCCATGATTTCTTGTGTATTGACATATCATGTTTGATTACTTCATTGTTGTATGATACACACAGTAGCTAGTGACTAGGAAGAAAAATATTTTGAACCATACCCAAGACATGTTAGTATGTTAGCATCTGATTTTACCGAAATGCTCATGAATCCCTAATAATACATAAAACATTTTATGTATTATGTATTATGGACCAAGCAACCACTGTTTTGAGATTTACATGCATTCTAACTTATCAAAAATCATAAAGGTATGTCTGCACATACATACACAGCATGTAGTTTGTAAATGCAAGATTTTGGCTAGGACTAGATGGATAAATATTATTTGATTTTTTTGTAAGTTGAATGAATGTATAACATTTTAATTTTATCTATAAACATTTGAAGTGTATCTAGAAGTTATTAGATAATGTTTTAGATAAGTCAAGAATGTAGGTATCCGAATTCTAAGGAGTCTGAAATTATCCTGTGAAGAATTTGAATGGAAACTACATCTGATGAGAAGACTTAGCGTTAGGTGTCAATAGACGCATCAACAGAGTTTTTTACTGCAAAGTCCTTTCGTCAGCAAAGTCCTAATGCAAATCAAATTCCTACTAGACTCATTCCGTCAGCAGAGTCCTACTGCAGATGAAATATTGGTCAGAATATTTATGATTGGGACTTCGACTAGATGATTATCTGTTGATGCTTGTTCTCAGAACTTGGAGAGATTGAAGGGTGATCCAAGTGCTTGAGTGTGAGAAACTTCTCTTGAGAACTTTCTAGTTCCTTGTTTCTCATTCTCTCATTGAGTGTGTGCTTACTCCATGTTGGAGATTGACTGATCAAGTTCAACCGCTGGAGTTTCAGTAGAAAAGTCAATATCTGAAGATCGTTAGAGGTTCTGGCTGATAATGTGGTAGAGGCAAACGGGTCGTTTGTCGGGTCAAGTAAGAGAGTCAATTAGTAAAGGTTTTGTAATTGAAAATTACTTGTAATTAATCTTCAAATAATAAAATTAATTTTTCTGGATTTGGCTGCCTCATAGGGTTTTACCTTTGATAAGTTCTTCAAATGATTTTTCTTCGTAACCGAATTTGGTGTCACGCACTTTATTTACTTTATGTTATTGCTTTATTATTAAATAATTGCATGGTTGACGACTAACCAATTTGTTGAGTGAATTGATATATCGTTGTATTATAATACAGGGGTACTTGGATAATTTCAATTGGCATCAGAGCATAGTTCACTCATTCGAGTGTGGTCCGTATCCCTCTGTTGATTATGTCATCGTTATATGTCCCGCCACACTTTGATGGAAAAAACTATGCTTATTGAAAAATTTGTATGAGGGTTTCGCTTAAGTCTTTGGATGAACGTGTGTGGTATGCAGTTGAACGAGGATGGACTAAGCCCGAGACATCTCTTGATGCTTGGACTATAAATGAGCTCAACAACTACAACTAAAATAGCAAAGGACTTAATGTTATTTTCATGGTTGTATCTCCCAATAAATTTAAAAACATCTCAATGTGTGAGATTGTCAAAGAAGCATGGGATATTTTGGGGGTTACCCATGAAGGTACAAGACTTGTAAAAAAATTGAAATTGCAGATGCTAACCTCAAAATTTGAAGAGGTTAAAATGCTGTTATATGAGAGTTTTAATGATTTTTATACTAAACTTAATGATATTGGGAATTCCAGGTTTAGTCTCGGTGAGAATGTGGAGGATTCAAGGGTCATGAGAAAGATTTTAAGGTCCTTGCCTAAAAGATTTCTCCCAAAAGTTACAGCCATTGAGGAAATCAAGGATTTGGATGCTATTAAGGTTGAAGAACTGGTCGGCTCCTTATAAATATATGAGTATCTCTTCCTCAAACAAGAAAATGTAAGTCCATTGCTTTAAAAACTGTGGAAGAAGATTGAGATGATTTTTCTAATGAAGAAAATCTGATGAGAATATAGATCTCTTTGCAAGGAAATTCAGAAAATCCTTGTTTAACAAGAAAGCTAGTGGAAAGCAAAAACTAGGTAAATAATTTATTGCAAAAAAAAAAGTTATAAAGAAAAATGGAATAAAGAAAAATTGAGAAAAATGACAAAGTGCAGTGTCATGAGTGCTCTGGCTATGGTCATATTAGAGTGGACTGCCCATTTAAGAAAAATAAGGAAAAACTACTGAATGTCACACTTAGTGATAGTTCAGAATCTGAAAGTTCTGGTTCATTATCTGATGATGAAAATTCCTTTATGACTTTTACAACTGTTGTTGAGGATTTTCCTGAAATTGTATAAACAAAATCTGAAAGTGAATTTGATGATAGTGACTCAGATATAACTCTTGTTGATATTGACCGTCAACTAAGCATACATGAGGCTTATAATGATTTATGTGAAAAAGTGGTCAAGCTGAAAAAGCTTAACAAGAAGTTGTATAACAAACTCATAGAAGTGGAGAATGAAAAGAACAATCTTTTGGAGGCACTGAAAATTTCTTAAATTGAGATCTTGAGATTGAAGACTCAAAAGGATGCACTAATAAAATAATTGAAAAGTTATCAAGAGTGTCAACAAAAATCAGCAACTCAAAAATGGGATGAGATGTTAAGTAGTCAAACGTCCAGCTATGATCGTACTGGTTTGGGGTATACAACTTTCCAAGACAAAGATATTCAAGCCTCATCATCCGCTACCACTACCTCTAAGAGTATTATCTTTGTCAAAAAAAGTCAAGTTGTGGATGCTCCAAAAGCTGAGTTTGAGAGCTTCAAACTCAGCTTTTTTCTTAAGGTTGTTTGTCCAAACGGTTGAAGCTTAAGATAGACATAGTCTCCCACATCAAAGTTCACTACACGTCTTCCTTGATCATAGTACTTTTTCATTCTCTCTTGAGCTCTTTTGAGCTCCCTTTTTACCGTTGTCAATATCTCATCTCTTGTAAGTAGTTCATTCTCAACTTCTTCACTTCTTGCCGTGCCTTTCTCATAGTTCACCAAAGCGGGTGGAGATCTTCCATACACTACTTCAAACGGACTTCTTTGTACTGAGGCATGAAAAGAAGTGTTGTACCAATACTCGGCCCATGTCAAGTAATCTCCCCATCTTCTTTGCTCTTCATGGCAAAAACAGCTTCAAAGTCAAATCATTTTTAAAAGGCACATGAAACAACAACCTCAAAAAAGCTGAATCGAGGTAAGTTTGTACCTATTTGTCATTATTGTGGTATTTCTGGTCATATAATGTCATATTGCTTTAATTTGAGTAAAGTGTAGAAAAATAGAGGTAAAGAAAATCAAAGAAAAAGGTAAAGACCCTTGGAAACCAAGTCCAAGAGTTAAGCCAACAAATAAACAACATAAGTGCCAAGGTATGTGAGTTGTCTGAATTTTGTCTTGGCAATAAGGATAAGACCACAAAAAGTTGTGATGCTGTAAAGATGACCTCAAAATTTAAACGGAAGTGGGTGGTCAAAGAAGATATCGTTTCACATTAATTGATAGGACCACTTGCATGTTATTGCATTAATTGCATATCATTAGTTAAGGACATGCATTTCACATTATTTTATTGGTTAGCATCTCTTTTCGTTTGGTTTGATTTAGTTGTTTTCTATTTTTTTGGTTTGTATCTTAGTTTTATTTTTGTTTAGTTCAGTGAAGTTCATGCTTGGTGTGCCAAGTCTTGAGTACTTGGGTCCTCACACTTCCTATACTTGGAGCTGAAGTACCTCTCTATTTTTGTGCAGTCCACATGTGGGTGTAGACCTTATAGTTCATTTTGCCAAAGTCAAATCCTAGTGCACTATGAGGAACTTATTTTTGTATTTTTTTATTATAATGTATGCTCCATAAAGTTTTATAGCTGTTGTCCAAATGGGGAGTCTATACCTTAAATTGACTAATACTAGTTAAACTTAGTACTAAAAAGCAAGAGGTTTCCCCTTGCTAGACATAAAAATTTGATCCATATAGAAAAAGTCAGTGTTTCTTCATTTCAGAAAAAAGGCAAACACTCTATACGGATATGTTCCTTAAGTTCTTATAGAAAAAATCATTACTCTATTCATTGTGGAAAAATATGAAAAGAAAAGAACATTTTGAGAGTATCTATGAAAAAAAAAAGGAAAAGAAAAAAATAAAATATGCATACATAAATGTGGATTTTTTTTTTCTGTTGAAGTAAGTAGCCTCACTCACATACTCACATGGACTTTGATAATGATGAACTTATGAGCTGTGTACAACCATTGTGGTTTGTTGCAAATGAGAGTGTATTTTTTTTTTTTTTGGTTGTGTGGGTGACAATATGCTTGGACATGTGGTGCACTTTGGCATGTGCCTTGATTCAATTGATTTTAAAGTTTTTGGAATTTTTTTTGAGCAATCAGTTTTAATCCTATATTTTTAGATTTTTTTTGTTGTTGGTTTATTAGGTTGTTTGGTATATTTTTTGAAATTTTTCTGCATGAAGGCATGTTGCATATGGTCTGGAAGTTATGTTTTAGAAGGTCTATTTTTTTGCCTCAGTGTGTAAGTCCCTGTGGGACTCTAAGGCATGGGCTCATGCATGGCACGGCTGGTCAATAAGTGATTTCAGTCACTTAGTGGTTTGGATAGACACCCACCTCTACCCCCCGTACTACAAGAAATAAGGCCTTTTGCGGCGATTTTGTGTCTATTAGAAATAAAATCACTGCAAAAAGCCTTTTAATTGCAACGAGTTTTACATCGATGCGGCCTCTTTATATCAAGTTTCGAAACTGGTCTTTTGCAGCGATTTTTTTACTTTCTGCGATTGAAAAATCCGCTGCAACAGAACAACTAGTCTTTTTCAGTGATTTTTTATTTTTTGAGATGAAAAAATCCGCCGTAACATTATAAAAACTTATTGCAACATAGGTGGCCCGATGCAAGTAACACTTTGTGGAAAAACAATTGTTTGCGGCGAAAAAAACACTTTTCTACAGCGAAATTTAGTTGCCGCAATTAGTTTTAAAATTAAAATCCCCCTTTTCCCCTTTCTTTCCCTCGATACTCCTGTCTCTCTCTCTTCCCGCGATTGCAATCCTCTTCACCTGCCGCGAGCTCACCCAAAGCACGTCCCTCCCCGATGCAACCTCACCCAGTCAGTCATCCTCATAATTTTCCTTCAAAAAACCCTAGCCTCCACAACTCTCGTCCCTCTCTCTCTATCTCCCCCTCTCTGTAATGAACCTGGATATTCTCCACTATGTTGTAATAAAGAAATGGTCTGGAAATGGAAGGTGGTTGCTTGATGGGTCACAAAATGGACACAAGATGTTTGATGAAATAAGAAAGAGAGTAACAACATAAAGAAGATGAAAATAGCTAAGCCTTGGAGTATTCGAGGTCTCCAATTCCTCCCAAAGAGAATACAAACGTTTTCTGCAAAAATGTTCAAGATACTCCCAATGACCCCCCCCTTTCCCTCTCATGTACTAGGAGATGATCTAATTCCAACTAAGGCCATGGGTCAATTCTCAGTAACATTATCTAGGCCTATGGGCCACTAAACCACTTCTATTTATCAGGCCCGACCCATTTAATGGGATTCATAACAAATCTCCCCCTTTAAAAAGACCTTGTCCTCAAGGTTATTTTCACTAAACAGCTTATATCAAGTGAGAGGATCAACCAAAAGATTTTTTAGGCTTCACATCCCTATGGCCAACTCCAATTCCCATGTGCATGTAAGCCAGCTCCCAAAAAAACAAATCTGGTACAAGTACATGTTCACATACGGTGAACTTAATGCCTTTGTGTCTAGACTTCTCGAACAATAAAGAAAGGACATCATGTAGTATTGATCTGAGGTCCAATGGGACTGTTTCCAGCTCTAACTTGTCAGCCTCAATTTTTGCCCGGTCAAGCACCTCATTAATTAATGCTATAAATGCCTTCCCACAGGCTTTTGTAGTTTGAGCATAATCCCTCTGAGTTGAACTCAGCTCTGTATCTAAAAGCAATGCAAGCATTCCTAGGATGCCATTCATGGGTGTTCTAATTTCATGAGAAACAATAGTAGAAGCTGCAGATGTTGCGAAATCACAGTTTCTAGCTCCAACCTTCAATTCCTCCATTCCTGGAATTCATCTTCGATTTTAACAATGTGAATTTCTGAACCATATAAGATATAACCTCCTAGTAATCCAATCACGAAGAACAAAAACGCCCTGATGAGTGTTGTCCATGACACAGGTGCCTTCTGATGGTATCTACATATCATTTGATGCTTCTGAAAAGGATCTCCAAAGTCAAGCTTGCTCTCATGTAAAAGAGAGGTGTTACCATCTCGATATTGGTGACCATACATAATCATGGGATCAAAGGAGTTGGTGACATCATACACATTCACTAAAAATGCCTGATTCCTAGCCAGTTGCTCAAACAGATTCTCCACAAGGAACTCAACGTCAAAGGCTCCACCAACATATCCGATAGCTCTTGCCTCATTGGGATCTGACAGCATTACAAAAATAGCGGCATCAATGACAACAACAACTGGCGGCTTCCTCGATCGAAGGACTTAAAGACAACTTTAAGGGGCAAAGTAGAAGCCAACGAGTTATTTTCAAGATCAACCGCATAGACAATTGAATCCCCAATCCCAAACCTTTCACCGTAACCTCTTCCTATTACTGGGTCATGCTTCCCTTCTCTTACCATGGCTGTCAAATCTTTTCAGTATTTTTCCAAGACTTCATACTTTCCCTCAGGATCTTGGTCAATCACTGATTGGCGTCCCCTAATAGCTTCTACTGTAGATTTCAAAGTTTGTAGCGATATTTGAAAATCTCTAATTAATTGCTTCCCAAATCATTGATCTTTGGTGAAACCGAGAACCAAATGCTCAACAGAAATAAATGAATCCCCATACTCTTTCTTGTATTTCCTCGCTTGCTGAATCAAGGCTTCCAATTCACGTCCTAACATTGAGCTAACTGATTCACCAAGGACCTTTGGTTGACGTGGGATGAACTTATCAGTGGCCTCTAAAAGGCGGGTATTGTCAACTCCACAGTCCCTTGGTCTTCCTCTATCAAAAGGCCTAAACACAATTTTATGGGGCAAAGCATCAACCAATTGAGGAGCCAAGGGTTTCTTTTTTATGAAATAACCGAAGTTGTACTCCCAATCCAATTCTCTTCTCTTCAGCCGTGAAGCACGCATCACAGCAGACTTGCTATCCGAATCTACACCCTCGGTGAGCACATTTTTACCCACCTCTGCTGTCTCAACAGCAGATTCATCCAATTCCCTCGCACTTCTTCGCTTTATCACCGATTCTCCAACAAAACCCCACACACCCAACGCCAAGTCACATATCATGCAAAATCCTAAACCCTTAAATATACCCGATTCATCCAAAGACAACAATTCTGAGCTAGAACTCAATTTTATTTCAATGCCCAGTTCACCCACTTGAAGCAAGAGTTCACCCATTCTAGCAAAATCAAACTATGTGTGAATAAGAGATGGGAGAGTTTGTCGACCTTTGACACCACTTCTAATTGACATTTTCACAAACAGCTGAGGAGCAATTGTTGCCCCTTTTGAGATGGTGAAGTTGTATGAGAGGAAAGGTCCTATTACCACTCCCACCCTTGAGAGCCTGCAAAGCCACTATGGCATCAGGGACTACTCATCGACTGTGGGTTGCTGGGATTTCTTGGTCTCAAACGAGTTCTGAACTTTGACGAAGGCATCCATTGGTAGCACCGATGACACCTGAAGCTTGAGCATGGTGGCAGTCGCTGCAAGCAGCCCATCCGAGATGCCAAGAAGTTCTTTCCAGGGATCCCAGTGAACCGGTAAGCTATGGTTGAATAGGTTTTCTAACTCTAACTTTTGCACCAAGAATTTTCTGCATCGGTCAGTATCGAATAATGAGAATATTGTAGTGTTTTCCTTTTGGAGGTTAAGGGCAGAAGGACGATGTCGATGGCCTATTATTTGGGTTGGTTCGGATATTGGGGGGTATATGGTGGTGATGAACGAGTCTAGGGTTATGAATTAATTTCAGAGTTGGATTCTGAATATTAGAAGCAGGGATGATTTCTTCCACCTCCGTTGCCCTTTTTACACCCTCCTTTGAAGTTTGGTCTTCCCAGATCAAGCAGTATTCCATGGGCACCGCAGCTACCTTTTCCACCTCTACTGCACTTTCTTCTTCTTCGTCCTCCTCGTCTTGCCATTGCACCAAAGATTCCTCCATTCTCTGGTAATTTTGTTGCATTTCGTCGAGTCGTTCTGTCACTCTCAGCAATTTCTCCAAAAAATTTTCCTTGTTGTTTGTTGAATCTTATCCCGTCCATGAAGAATCAGTGGCTCTAGATACCAATTCTAATGAACCTGAATATTCTTCACTATGTTGTAATAAAGAAATGGTTTGGAAATGGAAGGTGGTTGTTCAATGGGTCACAAAATGGACACAAGATGTTTAATGAAATAAGAAAGAGAGTAACAACATAAAGAAGATGAAAATAGCTAAGTCTTGGAGTATTCGAGATCTCTAATTCCTCTCAAAAAGAATATAAACGTTTTCTGCAATAATGATCAAGATACTCCCAACGACCCCCCTTCCCTCTCATGTACTATGAGATGATCTAATTCCAGCTAAGGCCATGGGTCAATTCTTGCTAACATTATCTAGGCCCATGGGCCACTAAACCACTTCTATTTATCAGGCCCGACCCATTTAATGGGATTCATAACACTCTCTCCCTCCCTACGAGTCTCTGTCTCTCGAGTCTCAGCAAGCCGCGCGACACCCCACCCCCCCGGGCTCTAGCAGGACGCCGCACTTGTTCCCCAACCACCCCCGCAGGCCGCAGTCCACACGTCCTCTCTTGCTCTTCTGGAGACACAGTAAGCCTCTCTCTTTATGCTTTTCTCCTGCTATTGAAACCATTTGAGAGATGAGGACTATGTTTGAGGAAACTGAGGAGTGCATCAAATAGTTTATTTCTCTAAATATTTGTTGTTCGCATTTCAGAGAATATTTAAAATGGAGAATTTTGTTGTAGGTGTTGAGACACAAGAATGGGAAATATGGGGTTGCTGGCATCTGCAATTGGGGAGGAGGGGCATCTGCCCTGGTTCTCGTGCTCATGTAAGCCATTTACATTTGTTGAGGCCTGTGCTCAGTTTAATACTTTAGAATTTCTAGCCCTTTATGATACTAGTAAGTATGAGGTTTGAAATGTCCCTATTGAATAGTAAAGGAAGTTCATGATTAACATCGAAAAAAATCAATGGGAGTGTGCTCCAGTTGAATCAAAGTTTTTAAGATTACATGTAGTACTACATTCCTCTGCACTTTAATTTCCTATTTTCAACTTATTGGGTTGTAGTGTATCATATTTTCTCTGTAGTGTTGTTTTTACTTTCAATTTCAAAAGCCATTGATAACCTGCTCTGTTTATTTCATTGAAACCTGTCAAGTTTATCTTTTGTAATATATATTTCTTGTGTCATATATTAGTTATTTTTGGTTTTTTAAATGACCTGCATTGGTATCCTTAGAAGCATGAGATGATTGATGAAGTGTGTGTGTGGGGGTTAGGAATATTACTGAAAGTGACCTTGATAATGATCAACTTGGTTGAGCTGTGCAGTGACATGCACAATGTAAGAATAAGATACCAAGCCTAACCTTATATTTTTACTTATCAAAAAAAAAAAAAAAAAAAAAGATACCAAGCCTAACCATAGCATAAGTGAAATAGCTATGTTAAGAGGAGCCTTTATTTATTATTGCTCAGTTTTCTCCAAACAGGGGTTAATAATGATGTTGTATTGGTGGACTAATGCTTTATTTTCTCTTTAATTGATAATCAATTCATATATTGTGTGTAATCCTAATGAATTCATATATTATGTGTAATCCTTTGTAAATTCTTGTAGTTGCTGCTATTAGTATATTATCATGAAACTTTTGAGGTGTCTATGTGTAATCCTAATGACTACAATATATACACAATAAATTGCTTGTTTATTGTTAGAGATGTCTATGGGTAAGTGCATGTGCTCTTATTTGCCCTTTTTTACACCTCTACTAAATTTCTGCTTCTCTTTGGTTTGTTTGGCGTATGCAACTTAGGGTATGCCTGTGGCAGGTCTACAGGTTACCACAAATAGGGGGATTACCACAAAAATGGGTCTAGGGGCTTGTTTGTTGCTCTCAAAGCTGATGTTCTGCTTTTCAAGTTGCTCTCAAAGCTGATGTTCTGCTTAGTACTTCTGCTCCAAAAAATATCATTTTGGATGATATCATTCAGTAACTGAGTGGAAAAACTTCCAACTTAAGCATGTATGCATGGGATATATATCCAATTAGTAATATTTGTGCACCTATATATGTTAAGAAATGATTTGTATAGAGTAGCTCATGCTTAAAACCCATTTGTTATTTTAATATGGCTGAAAATGGCTTTGTCATCAAACTAAGCACTGAATCAAATCTGCACATGGGTTTTAAGTATAGTTATTGTGTTGGCAAGTGGAGTATAAATAAAATTAAACGAACTTCTATAATATATTTGCTCAAATATGTTCATGTACTTCTTAATAACAATGTCAGATGGGGTTTTTTGGATGGTTTTTCAAAGTCTCTAGCATGTAAGGAATTCTGGGGATGAAAGACTAGAAGAAATATTTTTTGAAAATTTCTGGATAACTTTAGAAAATCTCTGTCGACTAAAGAACTCTAGGACAGAGTCCAGAACAAACTTTTTTTGAAGCTGTGGTTGTGAGAAGGTTTCTGTATTGTTAACTCCTAATAGCTTTTGGTGTTATGACTGGGAATGAGTTTTTGGATTTAAATCTTTCAGTGCAAATCATTTCTAGGATCGCTGAGTCTGTGTCAAACATTTCTTTTTTTCCTGGCTATTAAGTTTTAATTTTTTTTCTCAGGTGGGTGGGCTTGGATTGGGGCTCCCATCTTTTTGGCCTCTGATTTTCTTCCTGGTATGCTTTACATTTTTACTGTGAAGTGCATGGTTTGCGTATTTTCCTCTATTTTTGTTGCTGCTATTTGTGGTTTTTTGGTTCTTTCTTAACATCTTATCTTTGGTTCTTTCTTAACACCATATCTTTGGTTCTTTCTTAACACCATATCTTTGTTTCAAATATATTTGGTTCTTTCTTAACACCTCAGGGTAAGATGTTTAATATCTCATGATTTAAAGATTTGACCCTATACCTCCACATGGGTTCTTGGCTTCAAGTCCCCAAGCTCCCCCATATATGTGGGGGGGGGGGGGGGGGGTTCAGGTATATGGATTGTGTGTGATTTTTCTGCATTGACGTTATAGAATTTGAGTAGCATAATTGACCTTTGATACTGGTTTATAGACTTTTAAGAATGGAAACTTGTGGCTACGTGTTAACAACCTAAGTTGATACACTAAAAAGTGTTGGATTGGGCAATTTTCCCTAGGTAAGTTATATTCGTAATCTTCTTAGATTTAATATTAAAATGTCTTTCTTTCCATATTTAAACATTAATTATTGGGTAAGTGGAGAGTCTAATGCAACACTTCGATTTAGGCTCAAAAAGTTTGTGCTTTGTACTTTTTAGTTTTGTTGTGTATTTGGTATGATTGAGATTCGATATCTAGAAAACCTAGTAATTGGCGTTGTGATGTACAAGCATTTCTCCTTTGATGTACACTCATCTGTGTCAAAAATTAAAAAGAAAACCTGTAAAACAAGGTGTGGTGAGCACACAGTAAGCAAATGGGATTTTGTTTAAAAATCAACAAGTAGTTGTAGATCTGTGATATCCCATATGATATGGATAATCACATTTTCTAAAATATGTGATGCAGGAATGACTTGATGGAAAGCAACAATAAGAGTTCTTTTGAGGGGAGTGGATCTAAGACTTATTTGCCAACTGAGAAACAGTCAGATTCTTTTGAAAAGGTTAGCTTCTTCCATTCAATTCAAGTGCATGCCAACTCTATCTGTATTTAATGGCTTCATGCTAATGTTGAAGTCACAACTGCCCCTTATGAATTACTGCATTACCTAGGAACACCTTAGTCACATGAAGTTCTCACAATCGGGTGCAGTTTTTTAACTTATCCACAATAGTTATGCAATTTTGGTTCTTTAATCTTAAATTGGAGGCATATATGCTTAAATAGCTTTGGGTTTTCGTAATTATAATAAATTTACTTTTGCTGTTTTATGAAGATAGTAGTACTAGTACTGATTGTGCAATAAAGAAGTTAATCCACATTAATGATACTATAAAGATATTATAAGGATAATGATACTTCGCTCGATGGTTTGGAATACTAGTGAAACGTTTCACGAGTACTTATTTTTTTAATTTTTGTAACAGGTTATCAGTTGCCGCAAAATGACCCTTTTTTCGTTGAAAATAGATTTTTGTGACGATTAACGTATGTCACAAATACCCTTTTAGCGTCAGAATCCAAATTCGTCGGAAAAATTTTATTTGCGACGACGATTTTCAACAGAAAAGGCTATAGATATTTGCGACGATTCCATGGTCGATGGAAATGTATGATTGCCGCGAATAATGTTGGTCGCAAAAAATCCTTATGGTTCCCAATAACCTTTTAGCATCGAAACAACATATCATTGGAAAATGCTTATTTGCGGTGGTTTTTATAGTATTTGCGTCGAACAGTTACCATCGCAAAAACTTTTTCTCAACGATTTCCATTGGTAAAGGAATGCACATTTGCGGCAACTTTTCAACTATTTGTGACCAACTTAATCATTGGAAATAATAAGTTATTTGCGACGATTTTTTACTTTTGTTGATTAAGAGCAAAAGTGACTATAATTTTAACGAATGTGCAGCGAACGAAAAATCGATGGGAAAGATCAATTGTGGCGATTTCTACAAAAAGTACTTTTTTTATTTGTAGTGAATTCTAATATTGTTCATATTGTTCTTATTTCTAGGGTTCGGTTCGTTTCTCCTACATGGTAAGATTTTTTATAACCAGGAAAGATAAAACAAATCGGCAAGAGTTATAAGGGCTGTGAGGGGAAAAAAAAGTGGGGTACGTATGTTATAAATATTAAACTCAATTTGTTGTAATAAAGAATTAAGAAGCGGCAAAAGACTAAAGTGAGGAGATCAACGTAAGAGGACAAAGGGTAACGTCAGAAGGTTGCTCTTTGTTCATCAACTACGTGTCGTAGGATTGCCATGCAGAAGTGCCACCACCTACCTTCTTCTTGATGATGTCTATCACCTTAGATCTAGCCTTTGCAACGTATAAAATCCAGATGGTCTGAATATAATTAATTACCTTTGTTTCACAGCTAGCTAGCTACCTTTACCTTTGATCAGATCGATCTCTAGTAAAGTACCCTACCAATTAAAGGAAATTAACGATATCATGATGGCGTTGTTGGATCTAATTCACAAGTTCTTGAACGTAGTAGCTCCTCCCTTCACATTCTTTTCCCTCTGCCTTCTCTTACCACCCTATTCCGTTTTCAAGCTCTTTCTCTCCTTCTTTAACTTCATTTTCAGTGAAGATTTGGCTGGAAAGGTCGTTCTCATTACCGGTGCTTCCTCCGGCATCGGGGAGGTACGTACTAACCAATTATATAAGGGACCATGGATCACTTCGTTTCTGTTTAATTTTCTCCACAGTCAACTACACCGTCGACTTATAAAGCTTTTATTTATATATTTTATTTTAAATTAATATGTACTATATATATATAATTAGATCATTTATTTATTTTGAATGTTTTTTAGTTGAATTTAATGTATCAACTGTGATTAAATTGAATCACTAATATTTATAGTTAATGATCAGAGACCTCTGCTTTTAAATAAAATTTAAGGATATCTACAGCTAGCTAGAGGTGATATATTTGAATAATTTTTTTGTTCAGAAACAGTGATAAAGACATAAATATAAATAATAAAATTTACCGTTTAAATTTAAGTATATCTACAGCTAGCTAGGGAATTAAGTCCTAGTATGCATGTTTTCTGCGCATATGAACTGTAGATCGATCGAGAGTACGTACATGATATTTTTGTAACTTTTGGGTTTATGAATTTCTTGCATACATGCATGCAGCATTTGGCTTATGAATATGCAAAGAGAGGGGCTCGCTTATCCCTTGCTGCCAGGAGGGAATCTTCGCTTCGGGAAGTAGTTGATCGAGCGCTTGATTATGGCTCCCCTGATGTTCTTATGATCCCTGCAGACGTATCCAGTGTCGAGGACTCTGCGCGAATTGTTGAGGAAACCATGAACCATTTCGGTAGATGTAAGTGCCTATATATATATGCATTAAACCGGTGCTAATTCAGCCCATCGTGGTCTTCTTGTTCATTAATTTATTTTTGCGATAATTCTCAATAATTAATATCAGGCCATTAATTTATATTTGCTACGGACATGCATGGTGCAGTGGATCATCTGGTGAATAATGCTGGGATCAATTCCATCTGCATGTTTGAAGAGGCAACTGATATTACTGCCTTTAGAACCATTATGGTAATCGAGAATAATGCTGGCATGGCTTCTTTTTATGCTCCCCCTCCCCACTTCGAGCAGCAGTACTTTTATTATGATTGCTTTGACTTACCAGATAATATATAGCTCAATTTATATGATCTACATATCTACGTACACAGCACTATTTACAAATTTTAGTATATAGGTATATAAAAAAATAAAAAGTATGATTTGGAGCTGTAATTTCTGGGTTTTAATTTGTATTTGAAGGATACAAACTTCTGGGGCTCTGCTTATATCACACGTTTTTCTCTTCCATATCTCAGAGAAAGTAGGGGCAAGATAATAGCCCTTGCTTCTTCTGCCGCATGGTTGCCTACGCCCAGAATGAGCTTCTATAATGTAAGTTCGTACTTAGTCTAATTAATTGATCATTTTATGTTGGAGATAGATCGATCGATCGGATATAAATTCTTATGGTACTTATTGTCTCCTCACCTCACCTCAGGCAAGCAAAGCCGCGATGGTAATTTTCTACGAGACATTGAGGGTTGAGATCGGGCCTGAGATAAAAATCACAATCGTGACACCCGGATTCATAGAGTCTGAAATGACCCAAGGCAAGTTCTTATTGAAGGAAGGCGAAATGGAAGTTGATCAAGACTTGAGAGATGTAAGTTCTTCTTAAAATAGAATATATAAATAAATTTAAGGATCGATGCAGGCATGCAGGCATGTAATTAGTTCTTAATTGATTAATTTACGAGCAGGTTCAATTAAGCGCGATTCCAGTGGAGACGGTAGGGGCGTGTGCTGCGGCAATAGTGAAGAGTGCTTGCAGGGGAGATAGATACTTGACAGAGCCAGCCTGGTTCAAAGTCACCTATTTCTGGAAGGTGTTTTGCCCTGAGGTCTTCGAGTGGTGCTACAGATTGATGTATATGAACAGTTCACCCCAAGAAGCACCCAGCAAGAAGATATTGGATCTCACAGGTACCAAGAACATACTCTATCCATCTACACTTCACACCTCTGAGATTAAGACTGACTAAATTCAAGCTGTGTACTGTTACGTGATAGTTATGGTTCAGTGGTGATTGTATGAGCTAATTTTCAGTTGTTTGTGTATTCAGTGTGCTTGAAGTTAAGTTGTGTTCTATATCTCATCTTTTTTAGGGAAGTTAGATAGGAAGTTTTGAGTTATGGGTCTGTAAACTTGCTTTCGCAATAAAGCATGCATTTGGGAGTCGTGCATGTACAATAGTAAATTTTACTGCAAGAGTACGTGGGACTTATTTTCTTATATGAGCAAATATTTTATTAAAGAAAAGCCTAAAAGGTAAGAAGTTCTCACAAATATCCTGTTAAAATAAAGACTCTAGAGAAAATTAGAAATACAATTTTGAGTAAGAAAAAGTTCAAAAAAGATTAGAAAATGAGCCCAACATTAACCAGCAGACGCTGGAAACAAAAAAACAAATGATAAAAGATAAGATTTGTAAATGAGGACGGTAATGATTAATTGTTTATTAATAAGGCAATGCATATATAGCCCACATATATACAACACGGGTGTATGCAAGAGAAACATCTAGTAGCGCTAGAGTTTGAATCCATCTTCCAAGTCGACACCGTGCATCGCTAGCTTCCCGCACAACTCACGAACCACCCTTTTCGCCTCTCGGAGGCCCTCACTATTCCACCTTCAGCCTCATCGCATGCACCAGTAACTGCCACCGTCCCATGTATTCTACCGCATACACACACGAACACCGCAGGCCCACTGCCCTATAGGTTGCTGCTAGGGTTGTACACAAACCGGCTGGACTGACCGCTGCCGACTCAGACTGACCGCCGGATTCAAGAACCGGCAGAGAACCAGTCGGCCGGCGGTAGGAAATTAAGGAAACCGACGTCGGCCGGTTCGGTCTGCGGTTCAATCCCGGTCTAAACCAACGAACCGGCCAACGTCTTATATATATTTTTTTACAATATATTTCTTATATAAAACGACGCCGTTTCACTTAAATAAGTGAAACGGCGTCGTTTTTCCCTTGGAACTTAAAAAAAACATATGGAACGGCACCGTTTGGCTTAAAAGCCAAACAGCGTCGTTTCAAAATGGATTTAATTGCCCCTCGCCCCTCTTCTTCTTCTTCCCCGCGTCTTCTTCCTTCCTCCATTTCACCTACAACTCTCTTCTACTCTCTCATGGTAAACGGCGGCACATCCCTCCTCCGTGACAGAGACGCCGACGGCAGACCGAGGAACCGAACCACACTGCGCCGAGACCGATAATATCGGTTTTCTCTCCCCCAGTCGATCGGTTTCGGCCGGTTTTTTCATCTCATGGCAGACATCGGTTCGGCGTCGGTTTGGCACTGAAACCGCGCCGAACCCATCGATTTTCAGCCCTAGTTGCTGCAGCACCGTGAGTCTTCCCTCTCTCTCACATTAGCTCTCTCTAGCTCGTCGTGACTCTCTCTCCTTCTCTCTCTCTCTCTCATATGCATCTCATATGTTATGGGTGGGACAGATTACATGGAGTGCTAGGAATTGTACCCACATATTAAGTTGGTGAATTTACATGTATAGCGTGGAAATTATAGACTTAACATGTGTATGTTATGGGTAAGATCACATGTCTATATGGACTTAGAAAATTTACAAAAGTTACGTACCTATTTTGTGACGGCCTCAAATTCCGTTTGGGATCAGACTGATTTTGAAGGGTCGGAATATACAATACAAGATTACATGCCACCGTTCATGATAATTAAAAATACAATACACCTAGCATGCATCTAGCAATATGCAAAATTCATAACGGATAATTTTTTTCTGGAGCAATACTATGCACCAAATGAGATATATTCCAAAAACTTTTAAACATATTACATAAACATTAAAGTGGTAGACAGTCTTGATTACAGCATAAGTCCAAAAGGTTTGTAATCACAAAAGTACAGGAGATAGATCTCCATAAGTGTGTGCATAAACTGAAACATCTATTGGGCTAATCCGTTGAGTAGCTCGCGCAACTCAATCAGGGACGCCATAATACTATCTATAAATCTGATCATGCAGGCTACGAGCTCTGCATCGTGTCCACACTGCTTAGTCGATCGTCTCTTGTCCGCTAGCGTCCGTTGTATCTCCTGGTCTTGACATATTGTCTACCATTCTGGGCGAAATGGTAATTGGGACTACCACGGTGCCAAATCTCACCATGTTAACAAAGAACTTAACTAACAGTTTAAATATGCATGCATGACAGTAAAAGCATGAATAAAAGACATGATCATAAATAAGTTTAACGTGACTTGACATTTAACATGAGGTGTACTGACATGACTTCAACTTGAACATGAACTGAACTGAACTAAAACTACTCTTGACATGTCAAGAACTTGAGCATGACTAAACATGGATTGAACTTGAACTAAATCTGAAATAACATGAGTTTGAACGTGAAATACATGAACTTAGAATCTTGTTCATTGAATAATTAATAAAAGCGACCATGTGAGTGCTACACTATTCCTCTTGAGCCATGTGTCCCTACCGATTACAGTATCACAACACATGTATCTACACCAGCTGGGAGTGTTTTAACATACGTACCACTTCACAGGTATTTGTACCTGCTATGGAAAGCGTAATGTACGTATCACGTGACAAGGATCTGCACCAGCACAAGTACATATAACATGAAATTGAAATTAGAGGCACCATCAACATTAGTGCCTGCTCCGCTCTGGTGACCAGTTAATTGCGCCCCATTGAAAGTTCGTTGATCTTTACTTTGTCAACCCAGGGGATTTCACATTATTTTAGACACTCCAGCGTGAACAAATAAGTTCCATTAGGATATTATCTCATCCTAACATTTAGGGTTGTGATAAACGTAAACAGACTTGACTTGACGTAGAAAAACTATTTTTGAAACACACTTTGTACTCGAGACATGACTTGACATGAGACGAAAGAATAAATGACCTAATGTAATGTGACGTGACATGTATGTGAGAAGAATGACATGGCATGACATGAAACAGACAAACATTTTGTGACATGGCACAATGTGTAACAAATAAACATTGCATGATAGAATATAATGTATAATAGATAAACATTTGCATATCAGAATATAATGTATAATATATAAATATTTATGTGATAGAATGTAATATGTAATAGACATAGATCTAGTGACATGACATAGCATAGCATATATGGTGATGTAAGAACATAACCAATTGTCCCCTTACCAACACACATACACAATAATCTGACAATAAGTTATAAGCTAACTTATAGTGATCGTTGCGTTACGGAATAAAAAAATGCATGAAATATGAAAAATTGTATGTATAGATTTCTAAATGTCAGAAACTTCTCACTAACAATTTAGAAACATAAAAAAACTATCTTAGAGTAAAATTACCATTTTATCCTCTAGATGTGAAAAAAATGACTATTTTACTCTTAACTTAAGGATTTCACATCCTAACTCCAAAACTCACCATCATGTAAATTTTATCCTAAATACAAATATCTAATTAGAAAAAATCAAAACACATCACAACTATATCAAACATGCCTTGGCTGAAACACACATAGGCCAAATCTCTTATTTTTATTGCAATTCTATCCAACCTCATTTCTCAAACATGCCTTGGCTGAAACACACATGACCATTTCTTACGCTTCTAAGTACCTCAAGTAAATACAATCGCGCTTTTAGCACCACAGTGAGTGGCAACACTGACTATATTGACAGAGCAAAACCTACGCGATTAGGTCGATTCGTGAAAACTTTAGGATTTTCACGAGATTCCTAAAACCTAAGGAAATTCCTCCGTTAAGTTTCTGGTAGGCTATTACATATAAGTAATTGGCTCCGCCCCAGAAATATTGGATTAATGCTACGAGGTACGTAGCTTGATAATAAAATTAGGATTAGCACACGTTGGCTATATGATTAAAGTCAGTTCTTTATAAGCCAATGTTTATGTACATGCATGTCAAGATATCTGCAAACACGCCATTCATCATAATACATGATCATGTTTAATTTTGTATTTTATAGTTATTTATGTATTATGTATGTCATGCATCTCGCGTTACATAAGACATGTAAACTTTCATAAGATCACATGTAAGATAAAGATCAGATTAATAAGATGGTCATTCATATATATGGTATCAATGCAGTTAGGGTAGTTGTGCAAGCCATGGACTCAAGCGTGGTCCACCATAGTATATTACTATCAGGTCAGCAGTTTCCCTTGTGACCACAGGATTTGGGATCGGTGCACAACCTTGCACACAGGTTAAGTGTTAAAAAGTTAGATAATTCAGATAAAGTAGATAATTCATACAAGTCACATAATTCAGATCAGTCAAATCAGTCAGATAATTCAAGATTAGTTATGCTAAGAAAAGTCATGCATGTCATAAGCATGTGCATGAATAATCAAGATTTTTAATTATCTCAAGTATAAAATGTTTTATGAAAAACCATATGTTTATTATATTTACATTATAATGGATTTCTTATTGAATCTCCGACTCATTTTAATTTTATTTTATATTTTAACCATCCCAGGTGAGAATATTTATGGAGATAGAGTTGTAAGATGGGACTTGGCTCAGGGAGGCATGGCAAAAGCCTAGATCATGCATAGAGCTTTTAAGTTAATGATTATTGTATCACAAGTTTTGAGATATTTTAATAAGTGTTTCCGCATACTCTCTTTTATAATTTCATAATTTTGAACGATTTCATTTATTATAAGGAATCTTTGTACCTAAAGCTAAGAATAAGAAAATCTTTAAGTCGAGGTTAGTAGTAACACTCTGGTTCTCCTCAATTTCATAAAAAAAAGACATTGTTCTTAACCATGGGGGAACGGGGTGTTACAGGCCAATATGAAAGCATTCTACCCCGATCATCACAGGGACACTCTCTCTATCTGTATGAAACTCGTGGTAATATGTCGTAGAAATGGCCCAAAAAATCCTTAACTCATCCATGATGATTGACGCATATAAATACTCACACACCCAAATCATTCAAACATCAAGATCTTAAAAGTCGCAATGTTAAGATATTTGTAAACATAATAAAGGAAAATATTTATTAATTCATGAACATAAAGAGAGAAAAGATACAAAATATGCAATACTAGAACTTCCAGCATACCCACGACATTTACCTCACATTTTCCACTACTGTCTTAGAAGCTAACCTATCTCACAGTATTTAAAAAACTATGGCGGCATTGGCGCTACTTCTCTGGTTGCTCTCTCTAACAACATAATAATAATAAAATTTTACAACAACAACAACAACATAATAATAATAATAATAATAATAATAATAATAATAATAATAAATATTTTTTAAATATAAATAGATGAATAATATATAAATTATTATATGGTCTAATAAGATTATTCAATCCCTAATAAAATTGGGATCGGGTTGTTACATTTCTTCTGCAGACACAATCCAGATGTGGCATTTCAGATGAAGTATGGGCGTCTGCATACAATACTACTACCTTCTGAGCATTTACGTGTTATTTCAGAAAGCCCTTGCGTCCATATGGGTCTTGTACTTGACTGTTGCTCGCCTTAAGTTTGTATCTTGCTCTTCGTCTAGCCTTTCTCGCCTTAATACGATTGGCACCTTTTTTTTAGAACTATTAGCCTCTTTAGCTACTCCTTTTTTGCCTGAGTACTTGCTCGATCAGCACAGGGTGGAAAGCCCTTTATTACATCTTGTGCTAAGATGTGTTTGCCAAACTTTCTACATAGTGTTGCTCGCCTTGTTGGATTAGTTGCACTTTGCTAACTACCATTGCCTCAACTTCCATCTTTTTAAGGAAATGCTCTCTTTTTTTCCTTCCACTTGACCTTGGGAAGTGGTCTATTTCTTTTCACAATCCTTATAGCAGTTCTGCCATATAAATGATATTGGACAATAGTCAACATCTTACTTTGAAGTCTTAAAGTGTTTTCTCTTTTCTTTCATCTTCTATATCCAAGACTTTAAGGAAGCAAAAGGCTCAGGGTCTTCATCAACCAAGGAATCGGCACCAACGCAATCTTAGTATTAGAAATAGGTACGTTCACTCCTACTATTATACTAGAAATGTGAGGTAAATATTTATGGGTATGTTTAGGATTTGCATATTCTACTTCTTATCTCTTTTTTTTCATGAAAGTGAATACTTTTCTCACTATATTTATTGGTTACTTTACTGATGTAATTTCAAGACGAGGTTAATTAAATTGATGTGATTTCAATGTGCACTATACTCAGGTAGAGGGATTTCTCTTGATAATTGAGGTGGGGCATTTTTCACATGGCGTCAATTGATATTAGGGAAGAGAGAGCCCCCGAGTTGATCAGGTGGAGCATTCTCTGTGATGATTTGGTGAAGGTATTCCAAGTGTTGATCGGGTAGAGGGATTCTTCATGTTAGATGGGTGGAATGATTCCCTATTGTATTTTGGTGAATGTGTTTCACGTATTGAGGGGAGGAGAGAGATTCTCCGTGTCAAATAGGCAGAGTGATTTCCCTTATTTGGTGTTCTTATGATAGTTTTTAAATATATGTGTTTTGCTTAGAGGGTGATTCATGATCTTGCTTATGGATATATGTGTTTTTCTTAAAGGGTGATTCATCGTCATACTTATATTTATATATATATATATATATATATATGTGTGTGTGTGTGTGTGTGTGTGTGTGTGTGTGTGTTTTACTTAAAGAGTGATTCTTCACCATGCTTATTAATATATGTGTTCTACTCATAGGGTGATCATATGGTGATTCCTCACCTTACATATGTATATATGTGTATTGCTCAAATGATGATTACGTGCAATCCTCATGAATACATGTGTTTAGCTTATAAGCTGATTCATCGCTATGCTTAAAATATGTGTATTCTTAGCCTTATTTACATGAACGGGTGCATGCATATATTGTCTCTCATTATTAGTATGTTATAGGTTTTTAACTTACTGAGGTTTCATTACTGTTTCGCTCATTGGAGTCTTGATTGTGATGAAGATGTAGCCTAGGAGAGTTATCCTGATGAAGAAAGAACAACCCATTCGAAAAAGTAGCCACAGAAGCTAGTCTACATTTAGTTACTTCTGTAATTGAATATGTTTATTGTGATTAGGGGACGAAATCTTTATGAATTAGTATATTTTGATGTACGTGATGAACTTATGATGGTTTGTAAATATATATGATGAAACATAGTGACACATGGATATTATTATTATTATTATTATTATTATTATTATTATTATTATTATTATTAAGAGAGTTCTTGTACACTTCTCTAGGACTAATAGATTAGTTTCTGTCTAATCCCCTTTTTCTATTTTCACAGCAATTCTTATCACAAATGTGCTCTACAGTTTGATTTCCGAACGAAGGCGTAAACATCCATTTTAAATTCAGAATAACACAATTTCCAATTCGATTGAGCTTTGCCGTAATAATAAATAAAGCCCAATGACAAACTCTTGACTACGTTGGGATTTATCTTCCTAACCAACTTTCTCTCATCATCAACTTTATGTTGCATTGTCAATGAGCTTGCAGCAATAGTAATAAATGTATGTTAGGATATTATTATTATTAAGAGAGTTCCTGTACACTTCTCTAGTACAAATAGATTGGTTTCTGTTCAATTGCCTTTTTCTGTTTTGCAGCAATTCTTATCACACACATGTGCTCTACAATTTGATTTTCAAACGAAGGCGTAAACATCCCTTTTAAATTCAGAAGGACACCATTTCCAATTCGATTGAGCTTTGCCGCAACAATAAATAAAGGCCAATGACAAACTCTTGACTACGTTGGGATTTATCTTCCTAACCAACTTTCTCTTATCATCAACTTTATGTTGCGTTGTCAACGAGCTTGTAGCAATAGTACAAATGTCAGTGATAGTAACAAACGAACATCAAACTTAGTTAAGGTTCTCATTCGGCCAACTTCCAATGATAGTAACAAATGTAGTTCAATGAGAAATATTATTCACAATGAAGTCCTCCAACTTGTTAATTTATTTTGATTGTTACCTATGTTTGAGTTTACTAATTCTGGTTTTTTTAGTTTACTAAATTCTCATAACTCTAGTGTTTGGTCCCATGGTAAACTTTATTTGCAAGTTCTAGGCTTGGAAATAAAAAAATAAAATGGTAGTGTAGTGCAGCTCACATTTAATTTGGCCTCTAATTTTACAAGGAAAACAACTTAACCAAAGATGTGGACTGAATACAATTCCATTAATGACATTAGCCCCGATACTAGGGACTAGAAAATCAATATCTGGGTATTACAAAAGAACATGCCACAAACCTCGAGTCAAAGCCTGACCAAGACTCTAAAAGTGGCATACATCAATAACCGAGTAAACTAATGTATAATCAGTAGGTCTTTTCCATATTTGCCCTCGCTACCCACCTTTTGTTTAGATAGATTTACGATTTTATGGGTATTTCACCACTCACGCTGATTAATCTTACTTCCATAACATTTGAGCCAAATAGGCATCCCCTTTCAATCACGTCTAATGTGGCATTTCGTTCCTCATAATGGTCTAGGCAAGGATCTGTGACGCCAAGGGTGTCAGCCAATGGTCAACATCCAAGAGGGAATTGTACTAGATGTGTAATTTTCTAGAGGGAAGTACATGTATAAGGTATCGAATTTTGAAATCACAACATAAATTTAAGCAGAATACATTGCGGTGACAACGCTAGCTATTAAGTACCATAAAACTAAATTTCATAACAAAAGGGACTTCTCGTCCTTCATTAGATCCTGAGATATTACATCATCTAAACATACATATGGTTTGTCGCCTTAAAGTGGCCGATCAATTATAAGTAGTCGCCAAACTTAACATTATAAACCCTAACGGGAGATACAAGGTAAATATGGCAAGTACTGGGCTCTGTACTTAGAACTTGGGCAGGTTTGACTCTTCTTCCTCAGGCATGGCGCCGGGACCTGGATATGCATCAAGATGTGTGGTTCCAAGAATGAAATCATAGGTAGGTTAGGCGGCTATAACAAGACTGCTAATAAGTGATAATGCTACCGAAGATGCTATGAACACTTTCATGAAAATACTGGGCAGACACGTATATGCATGACGAGTAATCACCCTTACTCTTACAGTTACATGCATCCTCAAACATGGCGAGAAATCACCCTCTTTAGATAACACATGTATATATAGGTATAACGAAGAATCACCTTATGAGGACTTGCCCTTTCTTTTATGCCAAATACAGAAACACAATAGTATAAGTATGGTGAAGAATGACTCATAACCAATATAAGTATAAAATCTCGTAAAAATTAGTATTCAAGTTGTTACATAGACTGATATTCATCATACAGACATATGTTCATCATACAGACTTCTAACATAGAGATACTTGTTGCACCGAAGATGCTTCTACCTGGCCAACCAACTTGAAGACACCAACACGTGATATACCAGGGATCCTATATCTTGACTATCAGGTGAGGCCAAATACGACACTGTTCCACCCCAATCCCTGCGAGGCATTTTCTTTCTCATGTGAAGCCTGTGGCAACATTCGCAGGGATGGTTTGGAGAATTTTCCATCCTGTCCCAAGATTATAGACTCGTGCTACCGAGTTCTCACACAAAAATATTCACACAAAGGTAATGGGTTCCCACACATGGATTCATAGTCATATATCAAAAACAGTTAACACATTCAAATATTTAAATCATTGGAAATTAGTGCGTAAATATAGGCATAAACATAGTGATCAAAATATTTATTCATACTTTTAGAATGGGAGAGAGAATTTTTAGAGATAATGCAATGCTCTTACTCACAACATTCACCCTACATTACCCAGCACTGTCTTAGAAGCTAACTTACCTTATTGCATTGGAAGTCCTCTCGTCTCCTCTCTACTCCTTGCTTTTCGAAGTAGTTGTCTTCATAGGCTCTTGGTGAATAAAGTCTCAAAAGTGAGATCTAATCCCATGTCTAGGTCCTTTAAATAGGGTGGGATTGTCAGATGTCCTTTCTGACGAATCTCTAACTCTAGGCATGCTTGGATAGGAGTCCTTCAACCTTAATATTTACAGTGCAGGATGACAGAAATTGATGACTAGGGCATGGTTTGCACACCCGTACAACCTGCCAACTCCTCAATCCTTCCTTGAATGAGGGTTCTCCACGAGTCTAGACGACATAACTTGTCGTGCTTTCACATTTCATTGCATACCCATTCTAGATGTAACACTTCAAATGAAGTGTGAGCTTCTACGTATGACATTATCACTTTTTTTAGCCCTTCCATGTTATATTGGAAAGTTCCCATGTCTGGATTGGTCTGTCATTTACTGTTGCTCATCCTTCGCTAGAAATCTCAGCTCGCCTTGGGCAGGTAACTCTTGTCTCATCCGAGATTACCAGCCTCTTCAGCTCTTCGTTCTTGCATTCACAGCAAATGACTTTTCTAGCTCGCCTCCCGTGGTTGAGACACTCATCTCCATCTCGCTTTGAGACATGTTAGTTGGGACTCTTTCAACGTGCTTGCCTGCCCAGGTGTTGGACTAGTTGCACTATGAATCACCCACTGCAAATTCCTTAGACGTCTAGAGTGTTTCTCATGGTTTCCTTCCACTCGACTCTAGGAATGATCTATTCCTTTTCGCATTAGGCGGGGCCCTCACATCCAATCTCAAAAGAGGAAGGTTCTTTCATTCTTCCCTCCATCAAAGATGGTTAAGGATTGACTAGAAGAACCACTAAGGAAAGCCCTTCTTCCTTCCATCCGAGGGTGGTCAAGAACCAGAAAATCGGTTGACAAGTCTCCATGCACATCTTTGGTCATCTATAATAGCGCTTGCATGGGGTGGCCTCGGCATGGTCATTTGTTGTTCCTAACTTCCCCCAAAGTGTCATATATGTAGTCATTTAAAATTCAACCGAGGAGACATGTAGTTTTACTTGGTTCTATTCTTGTTGCATCCCCTACCTGTCATCTCTCATGAGGTAAAAAAAATAAAGCCTTGCTCAAGGATAGTACTGTGGTTTGTTCTTTTGTTTGCTTGCATGTATTCTATAGGTTGCTAGTCTTGTAGTGTGAATCTTTCCTTCTTAGAATTATTGAAGAATCTTGCTACTTGGTTTGTGCTGGCCCAATTGGTGTATAGATTTTAGGTTTCTTGTGCCTGGTTGTCTTGGGAGTTCTATTCTATAGCTATTGATAAAATGTAAGTTATCTTTTGGGTATGTGGTTTCGATAGTTTATGGGTCAGATTCTTATGGAATTCTACTTGATTTGGTTCTTTCTTTGATTTTCCTTTTGGCAATGTTGTAAGAAATCCTTAGTTCACTTTGTTATAAATCCTAGAAAAGAGCATTTGTATCTCACAATATGTCTTCTAGATTTTATTGTTTCTATGTCATTATTTTCCATTCTTTTTTTTCTTTTTTTTGGCTTTACGAGTCTTTAAATATATTTTTCCCAAGTTAGTTATAAGAATTACACTTTACAAACTAATACTACAGTGTATCTCTCTTGGAAATTCTTTTATGGAGTTTCTCATTTCTAATTCCATATTTCAAAATAGGGATCAGTTTGTGAAAGTGCTTGCCCTAGCATGCATCATGGAGATCCAAAATGCTTGTCACAATGCGAGCATTGTAAAAAGGCAAAGTGCTCATCCCAAGAAGAGCATCGCGAGACCAAATGTGCTCCCCCAAGGCAAGCACCACTGAAGGGCGACATGCTCATTACCTCGGCAAGCATATTGAAAAAGCAAAGTGCTCCCCCAGGTGAGCACCACAGAGAGCAAAGTGCTCACCACAAAACGAGCATCGTGGAAAGGCAAAGTAGTTGCCCTTGGGTGAGCATTACGAGAGCAAATGTACTCGCCCAAGCTGAGCACCACTAAAAGACAAAATGTTCGCCACCTCGGCAACTATTCTAAAAAAGCAAGGTGCTCACCTTTAGTTCTCACCATAAGGCAAGTATCATATAAGGGCAAAGTGCTCAATCCAAGGCAAACACCACTGAAAGGTAAAGTGCTCACTCCCAAACGAGCACCATTGAAAGGCAAAGTATTCACCACCTCGGCTAGAGTCGTGGAAAAGCACAATGCTTGCCCCAAGTCAAGAACCATTGAGAGCACAAGTGCTCGCTGCCTCGACGTAGAAAGGCAACATATCACGAGAGCAAAAATGCTCGCTCGAGCACCACTAACAGGAAAAATGCTTGTCTCCTCGACGAGCATCCTAAAATCGTGAAGTGCTCTCCTCTTATGCGAGCACCACAGAGAGCCAAAGTGCTCGCCACAATACTTGTATCATGGAAAGGCAAAGTGCTCGACCCCAAGCGAGCACCATGTAGAGCCAAATTGCTCGTCATAAGGTGAGTATCGAGGAAAGATAAAGTGTTCAACCCAAGGCTAGCATCGCAAGAGCAAATGTGCTCACCTAAAGGAAGTACCACTAAAAGGCAATGTGCTCGCCCCCCCGAAGAGCACCACTAAAAGGCAAAGTGATCGCCACCTCGACGAGCATCATGGAAAGGCATAGTGCTGGCCCTAAGGCGAGAACAACTCTGAGATCAAGTGTTCGTTGCCTCAACAAGCATTGTGCAAAGGCAAACTGTTAGCCCTTAGGCGAGCATCATGAAAGAAAATGCGCTCGCCACCCAAATGAGCAACGTGCAGAAACGTGAAGCTTTCCACCTTGGTCAGCATTGAGGAAACATAAAGTGCTTGCCCAATGGAGCACCGTGGAGAGCGAAAGTGCTTGCCATCTCGATGAGCATCGGAGAAAGGCAAATTGATCGCCACTCTGGTGAGTGCTCCAGAGGGCGAAAGTTCAGTAATGTTGGAAAGGCAAAGTGCACACCTCCAAGCGAGCACCACGGAGTTAAAAAGTGTTTGACTCCAAATGAGCACTACATGAGGGGAACAAGTCATGAATGAATATTCCAAACTCAACCACCTAAAATCGCCAGTACACACACACACACACACACACACACACACACACACACACACACACACACACACACACACACACACACACACACACACACACACAAATTGTAAGAACATCCAAGAAAAGCTCCCATAGGCACTGGAACAAGTCAACAATAACAATATCTTCATGGGAACTTTTCTTGGATGTTCTTACAATTTGCATGTGTGTGTGTATATTTTATATATATATATATATATATATATATATCTATTCTTTATTATATAAGCGTGTATCGAGCCGCTACAGTAATGAACAATGAATTCTTGTCCATCTATTTTTCCTTCCTTTTTTTTTTTTTGTATTTTACCAGTTTTGACCTGCTATTAAATACATAGGTGATGTGCATTTTCCGTGTATTTAGGTATAATTGTCTTTTGGTGGTCGGCGACGTGTTTTTTTCTAGTCTTTTCTCTTTCGTCTTTCCTCTTTTCTCAGAAAGCAAATTTTTTCTTATCTTCTCTTCTCTGCATCTTCTATCTTCTGATCTTCGTGCCTTCATTTCTTCTATTGATGTTTATTTTTCCAGTGTTAGTTTATTTTTCCTTTCATTTCGTTGTTATAGTGTTTCCGTTTGTTAAAACCCAAAGTTCTTTATTTCTTATCTCTCTTCTTTTCTCTTCTTCCTCATATCTCCTCTAAGCAACACCCCACCTAGAGCCCTCTCTCCTTCTCTGCAGTCGATGTCGCCGAATGAAGGCCATTGCCTCCTAATCTCCTCCACCATGCCTTAGATGTGACCAATTTGGACCCACTACAGCTCAGCACTCTAATATGTCACCCACTACAAGTCAGCACTCAAATCTGCCATGGATCTCAACCAGCCACTCAAATTCGCCGTCTCATGGCGTCCTCCTCACTCACGCCACGTCACCGTCGATTTTTCCATATAAGTTGCCCTCTGCCTTTTTCTCTCTTGTGGTTGGCACGGGGTCGCTTCTAGTGATCACATATCAACAATAGCGGAGCAAGCCAGACAGCACGACACTATGAAGACCAACAAAAATATACCCAGCACTGTGGAGAGGTGGTTTCTGTTGAGGAACATGCCCATGCAGCCCTTGAGGTAGATGACAAAACTGAATGAGTTGATCTGCTGAGTACTTCACAAGTTGCTTCGATTCAAGAACATTTGCATGTAATCGGGGTAAATTTCATTTTTCCATCCTAATTTTTCCTACTTTTTGCATGTTGACCGACAAATAGCATCGTAATCGTGTGTGTGCGTTCTACTTTTGTAACACCCCGTATTTTAGTGTATTTTTAATTGAAAGATTTTTTGTAATTAATTTAAAATTTATTCTCTTGTTTTAAAATTGTTGGATTTTTAGTTGTGTTATTTTTATGATTTTTAGTTTACGAAAATTATTTTTTTGAAGGGCTTTCTATAAATTAATTATTGTTATTTGTTTAAATTTCTTCTCGAATTAAATTAACTTGATGTTGGATTTAATTATTTATTTTCATTTTAATCACTACATTTGAATTATTTTATTTCACTTGCTGTTTTAAAACCGTTTCCGTTGGATCTTTTTTGTGACCCAAGATGTGAGGATTGAACCTCATTTCTTTCCCTACATTTTCTCTTTCTCTTTTCTTTTCTTCCTTTTTCTTTTTCTTCTTTTCTTTCTTTACTTCTTCTTTTCTTCTCCCCTGGTCTCGTTCCCGCGCGCCGCAAACCCCCTCTCCCCCTCCGTCCGTTTCTCTTCTCCCCCAGCCCGCCGCCATGCGCCGGCGGTGGTCGACACCGCCCGGCTTCCCAGCACCCCCACCCACTAGCGACCTCCCCCTCCGATTTCCAGCCCCAGCCACGCTGCCGTTAGCCTCCACGCACCACATGAAGCCGCGGCATTCCTTGCGCCGCTGCGCCGCCGTCGCGCCACCTCCGGCCACCATCTTCTCACCACATCATCCTCGACCTTCTAGCAACCCAATGGACCCAACCCCACCTCCGATCTGTCACCGGTGAAGCCCCACCATCAACATTTCCGTTTTGGGTGTTTTTGCACTTCAACCGCCTATTGCGCCGCCACCCACGGCCAATCACCACCACCATTAGCTTCACCGACATTCCTAAGCCCTACCCTATCAATCTCGGGTCTTCATTTGCACCCGTTCAAAAGTGGATTTTTGAGACCCACGGCCACAGTGCATTTGACACTGTTTTATTGCTGCGTTGCCGCTTCTAGCACCTCCGTGATCTTTCAAAAATTATATTATAGCATTGTAAGTATTTTTCCCAAAGAATTTTTGAGATTTAAAAGTATTTCTGCACTAATTCATATTTACTGTGAATTTGTTGGTTGTGCCGGACTGAATCCGAGGAGTAAGGGGGGTCGGTTGGATTGATGGCTGAGAGAATATTTAGAGGGGAATTAATTTTCTTTGTCGAGTGCAGTTTAATTTTTGGAGGTATTAGTTTATATTTTCTGTTATGGAGTTGTGAATGGGAAGAAGTGTGCTTTGTTTAGTGTTGGTTAAATTGTTAGTAATTGTTTGGGACTGCGAACTGTTGGAATAAGTGTGAGTTATTGGAATTTGAATTGGCATTGGTCTTGATGCTTGTATTGGACAATACTGAGATTGGTATAGAATATTTTGGGTCGAAGTGAGGGCTGTCCTGATTGTTATTTGGCCATTGGAGTTTGATTAAACTTGCTGAATTATGATTTAGAGTTTGGGTCTGGAGTTGTCTAAGACCAATTTTGTGTTGTTGGACTTTAATATTTAGTTTATATTATTTTTATGATTAGGTGACGAGATGGATAGAGACTGTTTTCAAGTCATAGATAATGCGCTGCAGGAGTCAGGTAAGCGGGGTTCCTATGCTAGACCTTACACGAATTATTTGAGACTGAGGTTGATTTTCTGAAAACTTTGCATATTTTTGTTGTGAAATGAGAACTTGGGAAAAACAAAACTAACCTCGGTCGTTTATTTGCATACTCATGAAATCTGTACGAAAAAGAGAAAAATATGTTCTGACTTGCATTGTGTAGACATGAGCTAAATTCCGTCATGTGGTTTCTGAAATCTGGAAAAAGAGCGATATTGAGAATATGAAAAGTTGTGCATTTATTTAGAAAGATGTTCTGGCTTTTGTGTTCAGCGTGTGTAAACTGTCTGATTCTGTTTTGGTACTCTGTATTATTTTGATATAACATCTGAAAACCTTTGGCATGGTGTACTGGTTTTCGTATCTGACTCTGTCTCTGCTTTGCTCTGTTATGCTCTGCTCTGTTTGGATTGGTACCAACTTCTCTGTCTCTGAGTGCACCCACTTTGGAAACAAAGTGGTTTTATTGTGGTCTTTCCTGTGTGCACACTCGGGGCTCCGAGAAGAATAAAGGAAAGATTTCACCTCTGTCTCTGCCTGATTTGGCCACCGGGGTTAGCACAACCCTACCACGGGGGTGAAACATGGTCTCTGCTCTGTTTGATGCTCTGTTTTGATTTGATGATGATACTCAGTTTATGTTATGCCAAAGTACCATGGGTTTTACTTGTTTTAAAACCATCGCTCTGTTATTTTGAAAATATGTTATGTTCTGCATGATAACTCTGGAAAATATTTTGTTCTGCATACTCTACTTTATAAATGCTCATGTTTGTACGCTAGCATATGATTTCTACTTACTGAGTTGTTGATAACTCACCCCTTATCATTATAATATTTTTCAGATGATGTGGTGAGTCCAAATGAGGACCTAGATTAGAATGCTGTTTGAGTTTAAGCTGAGGAGATGTTGGTAGAAGAAGGACTTCTGGTGTTCTTAGTCTTAATGCCTTTGAGTGTTATTTATGTCTTGAGTTTAGTAAGATTTATTAAATATTTAGTTGGTTTGTTATGACTATCGGGAGGTTATGGACCCCTTTGATTTATTATTATTGCATTAGAGATTGTGTGGAGTTTGTAATGAGATTATTGAGAAGATTTGAGATTGATTTCATTTATGAAGTTTTTGGAGAATTTTCTTTGGATGTGTTGGGAGACATGTTTATGAGTGACAAGTAGTAATTCTCCAAACCACCCGGGTTTGGGGCGTTACATTTGGTATCAGAGACAGGTTTGAATTCTGCATACTATAAACCTTGGAGGTTTAGATTTCTGTGGGATCATAGGATGTAATGATTTCAGTGTAGGAACTTGAGGAATTTAAGAATGATCATGTGGATATTTAAGTTCGAGATTCTAAAAACCTTATGATTGATTTTGATGGGATTTGAAGATTTAGATCTAGTAAGTTTATTCTATAAGATGTAGGACATGACTTGGAAATAATCTTTATAAGATTTAAGGTTTAGATTTTTGTGATTTGGATTCTAAAGATGTACTAGAGTTTAGAGCGGTGTTGGGTTTACAATATGAGATGATAGGAGTGACTGTACGAGTTGGTTGAAGATATGGCTAAGAATAGGTAAAACCATGTGTGCAGTACCAGAGAAGTTTAAAGGTTTAATTTGAAATTATTATTATTATTATTATTTTTTATTTAAATTGAATTTATTTGGTTTTGTTTGATTTTATTTTATTTGAATTGAAATTATGTTGTTTTATTTATTAAGTTTATTTTATTTTGTTCGTTTCGTTCAAAGCTGAAAAGCGGGTTAAGGATTAAGTTATGGCAGGAAGATGGTACGACTGAGAACGCTATTGTTATATTTAGCAGAGTAAACTTGAACTTTTTGGTGTGCTTTTATAATATCAAGGTTTGAAAGGAACGGCATGGTCTGGATGATCTATTTGGGGAGTAAGATATTTGAGGTTTTCGATTTCATGGATGTATGACACGAGGCTTTGGAATAGAAGATTGTAAGTTCAACAAATTTTAAGGATAGATTTACGGGAATTTCACCAAAAGTTTAAGGTTTTGCAGACTTTAGGAAATGATTGTAATCATTTAATGTTTTAGATTTTGAAAGCTTCGGGAGTCGATTGTTTTATTATTGGATATAAGTTCATCGATCTTACAAATTTCGGAGAATGATTCTGGTATAATTTAAGGTTTTAGAATTACAGATTTGAAGGATTGAATTGAAATAAGATTTAAGTTTTTAATTCTGCAGGCTTGGTGTACTAGGTTGCTTTATTTTGGAGACTGGTTAGTATGTGACCATTATTATGGGGTTGATCGAAGTTGAGTTATTGATATAGGAAATTTCAAGGGGATTATTTCTTTAAGGATTCAAACTTTGTGTTGATCTTAAGAAATTAGTGGTGATTTGAGAATTTGATAAAGATACTTGTAATTAGAGATTAAACTATTGGTGGTGCAGAATTAGGATATAATTCTTGTTGATTTTGAGGGAATAGGTCTGGATGATGGAAATGTCCATTGGTGGTTAACTTTGGAAGTAGCTAATAGGTTATCAACTTGTAGAATTCAATGAAGATTTGTGAGTTTTAACATAGGAGTCAATTGAGGTTAGCGCAGATCGTGTTACGATAATAATAATAATCATTGGGATTCCTTGGATGTTGTATTAAGGCTCTTGTGGAAAGATGAGATTTTGGATAGCATAGCCACCCTAAGAATACTGGACGTGATGTGCCACTGGGAGACTAATATGAGTATGATGGAATTGCCAATGGAAATAGACTTGAGAGAACATTACTCATGCTTGTTGGGAGTTGTTGATGGTATGATCCTTTCGAGCGTGTTTTTGGGTTGTATCTTCTATCCTGCTTTAGCGTCATGTTTGACCTTACAAATTTCGAGGACGAAATTTTTTTTTAAGGGGAAAGGATGTAACACCCCGTATTTTAGTGTATTTTTAATTGAAAGATTTTTTGTTATTAATTTAAAATTTATTCTCTTGTTTTAAAATTGTTGGATTTTTAGTTGTGTTATTTTTATGATTTTTAGTTTACGAAAATTATTTTTTTGAAGTGCTTTCTCTAAATTAATTATTGTTATGTGTTTAAATTTCTTCTCGAATTAAATTAACTTGTTGTTGGGTTTAATTATTTATTTTCATTTTAATCACTGCGTTTGAATTATTTTATTTCACTTGCTGTTTTAAAACCGTTTCCGTTAGATCTTTTTTGTGACCCAAGATGTGAGGATTGGACCTCATTTCTTTCCCTACATTTTCTCTTTCTCTTTTCTTTTCTTCCTTTTTCTTTTTCTTCTTTTCTTTCTTTTCTTCTTCTTTTCTTCTCCCCTGGTCTCGTTCCCGCGCGCCGCAAACCCCCTCTCCCCCTCCGTCCGTTTCTCTTCTCCCCCAGCCCGCCGCCATGCGCCGGCGGTGGTCGACACCGCCCAGCTTCCCAGCACCCCCACCCACCGGCGACCTCCCCCTCCGATTTCCAGCCCCAGCCGCGCCGCCGTTAGCCTCCACGCACCACACGAAGCCGCGGCATTCCTTGCGCCGCTGCGCCGCCGTCGCGCCACCTCCGGCCACCATCTTCTCACCACATCATCCTCGACCTTCTAGCAACCTAATGGACCCAACCCCACCTCCGATCTGTCACCGATGAAGCCCCACCATCAACATTTCCGTTTTGGGTGTTTTTGCACTTCAACCGCCTATTGCGCCGCCACCCACGGCCAACCACCACCACCATTAGCTTCACTGACATTCCTAAGCCCTACCCTATCAATCTCGGGTCTTCGTTTGCACCCGTTCAAAAGTGGGTTTTTAAGACCCACGGCCACAGTGCATTTGGCACTGTTTTGTTGCTGCGTTGCCGCTTCTAGCACCTCCGTGATCTTTCAAAAATTATATTATAACATTGTAAGTATTTTTTCCAAAGAATTTTTGAGATTTAAAAGTATTTCTGCACTAATTCATATTTACTGTGAATTTGTTAGTTGTGCCGGACTGAATCCGAGGAGTAAGGGGGGTCGGTTGGATTGATGGTTGAGAGAATATTTAGAGGAGAATTAATTTTCTTTGTCGAGTGCAGTTTAATTTTTGGAGGTATTAGTTTATATTTTCTGTTATGGAGTCGTGAATGGGAAGAAGTGTGCTTTGTTTAGTGTTGGTTAAATTGTTAGTAATTGTTTGGGACTGCGAACTATTGGAATAAGTGTGAGTTATTGGAATTTGAATTGGCATTGGTCTTGATGCTTGTATTGGACAATACTGAGATTGGTATAGAATATTTTGGGTCGAAGTGAGGGCTGTCCGGATTGTTATTTGGCCGTTGGAGTTTGATTAAACTTGCTGAATTATGATTTAGAGTTTGGGTCTGGAGTTGTCTAAGACCAATTTTGTGTTGTTGGACTTTAATATTTAGTTTATATTATTTTTATGAATAGGTAACGAGACGGATAGAGACTGTTTTCAAGTCAGAGATAATGCGCTGCAGGAGTCAGGTAAGCGAGGTTCCTATGCTAGACCTTACACGAATTATTTGAGACTGAGGTTGATTTTCTGAAAACTTTGCATATTTTTGTGGTGAAATGAGAACTTGGGAAAAACAAAACTAACCTCGGTCGTTTATTTGCATACTCATGAAATCTGTACGAAAAATAGAAAAATATGTTCTGACATGCATTGTGTAGACATGAGCTAAATTCTGTCATGTGGTTTCTAAAATCTGGAAAAAGAGCGATATTGAGAATATGAAAAGTTGTGCATTTATTTAGAAAGATGTTCTGGCTTTTGTGTTCAGCGTGTGTAAACTGTCTGATTCTGTTTTGGTACTCTGTATTATTTTGATATAACATCTGAAAACCTTTGGCATGGTGTACTGGTTTTCGTATCTGACTCTGTCTCTGCTTTGCTCTGCTCTGCTCTGCTCTGTTATGCTCTGCTCTGTTTGGGTTGGTACCAACTTCTCTGTCTCTGAGTGCGCCCGCTTTGGAAACAAAGTGGTTTTATTGTGGTCTTTCCTGTGTGCACACTCGGGGCTCCGAGAAGAATAAAGGAAAGATTTCACCTCTGTCTCTGCCTGGTTTGGTCACCGGGGTTAGCACAACCCTACCACGGGGGTGAAACATGGTCTCTACTCTGTTTGATGCTCTGTTTTGATTTGATGATGATACTCAGTTTATGTTATGCCAAAGTACCATGGGTTTTACTTGTTTTAAAACCATCGCTCTGTTATTTTGAAAATATGTTCTGTTCTGCATGATTACTCTGGAAAATATTTTGTTCTGCATACTCTACTTTATAAATGCTCATGTTTGCACGCTAGCATATGATTTCTACTTACTGAATTGTTGATAACTCACCCCTTATCATTATAATATTTTTCAGATGATGTAGTGAGTCCAAATGAGGACCTAGATTAGAATGCTGTTTGTGTTTAAGCTGAGGAGATGTTGGTAGAAGAAGGACTTCTGGTGTTCTTAGTCTTAATGCCTTTGAGTGTTATTTATGACTTGAGCTTTGTAAGATTTATTAAATATTTAGTTGGTTTGTTATGACTATCGGGAGGTTATGGACCCCTTTGATTTATTATTATTGCATTAGAGATTGTGTGGAGTTTTTGCTAAATTATGATTTAGAGTTTGGGTCTGGAGTTGTCTAAGACCAATTTTGTGTTGTTGGACTTTAATATTTAGTTTATATTATTTTTATGAATAGGTGACGAGACAGATAGAGACTGTTTTCAAGTCATAGATAATGCGCTGCAGGAGTCAGGTAAGCGGGGTTCCTATGCTAGACCTTACACAAATTATTTGAGACTGAGGTTAATTTTCTGAAAACTTTGCATATTTTTGTGGTGAAATGAGAACTTGGAAAAAACAAAACCAACCTCGGTCGTTTATTTGCATACTCATGAAATCTGTACGAAAAAGAGAAAAATATGTTCTGACATGCATTGTGTAGACATGAGCTAAAATCTGTCATGTAGTTTCTGAAATCTGGAAAAAGAGCGATATTGAGAATATGAAAAGTTGTGCATTTATTTAGAAAGATGTTCTGGCTTTTGTGTTCAGCGTGTGTAAACTGTCTGATTCTGTTTTGGTACTCTGTATTATTTTGATATAACATCTGAAAACCTTTGGCATGGTGTACTGGTTTTCGTATCTGACTCTGTCTCTGCTTTGCTCTGCTCTGCTCTATTATGCTCTGCTCTGTTTGGGTTGGTACCAACTTCTCTGTCTCTGAGTGCACCCACTTTGGAAACAAAGTGGTTTTATTGTGGTCTTTCCTGTGTGCACACTCGGGGCTCCGAGAAGAATAAAGAAAAGATTTCACCTCTGTCTCTGCCTGGTTTGGCCACCGGGGTTAGCACAACCCTACCACGGGGGTGAAACATGGTCTCTGCTCTGTTTGATGCTCTGTTTTGATTTGATGATGACACTCAGTTTTTGTTATGCCAAAGTACCATGGGTTTTACTTGTTTTAAAACCATCGCTCTATTATTTTGAAAATATGTTCTGTTCTGCATGATAACTCTGGAAAATATTTTATTCTGCATACTCTACTTTATAAATACTCATGTTTGCACGCTAGCATATGATTTCTGCTTACTGAGTTGTTGATAACTCACCCCCTATCATTATAATATTTTTCAAATGATGTGGTGAGTCCAAATGAGGACCTGGATTAGAATGATGTTTGTGTTTAAGCTGAGGAGATGTTGGTAGAAGAAGGACTTCTGGTGTTCTTAGTCTTAATGCCTTTGAGTGTTATTTATGTCTTGAGTTTAGTAAGATTTATTAAATATTTAGTTGGTTTGTTATGACTATCGAGAGGTTATGGACCCCTTTGATTTATTATTATTGCATTAGAGATTGTGTGGAGTTTGTAATGAGATTATTGAGAAGATTTGAGATTGATTTCATTTATGAAGTTTTTGGAGAATTTTCTTTGGATATGTTTGGAGACATGTTTATGAGTGACAAGTAGTAATTCTCCAAACCACCCGGGTTTGGGGCGTTACAACTTTTTCTAGGGGTTTGATGGTTGACCATTTTAGTTTCATTTTCAAGTGAAAAATATGTTGGATTTGCAAAGAACTTTGGAAAAATTAATGGGAAACATTAAGGCAGGGGTTGAATCTGGTGCACGGTTATGCTTTTGAGGCCCAACAAGGTATAAATTTTTTGTACTTTTCTTGATTGTGTTAAGCTTCTCTTAATTTTGGAATTTATGGTTCATTTTTCTTTTTGATCTCAGATTTGTTTGTAGGTTTTTCTTTTTGCAGGACTTGTTCTGGACTGAAGTGTTTTTTGGAAGGAGATTTTGGTCTTGGACAAGTGCTTTAATGCTTGAAGGTTGTTGACTACCAAATATGTGGTGACCGTAATTCTATACTTCGGTTTGCCTTTATTTAATTTATTGATGAAGTTAATGTGTAGTTCTATGGTGCATAGTTAAAAGTTCTTTTTACTCCTCTATGTGTCAGAGGGGTAAAATTGATTTAATTTTTTTAGTTGATGTAATTAATAGTCACCAATTTATTTAGGATCATGTATTCTTGATATGTGCCACTTGACCTATTAAACGGTAAATCTTTTCAATTTTATATTTATCTTTTGCTCTGGTTCAGAAATATTGAAAAACTCATCCAACGTAAATTGAGTATCAGTTTGTTACCAAGGATTTTTAATTAAGCCTTCTGAAGCATACCTTTGTGACTCTGCCTTGAGTGGATGTGTTTTATCAATTGAGTAGAATGGCAAATAGATGCCCAATGATATTTATTTTTGCTTTGGAAGGAAAGAAATAGCCGAATGGTTGAAGGTGTGGAACTTTCATTTCATAAAATGAAGTTGGTGTTTCTGGGATTGTTACATGTTTGGTTGTTAGTATATCCTCATTTTAATTATGTTGTTCCTTTGAGCCCTTAATTGGCAACGAGATGTTTATTGGTTAGACATTTCCATGCACATATGTTTTCATTAGTTACATACCCTTTTAGGATACATGTTTCTTGGATCTATATAATGTTTTTTTCCCTTTGAATGGGATCTGCATAAGCTCACAATATTGAAATATATTGGGATCCTACTTTTCATATTCATATTTTTTATTGGCCAATACTGTAACGTTAGTGATGATAGATGTCATCTGACCTTACTCTATCTTGCCATTCCAGGTGGAATCTTGGGTGGTTCTAGAAGGGAAAGATTGTTAAGTAAGTTTGTGGAAAGTGAATGTGAAAAAATAGGCCGACTTATGGAACTCTATATGAGGTGGGCTGGCTCATTTTTTTTCCCCTTCTACTATTAAATGATCAGGAATAGACCTAGGATTGTATGGAATTTGATGATCAGGCTCTCAATAAGGACCTTTACACCGATAATTTTCATAAAAAATTAGTGACTGCTTATGCATCCAACTTCACAACCAATGCCAACTAATACCATGGAGTTCATAGTAAATTTCTCATTTACTTGCCTACCCTGTTATAAGTTAAAAAGACCTCCTTGAGAGCCATTATTTTCAAATTAATCTTATTATTGATAATCGTTGATTGAACCCCAATCCTTTTGCTATGATAAGAAAAATTCCAGAGATTGATTGCCCAATAAAAGGAACAAAAATAATTTGTAAACTGCATTCAAAGACTTATATTCTCATTTCAAGAATGTTGAATTTTTAGATATTCTGATAAAGTCAGAACAGAGACCGACCAGCTGGACAGTCTTGAACTTGATGATTTAGAGGTTACTTTCTATCTGCTCTATTTATGATTTTTGTATGCCATTTGGAATAACTTCACTTTCAATTAGAATTGAGGTTCATTTTTCTTCCGTTCTGCATGTGAATGAAGAAGAGAAGTACAATCGGAGGCTAGGATTTGGACTTTATACCCTTCAGGTTAGGTTTTGTTTTGATGACCTGTCAATTTTAACCATCAAAACGGATTTTTTGGACACAAGTATAGGCTAACATAATGATCAAAATCATCATTGATATGACTCAGTGGTTTGCTGAAGGAAAGTGTATTTTCCATTACTTTGTTTGCTCGTTATTACTGTTTTTTGGTGAGTTGGTTGATATACTCTTTATAATTGTTAGGATTTGTGATTGATGATTGAATTTTCATATATATAAGCTTTGTTTTCTTTTAGAGAAAATACAGTTTCCATCCTTCAACTAATAGGTGTTTTACATATTGCACGCTTCAACTATTAAAACTTGAAAAAAGAAACTCTTTTCTCAAGATCTTCTTATTGAATGAAAATGGGGTGAAAATAGGGCGACATGACACAATCTTGACCTTCAAATATTGACTAAGGGTGTACATTCTAATTTTTTAGTACTTTTGAGGGTGCAATGTCAATGTTGTAATTTGGAGTGCAATAACGAAGACTATTGATATAGACAGGATGTTCAAAAAGTTCCTCTGCAAAATAATTGATGATTAAGAGGTCGTTGCCAACCATTGAGAAGGTCAAGAGGAGTTATGATGGAAGAGATGCGGAAGTAAGTAATATGTTAATATTTTTCATGATTAGATATGATTTTCTGTGGACAATTTTTTTCGTTAAAAAATATATGATTTTCTGTCTGTATAAATAATAAATGATTTATAAATGCTTATAAAAATAAATAAATAAATGAGATAGAAGTGAAATTTTTGCTGTTTAGCCAATTTAAGTCTCCTACAACTTTTGGTGCATAGGTTGTGGACATGAGATTTTAATTTTCTTTTTTCAGTTTTTTTTTAAAATTTTTTATGACATTTTTTCATTTTCATATTAGGATGGATTTTTTTCTTTTTATGATTCTCTTCATATGTATAGGTCACGAAGATTGTACTAAAAAAATTGTTACAATTTATACATGAAAGAGGAATTGCTCACCTAGATGTCAAACCTAATAATATTTATGTAAATGATGATGTTTATAAACTTGTTGATTTTCAATATGCAATTCTCATGATAAGAGCTTGCCAATTGAATGTTGAATTTGTATGTTGTTCAATTTATGTAAAGAATGTGTTTAATTAGGTGTTGTTTAGAATATGTCTTTGATCATGACACATAATTATTAATTATGCCACAAGCTAGCTACACAGCGTTTTGAACTAATTTTTTGCTAAACTTGCATTAAACAAATTTAGCAAAATGATCAATTTGCAAAATTTGTATTAAATTATGATATATTTTGAACTAATTTTTTTAATCTATGCAAACATCTAAGTGTTATAGTTTACTAACCTATCACTATTCAAAAATATTTGCTAAAATTTGTTTTTTTATGTATTAAATTATTCATTAATCAATTTTTTTTGTACAAGACCATATAATTTGTGTTAAAGTAATTTTTATCCAACTAGACAAACGTACTTTGCACATTGCTATCGTCCTAGTGTGTGTGTATGTATATGTGTATATATATATATATATATATATATATATATAGCTATATGAGTACTGTTAGTGTGTCGCCCAACAGTGATTGCTGGTGTGCCCCTAGGCAAAATTCACTTTTCTAATTTTTTTATTTTTTTTATTCATATTTTTTAACATCTTTAAATATTTTTAAAAATATAAAACAATAACAATACACTAATATTCATTTTCTTAGTCAGTAAGTAAAAAAGAAATTTTTAAAAAAATATTAAATATATGAACAATCAAAATGAGGAAATAAAATGGACATACCAACATTATATATATATATATACAAACATATTTGCAACCATAATTAATCGTTGGGTTTTCACCTTTTGGCAAAAAGACAATGAATTTTCATCCTTTTGCACACAAAGCTCATTGGAATTTTGACAAAATTGTAAAATTGTTATGTGGCTAGATATACACACGTGAACCTAGAAAAAAAAATATTTTATTTTCTTGTAAACCACTCTTTAAAAAGTAATAAACCTAATAATAATAATAATAATAATAATAATAATCTTATAACTATTTTAAGACCTATTTTAAGTAAACAATCAATACGGTCACATCATTTCATTAAAAAGGAATTTTAACTTTCCAAAATAACCTTATAAAGTTATAAAATAATTATAGGAAAGCTATAAGTTAAATGTTTTCCTAATTTTAAATTAGGGTTAATTGCAAATTTAATACCTGGATTTTCATTGGTTTACAAAATGTCACTTCGGTTCTTCCAACTCGCAACACTTATGCTTGAAATTTCAAAATTCTGCAATTTGCAATTTCTGAAATTTCAAAATTCTATTCAGGTAAGAGAACTTTTAGCCATGACACGTGTCAATAAATAAAAAGTTAACACGTATCATCCCTATTACACATCATTATTCTTAACTGAAAGAGTTTAAAAAAAAATCTATTTCAAAAAGGAAACAAATCGATTTGACAAAAAGACTAAAAAAGTAGTTTAACTATAAAAGAATTTTAATTAATTATATTTAACTCAGTTTTTAAAAAATGAGTTCAATTAGAAAAATTATTTTAAAAATTATGTTGAACTGAACTTAAAAGATATAAAAAATCAGTTTCACTAAAAATTAATATTTTTAAAAATAATCTGTTGAACTGATAAATTATAAAAATCTTCTTGCTAAAAAAAAGCTATCAGTTTAACAAAAACAGGAAAAAATTAAATATAAATTTAACTAAAACTAAATAGAATATATTGATTTTAAAATATTTAATAAAATCAAGTTAATTAAAAAATTAAAAGCTAAGAACTAAAATAAAAGTCTCCCTCACTTGTCTTAAGATAATACTTATCGCAAGAGATAAGCCACCGATGGTGGCTACGAATTGATTTTTTGTTTTTTTTACTTATTAATTAATAAAATATTTTTGAATTTAATAAATTTTTTAATAATATATTAAAATAAATTTATATTTTAAATTTTCTTTTAAAAAAATTTATTGACGTGTCATGTCATTTAGAAATATATATCCGATTTTAATTTTTTTGACATGTGTCATATTTGTCACGTGGCAATATATTTAGTTAATGGACTAAAATTGGGATTTGCGAAAATTTTAAATTTTAAATTTTAAATATAAATGATGTAATATTTGAGAAAATACTGTAAATTGGCAAATGGGCATCTAAATGTAGGAGAGAATGAATGATATAGTCCGGGGTGGTGCTACAGCCCCAGCGGGGGCTGTAGCACTATTTAATATATATTTTATTTAAATAATTTTTATATAGATTTTTTAATATTTTTTAATATTTTAAAAAAATAAAATAAAATTAAAATATTATTAAGAAAATATTTTTTTAATCTAAAAGTAAAAAATATATATTAAAAAATAATTTCTTAATCACGAAGTAAAATAAAAAATTATAAAAAAATCATGATTAAGAAAATATTTTTTAATAATATTATGATTTTTTTTAAAAATATTTAAAATAGTCATATTACAGCCTCCGTTGGGGGCTCCCGTTGAGCTTAACATGTACTTTTTTATGTGTAATTTTTTAATTTATTTTTTATATAGATTTTTTTACACTTATAAATATTTTTAAAAAATAAAATAAATTTAAAATATCATTAAAAAACACTTCCTTAATCAGAAAGTAAAAAAAAAATCATTAAAAACACTTCTTTAATCAGAAAGTAAAAAAAATCATTAAAAAACACTTCCTTAATCAGTAAGTAAAAAGCAAATCATTAAAAAACACTTCCTTAATCAGAAAGTAAAAAACAAATCATTAAAAAACACTTCCTTAATCAGAAAGTAAAAAAAAAATACTTCCTTAATCAGAAAGTAAAATACAAATCATTAAATATTAATTTTTATTCTACTTCGTTATTAAGAAAATATTTTTAAATAATATTATAATTTTTATTTTATTTTTTAAAATATTTAAAATTATTAAAAATATCTATATAAAAATAAATTTAAAAAATATATATAAAAAAAATGCTACACCCAGCGGGAGCCCCAGCGGGGCATGTAGCATTTTCCTATAGTCCGTCCCAGACAAATGACAGTTACAACGTACGGGACAGAGTAAACAGCTCAGCTACTCAGCAACTGATTAAATAATAAAAAATAAAAGAAGAAGCGAAGCGCGCCCACAAAATTTGGGCACCAAATTTTGAACCAACACCCGCGGGTGCTTTGCCCTAAAATTTCCAAATTTTGAGTTTCATTTTCCCCCAAATTTTCCCAATTCCCAAAGCCTCATAACCACTGATTCTTTCTTTCCCACACCCTCAAAACCCTAGGGTTTTAACCTTCTCTGTTCTTGTTGATTGATTCCTTCCCATGGCTTCCGAAACCCTAGAGGACAAGAAGCCCGAGGAGGAAACTCCCGCTCAGGAAGACAACGAACAAGCTCCCGCGCTGGAAGACAACGAGCAAACCCCTGCACAGGAAGACAGCGAGCAAGCTCCGGCGCAAGAAGTCAAGAAAGAGCTCAAGCCCGACGCCCAACAAGGTAACGAAGACGATAAAGAAGAAGAAGCGGGAGACGCGAAAAAAGAGCTAGAAGATCCGGAACTTCCCGAGAAAGAGGCCAAAGATGAACACCCTGAGGAGAAAAATGTTGAAGCTGGAGTCGAAGAGAGTAAGGAGGTGGAGAAAGGTGAAGCCAGCAAGAAGGGAAAGAGAGGAGGTCGAAGAGGGAGCTCGAAGAAGGACCTTAGCGAGCCGAAGAAGAAGCCGAGCCAGGAGTCCGCTGACGAGGAGAACAAAGAGCCTGTTACCCCTGCGAGTGAAAGGCCGACCAGGGAGAGGAAAACGGTTGAGAGGTTCTCCGTCTCCTCGCCCAGTAGGTCTGCCAAGTCTTCTGCTGGCAAAGGTTTGTCGATTGAGAAGGTACGGAGTTTAAAGTTGCCATATTTATATTCCACTTCTTTGGGTTTGAGTAATTTGAGCTTCTGGGATTGCAGGGTCGCGGTACGCAGCTTAAAGATATTCCAAATGGTATGTTTCAGTTAATTCTTGGCGTATTGAGCTTTTTAGTTGTTAGTGGTTGATGTCCTGGCAAATTTTGTGAGTCGGTGCAGAGGGCTTTTTAATGCTTTGTTTATTATCAGTTACTTGTTGAGCTTATTGTGCGACTGTTAACACAGGCTGTTGCTAGGGCTATTAAGGGCTGGCTATCTCATCTCATCTCATATAATTATTACAACTATCTCAAACTCACATAAAATATAATAAACGATTCAACTTTTTTAAATTTCAAAACAAAAACAATATTAAAAAATTATATTATGACAATATTTTATTCAACTTTCAACAAAACATCTCATCTCATCTTAAATGCGTAACCAAATGAGGCCTTGATTTTTAACATTCACATTTTTTCTGTTGAAGATGTTTTTGGTTGTAAAGTGTACAGCACAATGTGAACTATAATAATATTGTTGAAGAACTCACTTTGACTGTTTCTGTGTTTCCTGTTACGAAGTCTTCGAATTTTGTATAGATGTCTATCTACTTGCAGTATATCCTTGGCTGGATTTGGAAACATGATATATAGAATTTTAGTTTTAAGACATTTGGAGATTATATTAAGACCTGAATTTGTATTATTTCACATAGTGTTGACAATGCCTTGCATGCCTGCACATCACATTTCATTTAGCGGCTATATTAGTTGAATAATGAAAAGTTTGTTCCTTATGATGATTTGCGAGAACTCCCTATTTTTGCTGTATAGTACACACTCGTGCAGACTTTTTTTTATTGGTACCGGGTGTCCAGGAACAACGTTATGACTAATCCCGGGGGTGCACAAGTCCTTTGGTAAAGAGTTTTCCGCAAGTACACTTCGGGTAATTCAAGAGGAAAGTCCCTTAGTCCGATGACCCCTTGAGATTATTTGCACCCAAGGGGATTTTCCACTTGAGCCACTTCCTAGGGGTCACTCATGTAGACATATGTTGGTAACACTTGGGAAACTGGCATAACACATTTTCAGCACTACTAGAAGATACAGAATTTTGATAAGCGGTTTTAATTCTCTATTTTTCTTTGTTGATATTTAGATGTTTTGTTTGATTTCATTGCATATGATTCAAGCCTGCTGCTCTCATAATTTTTTTGGAACATGAGGCATAGCAGATAATAGGTATTCCAAAATTGTAAATCTTGTTAGTAATATAGCATGGCTTGTTTTTGTTGGATTTCATTTCTTATTTGATAATATTGAAAAATATACTATTGCATTGTGTAACTGCAAACAAACATGGAAGAATGGGGCAATCTTACATGCAGATCCTTGTATGCTTCCCATTTTAACCATTTGTATGCAAGAGATTACTGAGCAGCTTAAGTTCATTGTGCTAAGTGTGATCGAGTTGTGGGAAATACTTCTCTAACATGTAGTAGCACTTCACCTTAGAACACTGACATTGGACTCATCAAATGAGTCAAATCTTTAAAATTTGATGATTTTAGCTTTAAAATTCTAGCATTGGATTCACCATATGCTCAAATGTCAAGCTTTTAGCTATAGTACATTTTCCTTCATCTTCAAATTTGAAGACTCACTATTCACACTCTATAACCATTATTTTATTTATTTCAATTATTATTTCTCAATTTTGAGCCACAATATAATTGAGTTGGGAAACAATAATTTAAGTATCAAATTAAATTATTAATTAACATATAGTTAGTGTAATTATAAAATATGAAAAAAAATAAATTAAAAATATTATTATTAACAAAATAATATTATATTATTATTTTGATGAATTCAATAGCTAATCTAATGTGAAGTTATAGATAGGGAGGTTTTAGATTATGTACTTTTCATCAAATTTTGAAGATGAAAATGATGAATCCAATGCTAATGCTCTTAGTGTCTATCATTTGATGCAAATCTATTAGTTGATTCTTTGCATAGGCAAGAAATAGAGTATTGAAGTAAGCCTAAAATTGAAAATAGTCATAATAGGGACCTTTAACTGGTGACACTACAGGCAATCCAGTTGGTGAAAACACCAGGTGCACTTACGCACACACTTCATGTAGAGCCCAAGTGCAAGTACATGGTTGATTCCAGTAAACCCACATTTTTAAAATACATAATAATAAAAATTCATAAAACTCTCAATGGGAGAGAAATGAGAGGTGTTTTGAAGACAGAGAACGCTCGATGGGAGAATTGAGGGAGTTTTTCTTTAATACTTCGAGTTTGTGGGCTAAGACTCTTGTAATGAATGGAGATGATTTTCTTGATTTGCTTTAGGCCTGGTTTGGTTTTACAAACTTTTGAAACTATCTCATCTCATCTCAACATTCAAACATCATTAAAACACAAATATTTTTAATTTCAAATTTTTAATTTTTCATCTAATCATTACAATTTTTCCAAACTTTCAAACAAAACACAAAATAATTCAACTTTTCAAATTCCAAAATAAAAATTATATTAAAAAATTACATTCTAATCCTCTTTTAATTTTATAGCTATTTTATTCAACTTTTTCTCTCTTTTCCTAAAATCCTATAGAATCTTAACTAAAACTATTTTACTATTATTCACAAATTATCTCACTACATTTCACAGATTTCTCATCTCATTTGTGTAACCAAATGAGGCGTTAGGGGTTGCTTGGATACAAGAAGCCTTTCAATTCATCTTATCTAATTATTACAACTTTTTTAAATTTTCACACAATATAATAAACAATTCAACTTTTTCAAATTTCAAAACAAAAATAATATTAAAAAATAATATTTTTACAATATTTTATTCAACTTTCATCTTAATTTATCTCATCTCAACTCAATTCATCTCAATTCACTATCCAAACCTCCCCTTAGTATTTTCTAGTTTCTTGAGTGTATGTAGGTATTTTCTCTTGTATATTTTTTGTACACTTGGGCTATGTTTATTCTTGGTAATAAAATCTCTTGTTAATTATAAAAAAAAAATATTCATAAAATAGAATAAAAAGGTTATGAAAAGGCAAGATACTAATATATTTAAATTATTAACTCGAATTTTAGAGTATTAATGAACATCAAAAATCAATTGATCAATTAATTATATAACTAAAGATAGCATTTTTTGTAATTCTCTTGTGCTTTTAAAAAAAATACACAACTGTGATATTTGATAGTCATGACCAAATAAAGAACATGGTTGAATAAAAATAAGTCCAGAAGGCAATGACCTAGAAAGCACAAGAAATATAGATAGACTTCTATGCTAACATAAGCAATAGCTTTAGTACAATATGATCCTAGTGTATATAATCATCCTCATCTCAAGCATAGGATAATCAGCATTGTCATCATAACATTTCTAACCTCGATCCTCTTCCTCATCTACTTCATCTAAACTAATGATCCACACAAATAGTAATAGTTAAAACTGATATTTTATATATTTTAAACATATTTCAAAGAACTACGAAAGTATGTATTTTGTGCTTTAATCTCACTAGAAAAAACACCAAAAACATGTGTTTTTAAATGCGTTTTTTACCATAAGGGAAGTGCTTTTTCCTTGACACTTTGCACTTGAGTGCTTTTACCAACACTGGTATCATGCTTCTTTTTCCCTTTCATAATAAATGTATAGATTAAATTGTATCGGCAAGGGAAATTGAGTTGTTACTCTTACCTTGAATTGTTTCAGTTAGATAATGTAAGCAGATCTTTATCTGTTTTCTTATTCTTCTTTCTCATCTTTTGCTCAATAAGTTCTTTTTTTTTTCTCCTATTTTTCTACCAATTATAATTAACAAAAATTTGTTTCTAATGATAATACGTTGTAATTGAAGAAATTTGTATCAATAAGATTGCAGAACCAATTTTGCAGCCAGAAAAGTTTGATGCACAAACACAGACTGACACATGTTTAACCTTGGTGTGAATATGGACTACAGCAAACACTAGAAAGTGCCTCTGTCTAAGTGGCAATGAAAAAATAGATTAGTATCATCAATTAGCTAAGTGACACCTCTCATCTAGGTGTTTTGTCCTTTATAACACCAAGTAGAATGTATCTTGTATTATTTACTTTTTATGTCATACTATGCTTAGTAACCAGTCAGTTTGAATTGGGGTCCTAATACTTAGTAAAAGAATGGGTCCTGTCATGGACTTTAAAAAATAGCGAAAAGAGAATCCTTACCCTGTGTATCTTTCAGTACGAGTGAAACTGCAAATATTTTAAGTGAAGCTCAAAAAGAGATGTTCTTTTTGGGGGTTTTGAAAGAATTTAAAAATGACTAATAAAGAGCATTTATTTGTCTGTTGATAGTCTGATTGATTTTAGAATATTAGTTTTGCTAGAAAGACTAGAGAACAGTAATGATTAGTTGTTTTATCAATGGGGGATTTATGGATAAAAATTCAGTAGATTTGAGGATGCTCAGTAAGCAAATGTAGAGAAGAATAAATTTGGATGCAGGTGTTGTCTTTAATATTGTTTACTTTTGCTTCCTATTGGAAAGCCTTACTTTTGTAATTTCATAAAATTTCCCAAGAATGTTCATGTTGAAAGGGAGAAGTCTTCGGCTCTAATTGTCCACATACTACTATGTTTGGGCATACTATTTACTTCTATTCAACTTGATATGGCATCCTGCAATATTTATTGTCTGATGGTATAACCTGTTTCAGTGGCTTTCAAGTTGTCCAAGAGAAAAACTGATGATAACCTGCAAATGCTTCATACAATACTTTTTGGAAAGAAAGCTAAGGTGAGTTACACATATGGTTTCTTGGTTTAGTTGTTTGTGTTTGAAATTCATTCGATGGTTGTTACTGGATTCTGTTTTGAGATGTTCATTGTCGACATTCTTGTATAGGCACAAATTTTAAAGAGAAATATAGGCCAGTTTTCAGGCTATGTGTGGACTGAGAATGAGGTATTTCGGTTATATACGTACATCACTCATTTATCATTCTTGCTAATTTCTTATAATTATCTTCTTGCTTATTTCGCTATATAATCTTCTTGTATATCCATGCATGTAGTGTATCCATTTATTTATGTTGTATGAGAAGAAATTATGCTTCTCTTTTGTTTACTGCAGGAAAAGCAACGGGTAAAGGTAAAGGAGAAGATTGACAAGTGTGTTAAGGAAAAGCTGATGGATTTCTGTGATGTGCTTAATATTCCAATAAATAAGTCTGGTGTGAAGAAGGTAGTTGTGATAGAATGGCACTTGTTATCGTACCCATATTTTCTCTGCAAGTGTTCTTGTACCTAAATTTATCAGTTTCCTACCGATTTATCAGCTTCTCTGTGATTCTAGGATGAGCTCTCTGCAAAGTTATTAGAGTTTTTGGAATCCCCACATGCAACAACTGACATTTTGCTTGCTGATAAGGAGCAGGTTTGTATTATGCCATTGCTTTTTGTAAGTATTGAGCACTAGTGGATGTTAAGTTTTTGGGGTAAGAGTTGATCAAGCTTGTTTCTTATATTAACTTCAGAAAGGTCAAAAGCGTAGGAGAAAGGTAACACCAAGCAAACTTGCAAGCCCTGAAGAAGCTGTAGAACCACAATCCAAGGTTTTCTCTCTAGAAACTTTTTAGCTGTTTCATCTTGATGCATGGCCTTCTAGTGGAGTTTCTTGGTGAATTGTTGTTTGCTTAACAACTTTTGCTGGTTTTTATATTATCTGCTTGCTGTAGCCTGTATATATCTCATTTTGATAAAAGAATATCTATTTTGATTAGGGATTGTAAGTCTACCACTGAGACTTTTATGTGGTGACAATGCTGACACTTTTATAGTCATATTAAAGTTCCAATCATTTGTTGATGAGTGTGGAGCTCTGGTCAAGTGAAGAAGAAAGAGGAATCGTTTACATTTACTGTTTGCCAGGGGTTATTCTTTTCTGAATCATGTATCCAGTTCATCGTGAAGTTTTAAAATATAAGATGTTATGTTTATGTGCCCCGCGCTTCCTTCTGCTTTTAGTTTTGCTTTTACGAGTGGGGATTGCCAGCAAAATACATTATGTTGGTGTAGAATAAATTTGATCGATCCCAACAGACTATGAATAGGATGTTCTTTGCTCTTAACTGGGTTAGTGTGATCTATAAAACATGCTTATTCATGTGCCTATGTGCTACATATCTGCTGTGATTTTGGTCCCTTGTCATTCATTTGGCAGTTAAATGGGGACCGGATTTCTGTTTGATATTTTCTGATAAGATGTAAATGAATAGAAACAACATAAAGATTTAATGACTGTGAATTTCCTTATTTTTAAAGATTAGTGTAGTATAATGCTCTTGTAATTTACTGATATTTTTAGGTGAGTATTATGCTGTGTGCTGGGCCTTTGATTTAGTTTCCTCTCCCTCTTTCTCGTACTTGTATGCACACTCTATTCGTACTCTCTGCCTGATGCTTGATATATCTAATCTTCATGACCTTAATAATTGGTAAGTATACTACTCTCACAAAGGGTGTCCCGATAAAGTGGAAAGAAAAGTAGTTTTTAATCCAGCTTGTTGCACTTTGCTTGATGATTAAGCTCAGCTTTAAACATTTTCTAGATTCAGATGGATAAAGTGTTCATGATGGAGAATATTCTGCTGAGATACCAAGCTTTTTGATTGATGATTGATATAATTTTCTCTCTCAATGTTAACCTTTGTTTTTTGATGGAGTATCTTTTCTGTATGCTTGTCTGTCCATCTCATTGCATGTGTTGTCATTTTCTTTCTCCCATTTTTACCCCTAGAAACGGAAAACATCTAAAGTTGCAAGAAAGCAAAAGCAGCCTTCTAAAGAGGAGGAAGATGATGAGGTTGATGAGAAAGTTGAATCTTCTGATGGAAACGATGAATCTCATGATGATGATGACAATGATACAGAGGCAGATGATGGAACTGATCATGAAGAAACAAAATCTGATGAAGATGAAGATGAAGATAAAGAAAAGGAGATGTCTAAAAGTTCATCCAAAAAAGTTCGGAAGGATGGTTCGGTGAAAAAGGTGACACAAAAACCCATACCAGTAAGAAAGGCTACCCCTGCAAAAACGGTGAAATCTCCTGCAAAATCTCCTAAACTATCTACTTCGGCAGTGAAAAGAGGTGCTAATGATGCCGATGGATCACACTCGAAGTCAAAGGTATCGACATCTAAGAAACAGAAGGTCGAGAAGGAAAGCACGAAGAACGTTAAAGAGAAAGATACAAGAAAGAAACATCCAAGCAAGTCCCCGGCCAAGGTCTCCACTAAGGATCAAGGTGTGTTGCCTCCCGCCAACTTCAATGTTAAGTTTTGTTCAATTGTCTTTTTTTTTTTCTTTTTTTTTTTAAGGAATTCTTGCTGTGAGTGGATATAATTGTTTGTTGCATGTATTGCTATTTGCAATTGTCTGTCTTATAGCTGTATTATTGCTATATGGCTTATGAGAATTGATTTAAAAAATTAGGTAGCTGTCATGCTTGTAGTGCAAGATCAATGCTTGGTGTCCTTTGAATAATTTCATTCCTTCTGCATTAAAAAGCTTAAGTAATTGACAGAAAATGTCGCCTTTCTTTTTCAAATTTGTCCGCTAACTAGGAAAAGGCAAAACTAGTAAGAAGGCAAAGGCAGAACCCAGTAGAGAGGAGATGCATGCTGTAGTTGTTGAAATTGTGAAGAAAGTGGACTTCAATACTGTAAGTAGAAGTTTTGTCTGGCATTACATGGATTGGTTGTTGAAGTTGTAATGTCATTTTAAAATATACTTATGCCTTATTTATGATGCAGGCAACTTTATCGGATATTCTCAGGCAACTTGGTATGCTGGCTTCCTTTTATTTTTTACCTAATCTTTTTCAGCTTAACTTGGCTGATGACTTTGTACATGTAATTTTTAGGGGCCCATTTTAGCGTTGACTTAATGCATAGAAAAGCAGAGGTAAAGGATATAATTACAGACGTGATAAACAACATGAGTGATGAGGAAGATGAAGGGGAGGAGGAGGCTGAGGAGAATGCTGAGGAGGCTGGTGATGACACAGACAAGGATGATGATTGATGATGCTGAGTGTTCGTTGGAGTTGGCCAGAAGACTTTGAATGGCCTTTGCAGAACTTTTGAGGCACGCAGTGCATATTCTTCAAAGTAGATTATGTTTCTACTGGGGGAATCCTTCAGTTTCTATAACTGACAAGCTACAGTGAATGTCTAGTCTTGTGACCTTTTCCATCCAATTGGCTTTGTTTGTACCATATGAATTAACCTCTTTTGTTGTACTGATGACCTGTCTGAACTTTATTAGGTAGTTTTAATTTTTTTTTTCTTTTTTTATTTTAGGGGGAAATGTCTCTTTGCTAAAAAATTGTCTTTCGACATTTTGCCTTTACTTTTATATAATGTTTTTAGTGAATGGCTTTATCCTAACAACTGTTCAAAATGGTGATTGTGGTTTGGCAAGAAGAGCTTCCTCCAAAAAAAAAAAAAATGTTTGCTGGCACCCTATAAGAATATATGTAGGCATTAGATGAAAATTGCCATTACACATAAAAACCAAACCGCATATGTTTGGTATAATGGCAGAAGTGATTCTCAACAAATTATTTTAGATTTTTATGATTTCCAAAACTAGTTGTAGTTCTGGTCGGGTCGGTTCTGCCTCAAAATTCAATGGCTACGTACAAGTCGTTAATGGCTCACCTATATGATATAACTACATGGGGTTGGGCTATGTTATGCTGCCGTTACTTTTGAGGTGACATCTTTTTATTTATATATATATATATATATATATATTATTTTTACTTCCTAAAAGCTTGTTGCAACAAGGTATTTTGTCGTGATCTTGTAGATGGCGCGACTGTCCACGCACATCCTCTAGCTTTCGTCTTTTTTTGGTCTGAGCAGCGCGGGCACGACACATTCCCTCATACTCTCCTTGATCAGCCCCTTTCGGATAAGCTCCTCCACTTTGTTTTGTAGAATTTAATGCTTATTAGGACTCATGCGATAATGGGAAGATTTGGTAAGCTTGCTCTCGGAACCAAGTTGATGTGATGCTGGATGTCCCTCATAGGTGGGAGTCCCTCGGGTAGTTCTTGCAGCATGACATCTTCATACTCAAATGAAAGGTTCTTCACTTGTAGGGGAATATCAGTGGCCTCCACCATGTCATTTCCTTTCACCACAAGAGTCCAAACTTCCCCTACCTCTTTAACATCTGCCATAAACTGAGCCTTAGTGACTGTGAGGAAATAATTTTTTTTATCCGCAAGCGTCGGGTCATGGCCTTTGTCCCTTGTAGGAACCAACACAATTTTCCGCCCCTGCCACAAAAATGAGTACACGTTTTCTCACCCCTTGTAAAGAACATCCACATCAAACTGCCATGGGTGTCCAAGCAATACATGACACGCATCCATCTCTACCACATCGCACAACGCCTCATCCTTATAAAATTTACCAATGGAGAAAGGGACTCGGCAAAGATTATTCACGCGAGTCTCAGACCCTTTTCGGATCCAACTGATTTTATATGGCCGTGGGTGCTTCTCAATCTTTAAAGCAAGTGCAGCAATAAGAGCATTAGATACAATATTTTCGCAGCTTCCACTATCTATAATCACGTTACATACCTTATTGTTAATGGTGCAACGTGTTTTGAATATCAAGTGCCTCTGATTTTCCTCTTCAGTTTTCGGTGCCAACATCACTCGCTGTATGACATAGGTCACGGGCTCCCCCTCATCGCCTTCCACGAGTTCCCATGATTCTTCACCTCCATTGTCGTCTTCATCTTCCTGATCTCCCTCTTTTCCTTCAATCATATGTACTGATCAACGTGTGGGACACTCATTAGAGCGACGTCCAGGCTAATTGCATCGAAAACATTTTCCCAACATAGGCCTGGAATAGGGATTATTGTTGGTGCCGCTCGTTTGCACTACTGGAGTGGTCAGTTCTTTCACTGCTTGGTTGTTGGTGTTTCCCCTCTGAGGCCGACTAGACGAACTTGGTTGTGAGTTGCTTGGTCGAGGCTGTTGATCAACACTCTTGGTGGGTGGAGTAAAAGATGGTACTCTAGACTGTGGTCAGGATAGCTATAGTTCAATTTTCAAAGCTAAGTTAATAGCCTCCAATAATGTCCATACGGTATGCAACGAGACTTTGTCTTGGATGGCCAGACACAACCCTCCCACAAACCTCGCAACATGTTGCCCCTCTGTTTTGGACAGGTTGTTATGCGAGTTCAACCGGTAAAACTCTTATGTGTAGTCACTAACAATCCTTATTCCTTGCCTGCAGTCGTGATACTACTGATATAAAATCTGTTCATAATCCGGAGGGAGGAACCTAGCTCTCATTAATCGCTTCATCTTCGGCCATGCTCATATTGGCTGTTTACCCTGTCGTCTCCTACTGTTTTGCATTTGTTCCCACAACGCCGATGCACCACCATGCAATTTATATGCCACTAATTTCACCTGTTGTGCCTTAGGGGTCTGCATGTAATCAAAAAAATTTTCTACTTCCAATAACCAGTCAAGAAAGCTCTCGACATGGAAATGTCCGTTAAAGCATGGGAAGACAATTTTGATTCGAAAGTTGTTATTTTGTTCTGGGCACCTTCGATTAGTTGGGCCTTCTCCCTCGAAGCCAGCGAACTCTTCATCGCTAGATGAGTCATCTGGTGCTTGATTTTGTCGCCTTGGTATGAAACCAAGGTCTCCATGTGGGTGATCTTGATCCCTCCTATTTCTTGATGCCCATCGCCACCAACATGAACGTTGGTAACGACTCTTTGGATTTCCTGTAACATCCTTTCGATCCACTCGAATCGTCGTTGGTTTTACTGATTTTGTGACTGGACAACGGCCCAAAGGGCCGGTACCCCACGTTCTCCATCATGGGGGTCACCCTCCTCTCTTGCCATCGAGCCAGGCGCAACCTTGCTCTGATGCCAAAATTGGCATAGCGGGAGATAGAAGAAAAATAAACGAAGAAGAGTTGTGTCTTTTTCAACAAACAACTAACAATACTTTATTGGAAAATTCTGAAACTTGGCCAAAATAACATAGTAATCTTCTCTTCCCACTTACAGATTACTTGTTGGAGGAGACTAATTGTAACACTCCGCTCCTTCCTTCTGACGTACATTCTTTCTTTTTGACGTAAGGCTCCTTCTTTCTAACGTAAGCAAATTCCTAGAACGAAAATTATGTAACAGTTTGCCCTTCTCTCTAACGATTGCGAGCCTCGTTATGCGTGCTAAACCTCGATGGCGTGTTTCAAAAGATATTATGTGATTTATAAAGTACGCCTAGTATTTTAAATGCGCTGGAAATATTTATATGAGGTATTTCCAATATTATTGAACTAAACTTGATTTTAAATAAGACAATTATAATATTTTTGAAGAATTCCAAAAATATTATAATTGTCGGAAATCATTTTAATATCATTTATTAAAATGATTTCAGTTATTTAAAATATTATGTGATTTAAATTATATTGAAAACTTTAATTAATTAAATGATTTTATTCTTTTAAAGATATTAAATAAGACTTCATCATTTTATTAATGATGAAGAAATATTATTTTATAAACTAAAGTTTAGTTTAAATAATATTCTACTTTTATTCCTCTCAGTGCTTTTAATTAAGTTAATGTTTACGCATCTTCAAATCAGCGTTTTAATTCTCCACCGTTGGATCGTTTTGTAGATCCCAAGATGAAGGGACTAGATTAAATACCCAAGCCTCTCTCTCTTTTCCCTCACTTTTCCCTCCCCTCTCTCTCTCCTCCCTCTCCCTTACGTCGCACGCCTCCCTATCAACAGGTTCTTCCTCCTCCAGCCTAGCATCGCCGCACGCTGCCCAACCTCACCGCCTCCACCACCGGCGTCCTCTCACGCCGGCAAGCTTCCACCACCGAAGCCAGCCCCCCATGCGCAGCCCTCTCTCTTCTCACGGTAAGCAACCGAAATAGGTAAAACCCATTCCTCCTCCTTGCACCGCAGTACGCAGCCACCCACGGCCACCGAGCACCACCATGAGCTCCCCCTTCCTCCTCCCTCTGACCCAAAGTCGGTAGCCTCTTCCTCAGCCACATGGAGCTCCTCCAATGCACGGGTTCTCCATACCTATGTTGAGACCCACGACCTTGGCTCCTCCGCGAGCCGCCGTGTCTCCGACGTGTGCCACCTTGGCACCACCATGAGATCACCACTCCAGGACCACAACCCGACCCTCCTACGCTTAGACCTGCACCTCTAGTCACCTCCAATGGCCAAGACAGCCATTGTACGTGGCTAACCGCCATTGTACACGGCTAGATACGCTGTGTAGCGCCCCTCACCGCCACCACAAGGCCACCACGAGCCCTTCCAAGACCACACTTAGCTATCCAAACACCCAAACAGCCACCATACGTGGGTTAATTGCCACGTACAAACCTTCCGACATCATCGACTATGACGACCAGCGAGCAACGCATGGGTTATATTGTCGATGGTATAACCCTCTATTTCCTCGTTATTTATGTTAGATGTTGATTAGGTTGTAGACTGTGCCGTTAGTATTGTGGAGTTTGCTGTATTGTGATGTGCTGTGTAGTGAAGTGTGGAGCGTAGTTGGGGACTGTGCTGTGCAGTGTTGTGGACTGTGTTGTGTAGTATTGTGGACTATGCTGTAATGGTGGCGTGGCATTGTGTGGATTGGGAAGAGAGTATGTACTCTCGTGGCGTAGTGTGGGATAAGGAGAGTATATGTAAAATATACCCTCCTAGCATATTGTGGAATGGGAAGAGTACACGTTGAGTGTACTTTGTGTGGTGTAACGTGTATGAAGGGAGTACACACGGAGTGTACTCTATGTGATGAAGTGATGCACCATATGGCGTGTATGCCATAGTGGTGATGTGGCATAGCGTGTGAGAAGGAGTACACGTGGAGTGTACTCCAAGAGGTGCAGTGACACACCTTGTGGCGTGTCACAGAGATAAGGATGATTGTGTGGTTGATGGGCGTAAAGCGAGATGAGTAGTGTCGGAAACTGTGGAACAGTGTCCCGAAGTAGTTATGGTGCATCCTGTAGTCTGAGGTGACAAGTGTCATCGTGATTGACTTATGGCTGGGAATACGTGTGAAGTAGCGGAACAAGTGTACGAGTACACAGCGGAAGCATGACTGGGGAATGTCACGACGTGACATGGTTACTGGCAGTCGTGCTGGTGATGGGTGAGGAGTTAGTGTATAAATGACGTAGCAAGAACATGACGAGATGTCACGATGTGACAGGAGTACGTGAGGGACCGTACTCATAAAGAGTTAGGAGTCGGCGTAGAAATGGCGTAGCAGGATGTCAGGTGACGTGACACGGTCACGGTGTAGCTTGGGAGTAGTCTCGAGCTATATGACATGATGTAAGGCATAGTAGTGAACAGAGTCTTGTCGTGTTAAGTGTTGGGATGAACTGTCAAAAGGAACGTGTAGCATGAAGAGTCATGCTAGCCGGGTTAAGAGAATGTTGGTATCAGAGTATGGCACTTGTCCCTACAAGCATGTGATCAACGTGTTATATATTGGTCTTAAGTGATAAAGGGGTAAGGTACATGTGTAATCTGGTGAGACACATGTGCATGATAGATTCACCATATGTAATGGGTAATCTGTCCTAAGTATGGTTACACGGTGCTTAAGCCTCAGAGTGGCTTAGAGCCGTGTGGCTTGTATGGATGGGAATGAGGATTTATTGTGGGCTAAGATGCATAGAGGTAGTGACGGGTGTATTGTCTAGGATTGGGATGCGTAATTCCATCGGTCGGAATCATGCGTCGGAATGTGGTTAGTAAGAAGAGTAAGACGAATGTCTTAGTGTCTTAACCCTAAGGCGAATCATGGGTTCGCTTTAGTGGATGAGCACTCGAAGTAGAACGTCGAGTTTGAAAGAGGTAGTGACCGTAAATGAACCCCGAAGGTTTTAGCATAGTAAATGGCACGTAAGAGCACGGGATATAAGGAGAGTGTTCCAAGTGAAGTGTAGCTCTATTTATAGTTTAAGTTGCTTATGCATTAGATAGAGAATGACGCTAAGGTTATGTGTATGCGTAGGTTGCCATCTGACATGCACATGAATGGATTGCATGATATGAAAGTAGCATGGAGTCCAGGTAAGTATTGCGTTCATACTCTTCTAGAGTTTTCTAAAATACAAGAAATTAAAAATGAAACGTTTTTCCTTTAAGATGCTTTACGAAAGACACGAAAGACGTTTTACGAAAGAAAATGCTAAGTGTTCAAAAGTATAAGTATGTAACGGCCCTCCTTGGCAGCCCCTTTTTACGCACTCAAAGTATTAATTGTACGCATGTGAATGGATGAGTATACGTTGTATCTATTGTATATATTTTCTGAGAAAATCAATGAACCGATGTTTATGATGCCATGAACTGATGTTTTACAGATGCCATGAAAAGATGATGTTTAAGCTCATGCTTTTAAAAGACGTTTTACCATGAACGAACTGTTAAATGAAAAGGACTGAATTGAAAGAAATGATTGAAATGAAATGAACGTTTACTGTATGAAGATACGTAACGGCCCTATGAATGAATGGAAAGGGTACCAATGAATGGGTAGATTGCAATGCCGGATAAGTAGTACTGGAAGTGCACCCAGTGCTGCCCCTGATTGAAAAGGGATTCCCAACCCGTGGCCACGGGCGGAGTCCGGGTCTAAAGGAAGACTGCTAACCCAACACACGGGGCGTAACAGTATGTACCGGCTAATGAAAGCGATAAAAAAGAATGTATGAATGTATGAATGCATCGCACTCTTGAAGAAGTGAAGGCATTGACGGGAGATACGTTTTACGAAAAGAAAGCCCATTTTTAAAAAGAAAAATCTCGTCTAGTGACGTTTTCAAACGAACGCATGTATACATGTACGTATAGTATGCATGTATGGAATGATGAATGCATGAATGAAAACCTATGTTATTATATTTTAACTGTATGAAGTAATGCTTACGAGTCATCGACTCATTTTAGTTTTTATGCATGCCCCTCCCCCCCTCACAGGGACTAGATGAGCAGTACGCATCGGATGGATACGGCCTATAGGGAAGAGCACGAAAGTCTAGGCATGAGGGTTTAATTGTATGAAAGGCCTTTTTATTTTAAAGATTAATGTTTTCCACTGTAAACTTCTTTTATTCTCAAAGCACATTTTATTTTATGACGTAGAGTCTTGCACCCTGGGTATAGAAGCAAAAAGTTGTAAATTGAACGGTAATTCCCGTCGTCCTTTCTAAAATCATTTTATAAAAAGTCTCGCCACAAGGACGGGCGTTACACTAATTGACAATAAAAGGAATGTCTTATTCTAATAGAAAGATGACTTAATAGAAGAGTAATTTAAGGAAGAAAACAGAATAACAATCAATCAAAGTTGCTGTCAAATAAACGTAAAGAAGGAAAGAAATCATCATGGATGTTGTGCTGCACTGGTGGGATCTAAGTATGCTATTCTTGGTAACTCATCTAGGCCTCATCAATTTGCTCGAGATTAGCTTGCTCAATATTGTCCTGCATCAGGTGGGGTAAGGTAAAATAGGAGAGAAAATTAAACTAGTTGAGTTGGTCTCAAATGGGTAAGTCCAAGGAGATAAGGGGGTATAGGATTAAGATATTTTGAGAACTTCAATCTTGCCTTGCTAAAGCAAGGTTGGAGGATACTTAAAAATCCAAACTCTTTAGCTTCTAAAGTTTTGCAGACTAAATATTTTCCTCACTCAAATTTATTCAAGGCTAAAATGGGTAGCAGTCCATCACATATTTGGAGAAGCTTCTTATCTGCTAGAGACCTACTGCAACAAGGGATCATATGGAGAATTGGTAATGACAACTCAGTTAGAATTTGGACAGATCCATGGTTGCCTCAACCAACATTGTACAAGCCTCAAAGTGGAATCAATCTGTTGGGGAATGACGCTAAAGTGGAGGCTCTTATACAAGTGATACAAAGGAATGGAACATCCCTTTATTAAAGAAATCTTTAATAGGCAAGAAGCAGACCTTATTAGTCAAATTCCAATCAGCCAAGGCAGTTAGAAGATCAGCTGGTGTGGAGAGGCAATGCAAATGGAGAATTCACAGTGAGAAGTGCATATCATTTACAAGGGGAGTTGCAGGATAGAAAAAAAAAAAAGCAAAAAATTCTCACAAAACATACCATCGAGAAGGCTGGTCTAAATTGTGGAAGCTAACCATACCACCAATAACTAGGAACTTTTTGTGGAGAGCTTGCAGGAACATATTGCCTACTAAGGTTAATTTGTGCAAAAAGAATATTCTGGATGACTCCATATGCCTAATGTGCCTACAAGAACCAGAGACTACATAACATATTCTATTGGAATGTGTCTCAACAACTGATGTACTGGTTGATTGCTCCAAGAAAATTCAAAAACAAAGAAGCTTCAAGCAACTACTGAAAGAGATGTTTAAAAAGCTAGACAAGGAAGAAATGGTGGAATTATCACTGACTCTCTGGAATTTATGGTGGAGGAGGAATAAGTTAGTATTTAGGAATATTCTCATTGATCCTAAGATTGTGTTAAACAGGGTGAGTCAAATGATGATTGATATAACAACTGCCAACTCAAGAGACCACAACCAGATTTTAACTACTAATACAAGGAGGGTTACCTGTGAATGTCCACCACAAGGCTTTTACAAGATCAACTGGGATGTGGCTGTAGATAAGAATCTTTGTAAAATAGGAATAGGAGTTGCTGTTAGAGATGAGAAAAGCAACGTTTTGGCTACAATGAGGAAGAAATAGGCATCTGTTCCTAACCCTCTAATAGCAGAAGCCACGGCTGCACTGAAAGCAATCACTTTTGGACTTGAATTGGGCATGACAAAGGTAATAATGGAAGGAGACTCTCAATTAGTGGTAAAGGAGATCCAACAGCTGAAGCAAAAGGACAAAATACTTGGGATGATCATACCAGACATTAAAGCTAGTTAATGGCACAAAAATACAATTTGGGGATGCGAATAGTACCTTTACATGATGCTCTAGTTTGTTGCAAAAATTTGAGGAATCGTAGCAAAAAATAATTTATTTGATTCGAAATGTAATGTGCCTTAAATATATATCCCGCAGCTTATTTTCGTTGCTAAGTATGTTGTCGCAAATGGACTTTTGTCGACACAAATATAATTTTTTTTTAGTGCTCTATCTTGTTGCACAGGGAGATTTATTCATAGCAAAAACGATAAAGTAGTTGCAACGAAATGTCATGCGTCACAAATACTCTGGACTCATGCTTTTCCAGTGCCATGTATATCGTTGCAAATGGTATTTATTGCCGAGAAATTGTATTTTTTGGCACTCTAGTTGGTTGCAAGACCATCAAATTTAATGTTTCATGAACTCAAATCTTTTGGCACTATAGCTTAAATAAACTCTAATATTTTATGAAACTAATCATGATCATTAATTTTTCTTTTTACAAACCATGAAATTTATCATAAAGATTTCAATAATTTGGAAATTACACTATTTAACAAATCATTAACTTATTACAATGGCTATCAAGCTGACTAAAAGCTAGCTTTAATGAGTTTTGCTACTCATCATCCCCACACACCACACATCACACTTTTTTTTTTTATTCTTCTTAAACTAATTGAATTCTTCCACTCATCATCCATATATCACACATTTGGTAAGAGAAAAACATAAAAAAATAAAATAAAAAAAGTGTGGTGTGTGGGGATAATGAATATAATTTTTCAATCATTATACATAATATAGGCATAGCACTTCAATTGTAAAATGTCTACAAATCTCCTTTCAACTAAAAATATACTAGTATCATTTTGAAGCCAACCATCAATATATGCATAGAAAGCTATTGAAAAGTGTATTTTTTCATTCACGTGAGTGAAGTACCAATCAGTCCATACATAGAATGTACCAAAACAACATAAATCAAGTAACTTCTTAGTGTTCTTCACTCAAGCATCATGGTTTGGACTAGCGGTGAAAAACCAACCTATCAGTTCGGTTTTGAGCAAAAATCGAAACCGACCGATAGGGTCTATTTGGTGGGGCAAACCGGCTGAAACCGACCGTGTAAGGGAAGTAAAACTGGCCGGTTCGGTTACCGGCCAGTTCACGATAGATTTACCAGTTTGTGCCACACTTTTTAGGTTGGTTTGGGTCATTCTTTTTGGGCTATTTTAAGACCCAATTCAACCTATTTTTGGGCTTAATTTATTATTCAAGATCATCTACATTTTGGGCTTTTTTTGTAGAATTTTTAAAATTAATTTTATATATTCAATTTCTTTTTTAATTTTAATGTCATGTATATACTATTAGTAACTAATAACTACTACATATATTACTTATACTTTATAGTCTTATTATCTTATATACTAATTACTAGATAAATAAAAAATAAATAAAAACTCCACTATATGTTTAATACACATTACAAACAAAACCAAATTGTCTTAAGCAAGTAAGCAACAAATAACAATTGTTCTTGAATAAAATTTCACAAATCTTCATTCTTCATGATTCCAAATAGATTCTCAATGCAGTCTTCGACTCTTCAGTCATCAATAATTGTGATGAACAATGCTCCTAACTCTATATAGAAAAACATCAAATAATCAATATTAATAAATTAGGATAATGAAAAAAAAATTAAATTAAATTATAAAAGTAAATGAATATGGAACTTGAATGAGAAAAACACATTACCAGATTCTACTACAAAGCTCTCAACATTATCCATGGAGTCTCGAATATCAATTGGCGTTGACGGATGTCGCAACCAATTATGAGTACAAATAAGTCTCTCAACAGTTCTCGGAGCCAAGGAACTCTGAAAAGATCAAGTACACGACCTCTCATACTAAATGCTGACTCTGATGCAACCGTGGAAACAGGCATGGCTAACACGTCTCGTGTAATCATCGCAAGTATAAGATAGTTAGGCTCATTCACTTTCCACCAATTCAACAAGTCAAAAGATTGACTGAATTACTCACAACCATCTAATAAATACCGGTTTATCTCTGTTTTGGTAGCTGTAGATCTAGAGACAGCCGATGCTAGCAACCACTCATAAAAAAGTTGTGACTCATGATTGTCTTCAGCATCATTTGGAAGTGCAGATGCCGGAGGGGGAACATGTTCTCTGCTAGTCGAGGTAGAACCTAACATAGCATTATACTCTGCGTACATGTCTGACAATAAATGTCTCACCCTCGACAACAAATTTTCAGCCCAATTCTCATCATAAATTTTATTCATGTGGAAAGTAAGAAGCTCCAACTGACTACGTGGATCAAGGACAACTGCAATCAACAACAACAAATTCATCCTATCCAATTAACCCTAATACTTATCAAATTTCATTCTCATGCTTATGACCATATTCATCAAACAAGTATTCTCACTCTCACTCAGCCTAACCAACTCTTTTTAGAGCATACAAATCTCCAAAAAACTTGTGTTTGTTGTGACATGTAAAGATCCAAAAAATCGACAAGTGACATTATAAAACATCTTAAAAAATTTCACAAACTCGTACTGACTCCCACTCGTCAGCTTTAGGAGGCCCAATGTTTCCATCCTTAAAGTAAGAGAGAAAATTGTAGTCTTCACTCTCCATCCGCCAAAAAGCCTTTTCAAATTTCTCAGCAGCCTCCAACATCATGTAAGTTGAATTCCATCGGGTTTGCACATCAAGGCACAACATTTTTTTACAATCAGTTTTCTCATTTTTTGCACATCTATTAAACTTTTCTAATCTTACAGGGGAGAAGCGCGCATATCTAACCGCATTTCTAACCATTGTAATGGCATCATCACACTCCTTAAGACCCTCATTCACGACAAGGTTCAGAATCTGAGCACAACATCTCATGTGCATATACTTTCCCTCCAACATATTCTCAGTCAAAAAATACCTCAAATATGCAATTGCAGTCTCATTTAAGCTAGCATTATCAACAGTAACAGTAAATATCTTATCAATGCCCCAATGAAGGAGGCACGATTCAACATATTTTTTAATAGTATCCCTTCGATGATTAGGAATTAAATAAAAATTAATATTTTATTTTGTAATTTCCAATCACTATCAATGAAATGGGCAGTTAGGCACATATAATTAAAATTTTGTACCGATGTCCACGTATCGGTAGTTAATGAAAACTTCATTCCCCCATCTTTAAACAACTTTTTAAGTTTGGCATTTTCAGATACAAATAGTTTCATACAATCTTTTGCAACCGTCATTTGACATGTTACCTTAAATCTAGGTTCAAGCAACCAAACCATCTTCTTAAATCCATACCCTTCAACAATTCTAAATGGTAATTCATTGAGGATTACCATCTCGGTAAGCGCCAACCTCACAGCCTTCTCACTATATTTATGGGTTACAAGATTTTTTAAAGAACTATCATTCTCTCCAAACCCCTCCGAGAATGCCTCACCTGCTAATGTTGTTTGGTATTTATTCAAAGGCCCATGTTTATGAGAATTTTTGGGACATGAAGGTAGATGATTTTGCATGGTTGAAGTTTTGTTCCTCTTCGAGTGGCAAGCATATATCTTGCCACAATAATTATACTTGGCCTCAGGATCATCTAGGGAACAACCCTCAACTTTTGTAAAATGATCCCAAACAATCGACAGATCCTTCTCCTTCTGCTTCTTAGGAAGTAGACAATTACTACTATTAGGGACACTTGAGGCCGGTGTTTTTGGTATTTAGGAGTTCGAATCAAGATCAATTGGACTTGACGAAGAATCCATCTAACATGTAAAACAAAGAAAGAACAAAAAAATAACACAATTGTCAATTACACAGTCACTAGTTTGCAACGTGGCAAACATCACAAATCTAAGATTTTAATCTACATTTTAGATCGCTCATAAACCTCACAAATTATTTTAAGAATCAAAACAAATTTATAACAAAACTGTCAATCAACACAAGTTAATAATTTGAAATTTCTATTAATTAGATTTATATCCCCTCTATCGAGTGACTGAGTCTTATAAATTAAAAACCTAATTGTACAAAATCACTCGTACAAATTCTCATCAACATGGTGTTCAATGTTCATCACCGATTCACCATCCAAAACCAGAAAACCCTATCCCTAACCCTAGACCCAAATACCACAACGACACAACCTCTTATCAAAAAATAAATTTCAACAAAATTAGACTCATTAGTCTATAGTCATAACTAGAATTAAAACAAAATTTTAGAATCAGAGTATTCAAATTTCAAAATCATACCTAAACAAAACGTGGAGGCTTGGAGTGGTGGAGGCTGCGTCGTTTGCCTGAGGAACGTGGAGCGGTGGAGGCTGCGCCGCTGCCATTGGAGAGCTGCGGAAGGCTGAAGTTGGTGAGCTCAGAGGTTGGACGGCGTGGACGCTGGACAGATGGAGTATTTGCGAACTTTGAAGCAGTGCTGAGGGTGAGGGCTCGAATGAGAAGACAAGAAGAGGGAGGGGAAACGAAAATAAGCCCTAGTAGAAACTCCCTTTATTTTTTTTTCTAAACTAAAGAAGCAGAACGACGTCGTTTCACTTAAAAAAGTGAAACGACGTCTTTTAATAATGGTATATATATTAAAAAAAACAAGCTGCTGACGTCGGCTTGTTTATCAGTTTTTGGCTGGTTCAAACCGGAACCGAACCGGCCGACGCCAGTTTTGTTAATTTACCACCGACGGTCGATCAATTCCCTGCCAGTTTCGGCCGGTTCTGAGCTCCGACGGTCTGTTTGAGTCGGTCCCAGTCGGTTGGCTAGTTTTTTGTACAGCCCTAGTTTGGACATATAATAGAAGGCAAAAATTAATATGTCCTATGTACACTATATATGTGGTAGACAACATTTGAGTCCTTTCTATGATTGAAGCATGGTGAGAATTTGCACCAGAACCTTGGATCCCATCTCTTTAGCAATCACCCATTAGCTTTCTTGTGATTTAGATACATTTTTCTGCATTCATTCCTTCTTACAATTAAATAAACCGAATAATATTAAATGGGAATGAGAGACCAATAATCCAAGATGAAAAAAGTTGTTTAACTAATATCCTATATACAACAACAGCAGAATCACCTCATCAGATTGTTAAATAAACTACCAATGACTCATTTAGCGACATGTATATGTTAAAACAAACAAAATACCTTCTTAAGAAGAATTTATGGTGGGAAGGGATGAAATGTGGCATTCATCGAGAATTGTTCCGCTTGTAGATGAGTAAAGGCTAAGCATCAAAGACCTGTCGAAAAGTTGCAACCCTTACCCATTCCAAAATGGAAGTTGGAGGACATAGTTATGGACTTTATGGTAGGACTGCCCCGATTCCCTAGCAGTAAAAATTTGATTTGAGCAATAATAGATAGAATGACCAAGAGAGCCTATTTTATACCATTTATTACCACAGACGCTTTGGGTAAGCTAACTCGATTGTACGTGAAGGAAATAGTTAGGCTTCATGGGTGCCTAAGACCATAGTGTCAGATTTTAAAGAGTCTACAATTGGCTATGGGTACTAAGTTGAGATTCAGTAATGCGTATCATCCACAGACCAATGGACAATTGGATAGGACATGCTAAGGGCATGCGTATTGGACTTTAAAGGCACATGGAAAAACTACGTCCCACTTATTGAATTTGCCTACAACAACAGTTATCGAGCAACTATTAAGATGACCCCATATGAGGCCTTGTACGGAAGGAAGTGTAGATCACCTGTGTGCTAGGATGAAGTTAGAGAGGTTAGGCTAATTGGGCCAGAGATAATCCAGGATATGAGAGAGCAAGTCAAGCTCATAAGAGAAAGAATGGTGGCGACTCAAAGTAAACAGAAGAGCTATGCCGATGTAAGAAAAAGAGAGTTGAATTTTGATGAAAGTGATTGGGTGTATCTCAAAGTATCACCCATGAAAGGGGTAAAAAGGTTTGGACTAAGAGAAAAGCTAAGCTCAAGGTACATTGGACCCGATCAAATATGGAGAGGATAGGCCTAGTAGAATACAAAGTTGCGTTACCATAGGAATATGAAGGGGTCCATAACGTTTTCCACGTTTCCTTGTTAAGGAAAAGTTTTGGAAACCAACAATCCCGCGTAGTCAGTCCAAACCTGGTTCCACTACAACCAAATCGCACTTATGAGCAAAGACCAATATGATTCGTAACATCCCTGCCCAAGCTAGGTTCTTGAGGTTAAGACTTAATTTCTGTTTTGACCTAAGTGGACTTAAACCCAATAGCTTATGAATACTAGAACCATGTGAGTGAAGTGGACCATATCTTTTGTTAGTGGGATAGGCACCTAAGCCCAAGAGAAGGCCAAGATATAGTGAATTTTGGCCATAAAGGGTTTAGGGTTTGAGAAAAACCACTAGGATTTTTGTGTGTAAGTGGGAGGTGCCACTTGGAGCCAAGCAAGAAGGGGACCTTCGAGCTCCCAAGGCTACAGTCATTAGGCATCTAGGAAATGAGAGTTTCAATTTTTGCCAAGGATTTGCCACTTGGCAAACATGCAATAACGCTTTTAGAAGTAGCCATATTGAGGAAGGGACAAAGCCATTTTCAGCTAGAGTGAAAAGGGTGCCAGGGACTTTGAGTTTCAAGAAGGATCTAATGATGGAAGAAGAAGAATAGATGAAATCCGTCCAATGAGTAGGAGACCCCACGTCTTCCATATAAAGAAGTTTAAGGGTTTTAGAAAGATCTCATAATGCAAGAAGACCATTAGGGTTTTGGTTTTTAGAGGGCACACGCCACCCACACTGCCATTTGGGAGCCACGCACTTCACCTTCTCTAGGTTCATTGTATCTGGACCAGAAATGGATGAAGTGAAGCTTAGAGTTCGTCCACCTCAAGGGAGGTGCCACTTGTCCTCCATGCAGATGAGTCCCTTAAGTTCTCAAGAAAAACAAATGATGAGAGGGAAGATGAAGAGGATTTTGGCTAGGGCATGAAGAAGGGAGAATGGAGGGGCTTTGACACATGGAGCCCATGCAAGGATGTTTCTTACATTTTCAAGGAAGTAATGATGAGGGAGTAAGAGACAAGTTTCAGTAATGGTAGAGCATGCCACTTAGTGCCACATTCATGTGAAACTCTTAGGTCTCCCAAGAGGATAATCATGAATAAGCATTAAGGGATTTGTGCTAGTGCCACTTGGCACACATGCAAAGTGTTCTTAGGTTTCCTAGGAGAGCAATTATGAAGAAGACTTTGGATTTCCTAGGACCAACGCCACTTGTCAAAGGGATTCTTTTCAAGAACACTTTTTAGATTTTTGTTCCTCACATCCTAGTCTAGTGTGTCGCCCATATCACCAATAATATTAGGGGCTTTTGGTTGGTATAATTATTAAGGTTAGATTTCACTAATTCTCACAAGAAAGTTAGACAAGATTTGATAAATGGAAGGCAAGATGGGCAAAATCCACCCTTTATGGTTCCATCTATTGATGCCCACCATCACCCAATAGTACTCAAGCATTTAAAGCTTAGTGGTGGTTGATAGAGCATTTATAAAGGGTCATTAATGGAGTTTGTGGGAAATTACACAACATTTATGAAGAGGCATTAATGGAGCTCGTGGGAAATTGCATTTTTATTTATACAAAAATCAGTCCATACTCTCTTTCTTCTTTGCTTCAACTTTATTGCTAAGTGGATGGCCTTAGATTTTGGCTATTGCATGTTGGACAGTGGCACCTACCTGCTGCATGTGTGACAAGTGGTGCATGGCAGAACTTAGCTGATGCATGTTGGACAAGTGGTGCCTAGCTGTTTCTTGACTCTTCATAAATGTTGTGCAATTTCTCACGAACTCTATTAATGATTCTCCATAAATGCTATGCAATTTCCTATAAGCTCTATTAATGCATCTTCATAAATGTTATGCAATTTCCCACAAGCTCCATTAAGCTTGACAAAAGTTGGATTTTTATGACTTCAATGGTGTATTCAGATCCTTGTATAAGCTTGGAACAAAGTTGTTGTTTGGATAAAAGGTTCTTGCATGAGATTCAAGGTATTAGGGTTTATAATGACATCTAGAGTCAATGCATGTCATGGTTAGTATCTTAGTAATTCAATATTGTTGATTTGAGGTTGATCTCCTAAATGTTGGGTTTCTATGGATAGTATGATGCTTAAGTACTCTGATTAGGTTTGTGAATAATTTGCTTGGTTCAGATATATGAGGAAATCAAGGTGTAGAAATGTCATATGTTCAGTATCAAAGTGCATGTCTCAGGTTAGCCAAAATATATTATTTTCTCTCTAAAGGTAATTTGGTTTATTTGTATTTGATATTCTAGAAGTGATCTTGATCATGACTTGTTTTGAAAAGTTAGTTACTTTGATGTATTCTAAGGTACCTTAGATCAAGTCCCGATTTCGAGATTTGAGGTTCAATCATGCGTTAGAGGATGATTTCTCTTAAATTTTGTCATAGGTTGCGTGAATCAAGAGGATGAACATATTTTTAGAGTTTTGTTCTATAGGTAAATCAAGTACTGAATTTCGGGTAAGGTGATTTCAAGTGTGAAATTAGGTCAATGTGAATTTAGTGGATGATTGGAATCAAAGGTTTCTGATTTAGTACTTCCTTTGATTTAATGTATGAGAAATCACATCTTAAGGCTGGAAATGGGTCTAGCATTGATACTGCATGAAGTTTGTTAAGCTTGGAGAAATTTCAGGTCAGACGACAATATTGAAGGTTTAGAACGTAATATGCAATCTTCAAGAGTTGAGAGGTTAAAGTGAAACTCTCGCTAGGTTTTATAAGTTTAGAGTTTTGTAATACTTTATGTTTCAATTGAGGATCTCTCTAACGTTAGTATGTTTTTATTTCAACTCATGAAGATTTTACTCTTTGTAAGAAAGGAAAAGTTTGTAAGTTAGCCTCTAACTTACTCTTGGATAATGTATTTATGTTTACATGTAAAATCTGCATTTTGATTGTTCAAATTGAATTATGGAACTGCTACTTGTCACATGCTATGATCCAGATCTTATATGTGCATGCTATGCTCAAATGTTACTTGTTAAATAATTGGTTCAAATGACATGTTTGGAGTTTTGAGAATTGGTATATGCTTTGTTGAGCTTTCATATGTTATATACAAGTATATGTTTCGGCACGTTCTAATTCTTTCAAGCTATACACTTGATGTACTCTTGTATATGACATAAATACATGACATTGTTGCATGAAAGTTACATGATCACATGTTTTCGGGTTGTGCATTAAAAGAAAAATAATTTTTTTCATGATCCCAAATGCTAGGATGAGGGAATATCCTAGTGGAATTACTCTGTCCACTCTGGAGTACCTAAAGTAGAGTGGTAACCCCTGCATTGACGAAATACAGTCAACAGATTTCAAATGGGTCATTTTTAAAGGATTCCAGAACGAAGTAACACCTAACGCTAGTAGGTGTAACACATTACAAATAAAGTGAAGGCAAATTGTGAATTGCCGTATCATATTGTAAAAGCAGTGAAGGCGAATTGCGAATTGCGAAGTGCCATGCCATATGGACTGACGTATTCACACCCGGTCAAAAGGGCCGGTAATGTGATACGGTAATTAGCAATGAGCCTACGATACTTATGGGAGCCATGAGGTATCCACCCACATTGTTATATTGAAAAGATTAAAAGAGATTAATAAGAAATTGTACTTTGTTATATGGTTACATTGTTACTTTAATACATGGTTAAAAAAATAGTGTTTTCGAAAAGAAAGAATACAGATGGGACAAAAAGTGTGTTTTCGGTCAAAATACATGTTCATGCATTCATACTCATGGTTTACCTTATGTCAGCAATAATCAGTGCGTGCAATATACAGGCCCAAAGCCCATTACGCACAGGCCTAATACAGGGGACGGAGCCACATACACTTTTGGGGCTTCAAACCAATGTTTTGAATACCATACCGGACGCCGTACCGGTCAAAGCATTGGAACGAAATATTTTGGTACCAGTACCGTTTCGGGATAGCGTTTCGGGATAGTCGATATATAAATAAATTATATTTCAAAATTATATTTCAAAATAATAGTCTATATATAAATAAATTATATATAAATACATATATATATAAAAATTATAAATAGCCTAGTCTGAATTGGGGGTTAAAAAATAAGCTTGTAGTTTAAAAAAATGAAAAAAAAAACATTGGCCGAAATATCGGCCGGTACAGGCCAAAATTTTGGCCGGTACATGCCGAAATTTCGGCCGGTACCGGCCGGTACTGTACGAAATTCACAACACTGCTTCAAACCCCAAAATTTTCAAAAACTATAAAAGATAATCTATTTTTATAATGTAACTATATATAAAAAGAAAATAAATAGCTCACCCCTTACCATGTGATTTAGAAAATAAATAAATAAATAACATGAGAAATTATTTAAAAAAAATAAAAAAAAGTTAAGAAAAAAGGACAATGATAGATGAAAAATTCTATTCATCATTCCTACACACCACACATCACACTTTTATTTTTCTTACCAAATGTGTGATATATGGATGATGAGTAGAAAAATCTAATTAGTTTAAAACCAAAATAAATAAATAAATAAAGTGTGGTGTGTGAGAATAACGAGAAGCAAAGCTCATGATAGATTAACAACTATTTTACAATTCAACTACAACTTCACATTAAAATATTAATCTTTTTCATTTTAATTCAAAATTACCATCAAATCACATGAAAATTACTCTTAGTTGTAATTAAATTGTAGTATAGTTGCTTGGTAAAAAAATAAATTGTTGTATAGTTGTCATTTTATCATTTTCCTTTCTTATTTGCTTTTTAAATTATCTTTTTCTTATTTTATTTTTTATTTTTTACTATTGTTACTTAGTAATTTGTGTCAACGTGGCATTTTAACTGACTAATTAAAAAAAAAAACTAAACAAAATGACTAATTTGATCAAAGTTGAATTCATAGTGTAAAAAATTCAAAATTAAAATATAAGGAGTAATCTGTCCAAAAGGTGAACCTATTAATTTTATTTTATTTTTAAATATGACCGGAGTTTGACCTTATAATTTAACTAGATTATATTTTTCATGTCAGTTTATTTATTTTTTGACGAGTTTGAGTTTATTATTTTCATATAATAAAATAATTGGTTAATTATTGTTTTCATATAAAATAAATTCATTATTAAAATCTTAGAATTTTCCTAAATCTGTTTCTACGGTATATTTTGTATCTTAAAACAGATTATGGATTACTTCTTAAAGATCAGCGTTTCCATAATGCTAAACGTGATTACCCAACGCACTAATAATGACTCATAAGATCTCATCCTTGAATACATCAACGTAAGCTACATGTAAAACTTGAGTTCACGATTCTATCGGGATTAAGAATAAAATGCTATTAGTAATGGTAAATTTATTATTCAATTACAGCGTTTTCTAAATTAATAAAATCACTTTAGTCCAGTTTATTATAGTCCAAGTATATCAACATAAATAATTTTATTTGAATGTTTTTACACCTCATATTATCTGTGATATAATTTGATGTGAAAGATAAATTTTAAAATTTAAATCTTACAAATCAAATTAGGGGTGAGTACCGACTTAGTCGTAGTCAGATTCTCCTAAATCCGACTCTAACTCTGACTTGTGTAAGCTTCGTTCCGACTTCAACTCCAACTTGTTGAACGGAATCGGATTTGGGCTTTCAACTTTTGGGTTTTTTTTAGCTTCATATTTGGTCAATTTTTAAAAAGTTTTTTGTAAACTTTCAAATTTCAATTTTTATAAAAAATGAAAAGCTAAAATTAAATCATTGATTGCTAATTTATTTCTATACTAATATCTAACTTATTTTTATTAGAGGAGCTACAAGCCGGTTGGATGCCTATCTCATTTTTTAACCCCTCAAATGATGAGATGCCACCTAGGAGGTGTAGGAAACTCCATTATACACTTGCATGATAAAAAAAATTTCACAACATCTTCTCCTCTTTCTCGACCTCCCTCCCCCACACCTTGTCGTATGCTCTTTCCCCCCACCCCAGTCGCATGCTTTCTCTCTTTCTAAAATACACTCTCTCTCTCTCTCTCTCTCTTCTCTCTCTCTCTCAAGCCGACGTTACTGTTGCAGCTACTATTGTTGTGCTTGGGTTGACTAGTTGGGGGCCTTAATATTGGAAGCCATGAAAGAAGCCCTTTAAAACTTATTTTTTTTTATCTTCTCCTACTTCAAGAGTTCCTGATCAAAATCTTGTAAAGGTTAAACCATCACCTACTTTTTCCTCTCGGTATCAGACTTCCTCTCCTATAGCATCCAGAAAGAGTAGTTTTGAAAAGAAAATAAATTGAGAGAAAGGAGGAGAGAGTACTCAGAGTAGCCTACTCTGAGTAGTTGGTTTTGGTTAGTGGAGGGAGCTTGGTAAGAAGATGCAAGAAGAGACAGAGAGAGAAAAAATAAACAAGAAAGAAGAAGAAAATAAGAAAATGAATTGAATGTAAACAAACAAAAAATAAATGCTTTTTAATTTCAGCTCTCTCTTCTCTCTATTCTACATCTCTCATAAGAAGCAGACAATTTTCTAAAAACCAGAAATTTCCAAATAAAATGGTTTATAGCGTTCAACTCTCTTATCTCTGTCTCTCTAGTTTTTTATTGCAATTCTACAAGCAATATTTCACTAATTGCTGGTGGTTTGAATTTTTCTCATAGTTTTATTCTAACAAGAAGCATCAGAACAATTCCTATCAAAATGTTTCACATCTTATTGCAGGGACATTGGGGAGAGAAAGGAATGGAGAATGGGAGAGGAAATGGCTTCTAGGGAGAGGATAGGAAATCGGCGCTGGGGAAAGGAGAGGAAATGGCTGCTGGGGAGAGGAAATCGGTACCGGAAGAGGAGAAAGGAGAGGGGATATTGCGTGATGGAGGGGAGAGAAATGATTTGTTTTTTTTTTTTAATCATGCATGCGGGGTAGAATTGAGTTTCTTGCTCCTCCTACGTGGCAGCGCATCATTGGCGAGTGTAAAAAATTGAGAAGCACCCGTCTGGCCTTGAGCTTTTTCCTATTTTTATACTTTGAACTTATATTACAGTGTCTAATTACATGTTATTATACATTAGTATTTCATGTTATTATAATTTAGTAAATTAATATATGTGTTATTAACTTATTATACTAGACTTATTAAATACTAGTATTTAATTTATTTATATACTTGATTATGTATACTAGTAATATTATGATGTTTACATATACTAAACTATCATTAGTCTATTTATATTATAGTATAAGTATATTATTTTATAATAATTAACTTATCCTAATATATTATTGAATTTAACTATATAAGTTTTAGTTATATAACTATATAATTATATTTGTATATATGATAAATAATAGATAAATATATATTTTTATAACATATATATAATATTGGAGTTGAATCTGGGGTTGGACTTGGAATTTGATCAGATCAAAGTTAGTCCAGTGACACCTTCGACTTCAACTCTGACTGAAAAATTAAAAATAAGTCGGATTCTGACTCCGTTTTGTCAGAGTTGGATTTGGAGTTGGATTTTCAGATTTTTGTTCAGTCCTAAATCAAATTATACCACGTAGATAGTGTGTGGTGTAAAGATTTTCAAATAACACTACTCTATCAAATGTTAGAAGTCATCACTTACATTATTGAGATAAATTATCATAATTGACATGTTATAGGGTATGTTTGGGTGTTGAAAAGTGTTGAGAAGTGTTGAGAATGTTTTTGAATAGTAGTGAGTAGAGATTGGAGTGAGTTTGTGGGTCCCATTGAGAGTATTTTGAGTTGTTTGGATGTGTGAAGTATGTTGAGTTGTTGACTTTTGAGTAGGTAGTTGAAAAATGTGTGGGTCCCATAAATATTATAATGATTTTATTTTTAGTAATAAATATTATAATGATTTTATTATAGAGATTTTTTAATATTAATAAATATTGTAGTGAGATTATTTTACTTTTATATATAATAATGATAAATATTACTAAAAATAATATTTTTTTATTTATATTTAATATAGATAAATATTATAATAATTTTATTTTCATATATATAATAGTCATAAATATTATAGTTTTGCTAAATTTTTATTTAAAAATTATAGTGATATTATGTTTTATTTATATACAATAGTGATAAATATTATAATGATTTCATTTTTTATTTATATATTATTGTCAAAATTCAGCTTATTTATATATAATAGTGATAAATATTATTAGGAAATGCAAAATTCTTAAAATTCCGACTCTGTCCTACTTCCGCTCCGACTCCGACTCTGACGGAGTCGAAGTCATCGGAATTCGGAGTCGGACTTCGGAGTAGCTCCAAATATCTATTCGAAGTCGGACAAAGGAGTAGCTCCAAAAAATACTGATTTTATTTTTTATTATATATTATAGTAATTTTTTTATATATTATAGTGATTTTATTTTATTTTTATATATTATAGTAATTTTATTTTTTCTTTATATATTATAGTGATTTTATTTTTTATTTATATATTATAGTGATTTTATTTGTTACAAATTTTATATATAACATAAGTGCCTATATCAAAATTATTTGAATACTACCGGGACAATAACGTATTCAAAATTGTTGAGGGAAAAATTAGTTAATTGGCATATTCTTGTGAAAACCTATGTAAAGTTGAGTTGTAACAAGTGTTGATGCAGTGTTAAAATGAAAAAGATTGAAGTGTGCTCAACATGGCCCGACTGGCGCTCGAGCGGAACCTTCCATATGCGTTCGCTCGATGGGCGCTCGACGTAGCGCTCGAGCGAAACCTTCCTGAGTGGTTCGCTCGATGTGCGCTCGACACAGCGCTCGAGCAGAACCCAAACAGAGTGGTTCGCTCGAGGTGAGTTTGACGTGGCGCTCGAGCAGAACCCATCCAGAGTGGTTCGCTCGATGTGCGCTCGACCCAGTGCTCGAGCGGAACCCGTGAGCTTGACATGGCGCTCAAGCAGAACCCGTAAGCTTGACATGGCGCTCAAGCAGAACCCCTCCAGAGTGGTTCGCTCGATGTGTGCTCGACGCAGCGCTTAAGCGGAACCCAAACAGAGTGGTTCACTCGAGGTGAGCTTGACGTGGCGCTCGAGCAGAACCCATCCAAAGAGGTTCGCTCGATGTGCGCTCGACGTTGCGCTCGAGCAGAACTCATCTAGAGACGTTCGCTCGATCTTCGCTCGACACCTCGCTCGAGCCAATGTTCAAGAAACCTAAAAATTCATGTTTTGAGCGTTGTGACTTGCTGGGACTATAAATAGAACATATCATTTATGTTCTGTGGTGTGGTTTTAGAATTTGAAGACGTTCTTCAAATGAGTTTCCACTTCGTGACCAAATCTCTGTGTTGATTATTTGTATGATTTGTGTAATCTTTTAATTGCTTCTTGTAATTAATTTTTATTAGATTAGAAAATTTAAACTGCACCTATTCACCCCCTCTAGGTGTTGTATGGGATAGAACCACTGCTTTTTCAAAAATTATTATGCATTTCGTAATTTGTTTTGTATCATATGAAATTATTTATATAAAAATTTATAAAAAAATCAATCTTTTTCTAAAAAACATGTTATGATGACAACTCGCAACTGCGCTATTATAATAAAACAGGTAAATAGTTCATACATGCGAAAATCCCAAAACATAGAAAACATAAGAAATCCCAACATTTGCAAACATGTCCAAAAAAATATAAAAACATACAATACAATCAAATACACTGCAAGTGTCAATGGGCCGCCCTATGTGCCCACATATTTATTGCGATAGAGTCCCTGGTAGCAGCCATGGCTTGTGCTGAGCCAGATGACATGTCAGGCATATGTGTTGAATGGTCTGGGTTATCCTCAACAGTTTGTCCTTTAGCAAGATTCGGATTATTAAATTTACGCCATATCTTATCATTTGGTGTAATTGATCGAATAATGTTATGCATGACACAACATGCAATGACAATATACCGTTGTCGTGCCACCTTGTATGGGTTCATTGATTTCAAAATTCGAAATCTTTTTTTTAGCACACCGAATGTACGCTCAATCACATTCCGGAGGGAAGAATGTCGATAATTAAAATAATCTTGATATCCAGAGAATGAGCTATTGCTATGCCGGTCATACCTATGATACCGCACCCTGGGGTACGGGGGCATAAACCCCAGTCTGCACGGAAAGGCGGAATCAACCAAGTAATAATAACCTAAAAACCAAATCACAAAAAAACTTTCATAAGGGAATCATACGTTACATCATGACAAAAAATGCTAACTCAATAAATAATGGGTAATAATTCTTACCCTCATGAGGCAATGGGAAATCGATCCCTGGACGACTCAATGCATCCATAAATAGGCGTGCATCATGGGCAGTGCCTTCCCAGCCAGCGTATATAAATGTGAATTTCATGTCGAAATCACAGGCTGCCAGCACATTTTGGCTAACTTGTTGATGACGAGACATATACGTGTTAGTAACCTCGGCAGGCACACATGCATCGATATAAGTACCGTCAATTGCACCAATACATTTCTGCAATCATATATTGAAAAATTGTGAGTTATCCCATTTTTAATAAAATTGTACCAACTATGGTCTCTTAATTTTGAACCATATATTTAATCTTTTTTAAACCAGAGTATGAATATTTTTACCTCAAACCATGGATAATGTTTTGGATTGCCTTGAATATATGGTGCTACCCCAGTAGTATGTGTAGCAGCAATTACATCAGGAGCAATATTACATAGGGCAACCATCACTGCATACACATGCCGATTAACTGTTTCAGTAGAGTGTTGAAATCGGTCGGCTGTGACTCGTTGAACTTTGGCATGTGCGACCGTGTATGCAAACATTGCCAAAGCTTCCTCCACAGATACCTCTCTTGTTGATGTTAGATATTCATTGGCCCGCAATGTATTGCATAACGCTTCAAATGCATATATCTCCATCCGAAATAAGTTCCAACAGTTATTCGGATGTCCATTGAGAACTGCAATTATATAGTCTCGTCCACGTAAGCCGATATTGTGTTCTGGCATTCGCTCAAAGGCTGGCAATGCGCTTTCCTCTGCTGCTGCGATTGTAAGCATAAACATATTATCCCAAATCGAATCATCACGCATCCTCGTACGTAGGTATTCGTCCCACACTGGATACGCGTTACTACTAGATGCTCCTACTCTCCTCCAAGCTTCGTAATCGTCATGGCTTGGAGGCTGGTTACTACTTGAGCCAGCCTCGGTGGCATTATTTGCCTCTACTTGCGGCTCATCGTCTGACCCATTCCCAACATCCATTATGTTGTGTGAAAATTAATTAATAATGATTTATCACTTGATCCATTATAATAACTAGTGATTCTTTAATAGAATAACAATAAAACACAAGCCAAATAATTGAAGCTAATAAATTATTTGCATTCATAATCCAAGGTCATTATAACACGTTCATCTAAACCGTTATCCATAAATCAATAAACAACAACCACAATAAAAATGTTTACCTAAGCAGCTCATAAATAACAATGTCAATGACAAATAATATCCGCAAACATAAAAATATATTTAATCCCGGCAAGAGACAAGCTACATCACTGCAACCCCCAAATCCAATCAATTTTGCGGTTCGGGGGCATCATTAAGAATGCTTCAACTGCCTTGTCATTCATAAACTTTTCTACTGCTTTATTATATTGATGTGCAGGGAGCGGTGGGATAATCTCATCCAAAAACTTCATAGCAACACCTAGCTTGCTATATGATGCATCCGAACCAAACTCAGTCTCATCGCCTTTGCTTCGCTTTCTACTACATTCCTCTAAAAACTGTTTATCCAACTCATTTCTCATTGCGGCGGTGGCGGCCATAACTTCCAAAGTTTTGCTAAATTCTGGGGATATGCTACTCCGAACAGGCTCCCTTCTTCGACGACGAGCTTGTCTCTGTCTCCCAGCTGGCCCATCGATGTTTGGCCCATCGAGATCTATCGGCGCGTCCGTGGCAGTTCCCAGTACGGGGCCCCTTGCCCTCACCTCCTCCTCAAGTCGGTCCTCCTCCTCACTCGTAGGGGGTTGCTGCGTCGACGCAAAATGGCAAACACCCGTCGCAACCGACTGCCCAAAAATGGTGCACAGTAGATCGTAGTCTCGACAACCATTAGTCTTGAATTTTTTCCATTGGCTATGCACCTAGCCCAAATAAAAAACTTATATTAGTATTGTCATATACACCCAAAAACTTATTGAAATCAATCGAAGCATATAATTCGATTGTGGACCCAACAAATTAAACTATTCTTTATAATTTTTTTACCTTTATTGCGTTAGCCCAATGTTCGTCGTTGGCAATTACAGTTTTTGTACTTGGATTCCAACCCATTCTTGTTTGGCCCATTAAATCCGTGAACATCCGCAACCGCTGCCTCAAGCGAGTGATTTTCCCCCTAATTTGTGAGGCATCAATTGCCTTCCTCCCAACTCGAGACAGCTGTTCTGCAAGTCTCAGATGATCACGGTTGGTGATCTTCGACCCAACCAATTTTCCATCAATGGTCTCTTGGTAGAGAATGTCTACGAACATCTCCTCCAATCCATCGGTCCACAACTCGTGATCACGCTGGACCTCATACTCATCCATGGAGTGCTGCTGATTGCAAACATAAGTATGCGAGCTAATCCAATAAAATCACATATTCTCCAGGTAATAGTTGATTGGTTAAAAGAATGTTCATAATATATCCTCCAAAATGTGAAATAATAATAAATATAGTTTCACTAAAATATTCGCATACAACTTTAACTGACATATTGGTACCATGGTAAAATAACATGGTACCAATGTTCCCTTGCTAGCACTAATTAGAATAGTAACATATTTGTTTTACTAATTAGAATAGTAACCTAATTGTTTCACTAATTAGAATAGTAACATATCTGTCTTGTTACTAATTAGAATAGTAACTAATTAGGTTACTAATTAGAATAGTAACCTGTAACATATTTGTTATTTGAAGATGGTACCAATGTTAATTAATAGTCCAATATATATGGTCAAAATCATGTGTACAATTAATAAGGCAAAAATACAAATTAAAATAATCTAGTGCTTTGTAAACATCATAGCAAGTAATAGCCCAATTCGCATGGGTCAATGACAAATAAAAACAAATATTCATACCTCCCTCGAAGCACGCGTTGAAGATCTGAGATAGTATCGCTGTAATATATAAACCGCGAAAAAAGTCAGGCACCAAGAGAAAAAATTTAAGTAACATGAGATGTTACTTTGATGGTTTACATTTGAATCCAATATGGGTTTATTGAATTGAATGAAATTCTAAACCCATATTGGGTTTATTCAATCAAAGTAACAAATAAAAACTGGTGTTCCCAATCAAAATCCATATTGAAAGCAACAATAACACACATGCAGATTTTTTTTTAGACCAAATAAACAAGAAACAAGCAAATCCTACCATTCCAACTAATAACTTTGTAGGTGCAGATTTTATTTTAGACCAAATAAAAACTTAAGTAATCAAATTGTATGCCATAGTAGGCAATTGGACAGATATACATCTGAAACTAGATGAAGCAGAATCTGCTTGCTTTAAAAACAGAATAAATAAAGGAGTAATTCGATTTTGCTTTAAAAACAGAAGCCTATTCAAAACAGATGAAAGTCCAGAATTCATACAGATTTAAAAACAGAATCTGTCACCAGCTCAATTTGCTAGTGCTTTTTGGGGTTTGTTATTTGGGACATGAATTTATACCACATTGTTGAAATGTAACAAGTTATCAAATGAAGCTAGTATTTAGGGTTTGACTTAAAAAGTGCATGTAGAAAAGCTAGTATAAGGAGTTCTCTAGTTGATAAACTTTGGTAAGCTTCTTGCTATGTAGGTTGTAAATTTTATTGTATATATGAAGAGCCATAAATGTCTCTTCCTAAGGAAGTACAACAGACATTTTTTTGATAACTAAAAATTTATTAGAAAGCGTGAAAAGGTGCAACCCAAGTACCCCGGGTGACAACAGGCATGGAGGATGTATGTGACAAAATGGCAGGAGCTCTGATCTGATTGCATGAGTGGGATTTATGTTGCTTTTTTTTTTTTAATAAATAACTGAGAACTAGGAGAATCACACATAGGCCCTCACACTCATATGTGGGATGTGCAGTTGTGTGAGTTGTAATATGATGGTAAGCTCAAAGCCATGCTATGTATTGTGTTCAAAGCCAATTTAATTGCATCACCTTCAAAAGAACTACTGTTATGTAAGGTGTTTTCTAAGCTCCTAATTTTCACACAAGATATGGCTTTCTGTGGAAATGATTTGCTTGTTATTTTAAAGTATCACCCATGCTCCCCCAACCCACGTTTTCACCTACTTCTGTACTCAACCGCTTACAGATGCAAAGGAAAAGGTCCAATAATAAATGCTGCTTTTTATGATTATTCTGGGTTGAGAAAAATTAGGGTAAAATGCCAAGTGAGACTTGTGGCAAGATTTCTTAAGATCAAAACTCAAGTAGGAGTCTGATTGAATTTAAGTTACAAGCTGGAACTGGTAAAAAGGTTATTGGATTATACATTTTTTGTTTAGGCAGAAACAGTTGCATTTAGATTCAGTGCAGTCGGTGAATAACAAGAACTATTGCTTGTAGCTCTCTGTTCATAGGTGGTTTAAACCATTAATAATTTGTCCCCTATTGTTGAACTTCTTTAATAGCCTTCTATGTGCTTACTACATGGTGTTGCTGATAATTATGACATTTGTGTATATTTTCAGGATATTGAAGTTGGAAAAGCTGTGCGCCCACAACTAGCTATGAGAGTTGCTGATGCTACAGCTGCATGGAAAAAGGTGTTGGGTTAGCAAAGACTTAACTATCTTGATCACATATTTTCAGGACCTTGACATTTGAAAAGGCTGGATTATATGTTACTGAGCTCATTGTCAATATTGTCCATTTGAAATTTTGTTTCCCAACCCCAAACAAAAGCACATTATTACATGGTTTTCTTCATCAATTGTATGTCTTAACCGCGCACTATAGTTTGACATCCTTGTCCCCTCTATTTAGCTTAATGGGAAGGAAGTGGTTGCTGAATGCAAATTTGATGGTGATCGCATTCAAATTCATAAGAATGGAACTGAGATACACTTCTTCTCAAGGTAGGTCCACGCTTATTCCTCGAAACCTACCTAGCTAAGGAATAAGGTCCGTCATTAACTTAATAATAATAAATGAAATGACTTTTGTAACTGACATTTTTCCCATGATGATCAATACCGGCCCTCAATTTCGAGCCATAAGATCCTGATCCATCTCAAGTTCCATTCTTCCTCTAGCACTTAGGATTTAGGACTGATTTCTCATGCACATGAACTTGTTTGTCCTGAGTCAGATCTATTTAATAGCAACCTAATGGATCAAACATACAAACCAATGTTAACTTCTAAATTGTATAGGATTTGACTACCAAAAAAATTTTGTTCAAGCTAGCTAGCAAAGTTTAAAGTAAGAGTGTTCTTGGTTTGAAGGGATAGAATATATATATTTCAATCCTAAAAATAATCAATTGCACAGAGCATGGCATGATACTGCATACAATAACATCCCAAAACATAGAAAATTAAAGGACATGATCCAAGTAAAAAAACAAGAAAAAGATAGATCGAAACTCCTAGACATAATATATAATTTGTATTGGATGAATGAATGCAAATCTTCATGATAATATTAATGAAGAAACATGTTAATGGAGAATGTTTCTTTCAACTACTCTAGTACGCAACCGGACTAACCCTTAAATATCCCAATTAACTAGGATGGACTTGATGAATTGTTGTCAACAATTAAGATCTTTGAGTACTTATGTTCTAGGAGGCACTTGGGTATGTTTATATTTATATATATATATATATATATATATATATATATATATAAACATGTTTAATTAGAATTAGTGGAAGTGGCCATGACAGCCATTACCAAGGCACCGAATGGATTTTCCATCCATTATCCACCACTAAAGATCTTTGAGAACTTTCATTAGGAAATGCTTGGTTTTCAAATAAATGAAATGTAGTATATATCAGTCCGGGTTAGAGGGAAAAACCTCCCAACTACACCTGACTTCTTATGAAATGTAGTATATAAAGCCTACTGAACAATACCCAAATCAGTAAGTATAGAAATCGTTCAGATCCTCATAATTTCTACAATCATAAATATTTATCTACCAAATTAATAGAAGACAAGCCCATGGAAGCATATTCAATAAAGTAGAGAATAGGGATAGAGATTGTAGTTACCTTAAAGGATCGCGTCTGAGGCCCCGTGGTGAATAATGTGGTGGGAATCAATCTTGAGTGTTGTTGCTTTCGAACCCTAGACTTCGATTGGCTGGTACGTAATGTGGCTTTGGCCATGGGTGGTTTGAGGAAAATGTGGGATTCTAGGGGCACGGGTTGAGGAATCGAATCTTCGTCAGACAAAATACACTGCCAAAACCTAATGATTCGAAATCGTTCAGTAGAGATGGGATGGAGCATGGAGCACGCGTTCGGTGAGGGAGCAGCGAATCACTTCGGAGAGATTTGATTCCCAACTCATCAGGTTCGCGTACTACATTGCATACACAGAGAGAAAGGGAGAGAACGAGGAGAAATGGTAAAGCAGAGATGGAGATAGAGGTCGAGTACGGGTGAGTCTCTGGTTCACTGTGGGGGGATTCTCTCCCAGCTGTGCGAGGACAACTCGGGTGATTTGGGGAAGAAGACCGTGCAAAGGGTGAGGGGATGTTGTCCTCGGGGGCAGGCTTCATTTCTTTTGACCGTTGAGCTAGGTCCTTCGAAACACAGTAGAGTCACATGGGGTTGAAAGTGTTTTCGGGTGTTTGGATAGTGAAGTATCTCTATCCGTACAAGAACCATCAAGAATAGCTTGAGAGTAGTTGGACACCCAAACACACCCATAGTCTTATCACATAAAACACCCACTTTTATCACCGACTATGAGTCTATGAACTTATGATTTGCAAGTTAAAAAGACTAATGATTTATATATTCTGTATATTAATATGGACCAAATAAATACAATGTCCAATGTTAATGGAATTTTCAGGAAAATAAATACTTTATTACATAACATATTATAAGAAAATGTCATACAATTTTTTTAAAAATAATTAGATATTAATGTTACAAACTTAAAAAGAAAAATAAAATAAGAGATACAATCCTAGAATATGTACGGATTATGCACTCACTCTCTCTCTATATATATATAAAGTGGAAAAAAAAAATCTGTGATCCATATGAAAAAAATTAACTTTTTCTTAATAGATCTCAATTTTTTTAAAAATACGTTTGGGTATTTTGCTAATTAGCTAACATAGAGATACCTTAGTCCGTGGTCATATACTAGATATACCAAGCTATCACTTGACCCATGATATTACAACATGAGATGAACAAAAACCTAGAGCTTTGATTAAAAATGATCTTGACTCATTCCCAGTAAGGAATTGCTAAAACATTTGAACCTTCACCCATTCTAAAAAAGGATTAATTATATACCTAACTAATTAAGTTTTTTAATTAAGTGAAATAAATTAATAATGTTAATAGTATGCGTATTATCAATAATTAATAGTTAATGCCCTTAATATCTTATATAATTTAAGAATAAATAATTTGATTAGAAGAAAATTACATAATTAATTATAATTAGTTAGAAGAAAATCACATAATTTCTTGTTTTCAATTTATATAACTACTTTAAAAATTATAAATATCATATTAAATTTATTATTTAAAATTTTATATAGTAAATTGGGTCGGTCTAAGCCAATTGGTTTTTTTTTTTTGGGTCCAGACCAAATATTAGAACAGGCTGATATTGCATACACCTTTTATTTTATTTTTTTAAATTATCATCTTATATTTTTTTAAAATAAAATTTCATTTATGTTGTTGAGAAATATAAATTCTAAATAGACAAATTCTATACAATTCTTTGTAAAAAAATAAATCCCACTGAAAATTTTTTGAACACTTTCTCGTAATAAAATTTAATTTTTTATAAAAGAATTGTACATGATTTATTTATTTAGAACTCGTATAAATCATTATAGGTATAAGTAAAATGTCATGAGTTAGGCAACCGGCACTAACTTCTGGGGTCAAATCTTGCAATACGAAGCATTCAGTATTATTGGTGACTCATTGGCTCATGGATCATTGATGCTCTCGTGGAACTGGGGTCAAGCTGACTTGTAGGGAGTACTTGCAGTTCTTGCCGTCTAGACCCCTCTTCGTTTGTCTCTCTAGCATGTTGGGTGCTTCTATAGTCACATCCGGATAAAAAAGTCATCTCCAATCGTCCCCTCTAACCCTCTTTTACCGAGAAAAAAAATTGTCATTTATGTTGTTTGACATGTTATAATTTGATTAATTTGATAAAATTTACAATTCTATTCCCTTACAATTCTATTCCCATCATCAGACTTAGGAAATGTTTAGATTTCAACTCATTTCATCTCATCATTATAATTTTTTTAAAATTTCACACAAAATATAATAAACAATTCAAACTTTTTAAATTCTAAAATAACTTTCTCAAATTGCCACACTAAATATAATAAATAATTCAACTTTTACTCTACTATTCACAAACCATCTCAACCCATTTCTGAACCGAAACCTCTCATTATTCTATTCTTCACGTAAACAAATGTGGCATTGGCCCCACAAAAGATAAACAGAAGACCACCGCGAGAGTCCTCTGAAATTCAATAAAATAATTCCGAAGCCCCCGATCTCTGTCCCGCTGGTCCTCTGCCCCCGCGTCGTCTCCCTGCATCTCCGCCCACCACCACCACCACTCGTTAGCGCCATCTCCGGTGGGTCTCTCTCCCTCCCTCTCTCCTCCGCCTCTCTTCCCGATTATCTCTCTCTCCACAAGTTTTGGGCAAAAATTTTAATGTTTACTGTTACAGCTGCCTCCACCGTCGTCTGGACACCAGCACCGCCACACACAGCCGCCTGAGACGCTCCTCCCGTTCCTACAGGTAAGCCCCACAATCGTTTCTCTCTCTCCCTTGTACTCTTGACGAGCCCTAACATATCTTGTGCAAAAATCCCTAGATTGATCCGCCCCACCCACTGGCGACGCCTTCTACCGCCACTCGACCTGCGACGCCGCAAGAAACACGTGACGGAATATAGGTACTCTCGTGCCTCTCTATAGCTCTGTGATTGATATTCCCACCGAGGAGGCTGTTGTGATTGACTCCCGGATGCCCATTTTTTGTGTCCCTGAGCTGGATTTTTCTCTTGTTTTGGTCAATCTCGGTTGTGATTCATTTGGCTGTGATGGCTGGTTCTACTCATTTGTGCCCCTTGTGTTCGTTTGTGTGGATTTTCCCTTATTGGCGGCAGAACCTTTTTGGAAATTTCTTCCTTCTGCAACTGCATCCTTTAGTTCATTGTTTGTTAATGATAAACGTAAACATTTTAATCAATGTGACCAGAAATCTGCTCCATGGTGCATGCAAGACCCACATAAAGAACCAAGAATTAGCATCTCGTAACTAGGACAACTATTATATATAAATCTCACCTCGGATTAAAACTTAGTGTTCAATCTTGCTTGGAACCCTTTTCCACACACGTGAAAAACAGGAAAAGAAAAGAAAATAATTGTGCAGTTTGTGTTACATAAATCTGATTATTGTTTTGTACTTATTTGGACCAAGGAAAATAGAGGTGGGATTTGCTTGCTCTTTTTTTTTTTTTTTGTGATTCAAAACAAATAAAACAATGTGATGTTCCAATTTTTGAAACAATGTGTTGTTCCAATTCATTTTGTTTGTCAGTTATGGAGGAATATGGGATTATATGAACTATGAATTATTAATGTTTTATGTTCATTTGATGATTATTTTTTTTGTTTTCAAGATGATAGAAAATGAGTTATTATTAAGTATAAATTTACTTATTACCTATAAAAAGTATAGATTTACGTATTAAAAAAATATTTTTAGTATAAACTTTATATATATATATATATAGATTATGCATATATTGAGTAATCCCGGAACGATACATCGGTACACACTGTTACCAAATATTCCGTTCTAGTATCTAAACCAAAACGGCCATTGGAATTGAACTCAAAAGTTTGCTTTTCACTTGAAAACTTCAGGTTACACATGAAAAATTTTCGGCAAGTTCTCCAGTGACCCAGTCTTCCACTTACAGCCACCACGATTCCGGCTTCCACTTACAGCCACACATGGCCCAGTCATAGCTACGTCTTCCACAATTCCGGCCCAACGTGCAATACGCTTCCACCCACCGAGCAGTCTCACACTCTTCTCTAGTCTTACCATCATCTACGGTAAGCTTAGCAGTCTCCCTAATTGTTGTGATGGATTTTTATGCTACCCTTTTGTTTATGTATATTATGTATCAATTTGATGATAATCAGGAAAAGTGTTGATTTTATTAAATCATGCTCCTAAAATTTCTGTTTCTAAGTTAAGTTATGGCTTAGTCTCACTTATCATATATTCTCAAGTGAAAGATGACAGTGAAAAATAAGGATAGTTTGTTGTTGCAAATGGTAATTAGCTGTACTCAATATCTGTGGTTTTCTTATATCACATTGTTATAATTTCTACCAAAGATTACCATGATGGAAAACAGTTTAATGTAAATCCTCTTCAGTATCTTCTTCTAGGGATTTCATTATGTAATATCAATGTGTTGTAGCCAAATGTCCTATTCTCTGCTCTGGATGGTGAACATCCATCCCCATATATAGAGGAATTCAGGTATGCGTTGTAATTCTCATGGGTATAATTGTTTTTCAATATGAATCTATGTTCTATCAGGTTTCCTTCAAAGCCAGATATTTCAAAAGATTTGATAGAACATTTGCGTGTTCGGTTGTGCAAATGCAGCCCTTCATAGGTCATTTGTCTTAAGATAATTTTTTTTTTATAAGTAATAATATTATATATATATATATCAATAGGAGTAACCAAGTATACTAGACGTATACAAGAAAAACACCTAGCCCATACAAGAAAGCCCAAAATGATCCAAAAGCCCATGAAAACCTACCCAAAATACACCAAACCTGAATTGGAAAACTATCATTACACCTCCCTAACCCCATCCCCTAGATTCCGTGAAACTAATCCTTAACCAGAAAGTCACAAAGCCCTCCCTTTAGCCTTCCCTTGACTTGAGTTACCTCCCTTAGCATCGTAGTTGATTGCCCATGAAAGATTCTTTAACTCCCTACTTTTCTTAAACTTAGATTTGGTTTCAAGCGAGTGGCTCGTCTCGATTGCAGTGAGTAGTGTTTTAAATTGGTCTTCATATTCTCCCTGTTCTCCATATGAAAGTCCCAGGGTTTGTAGAAACCCGTTATCTTTATTCAGAATCTAATCCGAAGTTGAACTCGCTATATCGTTAATCGGAGGAAGAGAAACTAAGGGAATGACATTATCCCCAACCACAGTACCTGACTGCACTCCTGACTCTAAACCTTCCCCCACACGAGGCACCAACGACAATTCTAAACCTTCCCCCCACATGAGGCACCAATGACAAATCGATAATTTCTTTTCCGCCAAATGGTTGCTTGACATCTATATGGTTGTTGTCCCCTCCATTTGTTACCATTACAGATTCCCCCCTCCAACATTGTGTGTATTTGCTCCACCCCTCGACGATCCTTGCCGTGCCACTTTGTCCAACCCTACTGCTTCCTCAAGAGGGGAAGCACTACCTTCTGTTGCCCCTTTTGCATCTTCTGAAAGAGGCTCGATTGTTTCTTCCAAAATACTCTAGACCTTGGAGGGACCCCTGTCTTCAACTACAAATGAACCCTAGACAAAAGGACCAACTTCATCTGCAACTGGTGCTTGAGACCCTACAGCTCCCTCAGAAGGCATAGTGACACTGGCATGAACAAAGATGCCAGCGTCCAACGACCCTATCGTTGACACACCCTTTGCCTGCACACTTTTGGCACACTTGCTATCACACTTGTACCTACGACTAGGTCCAGCCCCGTATCCACTTTAATCATTAGATCTCTTACATAATCCATATCTCCCTTCAATTGAGATTTGACATCCCACAAGACTTCCTCAAACTCTCCCAATGTCACCTGAGGTCTTTTGTCTCCTACAAGTGCATTGCCCTTTCGTTCTACCCTTGAGCTGATCTCGGCTTGACTACCTGCCAGTGACCTCAACGCCGCTCTGCATACGAAGCACCTTTGGTTGAGGAAGGCCTTCCCATTGTTTTTCCATCAACAAACTCCCCACTTCTAGTAGTGGCTTTGGATTCAGTGACACTTGGAATGGACTGCAGAAAGCCTTTCCATCCAATGCCATTTTTGCCCTACGGAATCACCAACAAACCTTTCCTCCTTCCATTTCGGAATTCTGAGAGCTGCGGAAAACTGCCCCTTGCATTAACATGATGTTGAATGCTAAACAATCCTCAATCCCCTTAGCCACCCATGAAGTTGTCGTGCCCCCTAGATACATGAACTTAGCTATCCTTTTGCTACGTTCAGAAATACGAAAGATATTTCCTCCCTCTTTTGTAAAAACGAAAGTTTTTTTATTCAACTTTCAACCACTTCTCACCTTCCAATTGGGACGAAACCGCATCTAGCTTCGTCGTCATTGTCAAAACCCACTGCAAATATGTTCCCACTGCTCCATACTGTTCCCGCTTCATCCTCTAAAAACGCAGATCTAAAGAAGGCCATGAGTTAATGGATTTCTTGCAAAAAATCCCTGAGTTAACAGAGAAAACTACCAGTCGTCGAAGGATGACCGACGTTGTAGGCCCACAAAGTGGTCGCCGCAGTCCGTCGAAACAGTCTATAGCGGTGGCTAGTGGAAAGGCTCAAATCACAGTTTGCCAGAGGAGGTAACGGAAGAGTAGCAGAAAAATCCCAGTCGCCGGAGAAGAACCGACGTCGGAGACCCCACAACGGAGTCGTCTGGGTCAGTCTATCAGATTTGTGATGGATTCAAAGTGCATGGCGACCGATGTTGGCAAAGAACACAGAGTTCGCCGGCGAGGAAACCGACGCCGACGGCCGTCAGCGAGGACGCCGTGGCCCGTCGGCCTCGTCTGTGACTGCGGTGTCCCTCTCCAATCAATGGTGGGTGGGGGGGTGGTGGCAGGAGAGGAGGGTTAGGGTTTCTCTCAACTCACTATTCACACACGGGTTAGGGCTTCGTACGGAGAGGAAATTGATCACTGTTCACACCCGTATTACTAATTACATCACATAATGGAAGCATGCACTTGAAATCTTTACATTCACCCTCTTTCATGGTATTGGGATGGATAAGTTGGGTACCAAATGAAAAGGGCTTTACCTCATCCTGATACTTTTTTATATATGTAAAAGAAATTTTATTAATAGGATTGAAAAATAGGCATAGCCCAAGTACACAAAGCGTATACAAGAGAAAACACCTAATCAAGATCTAGAAATAGATTCATGAAACCTGAGTCCGCTGAAGTCTATAGCAATTCCCAAACTAGTAAAGTATTGAAGGAAAAAAGTTGTCTCAAGATAAATCTTGTTAACTGAATTTCAAACTGGGGCTAATCTGTTTGTGACAATCAAATATGATGTAAACAAGCATGTAGGCTCACAAGTCATAATGTTTGGTTTTGCTCCATACTTATACAAAGTAATTGCTATATACTTATTAAATTTGAAGAATTAATATTCTATGTTTATATAATGCTTAATTATTTTTTTAGTTGATAGATGATGACTTATGCTTTATGAAGTATGAAATACATATATATATATGTATACGAATATATATATATAGACATACATATATATATATATATGGTGATAATTCTGAAACTGTAAACTGGTACACATGGGTACCCAAATATTCCATTCCATTGCATAAATCAGAATGACCACCATAATGGAAATCAAAACCTTACATAGTACTAATTCATCATTTCAGTTCACATGCTAAAGAATGTTGAAATAGTAAAGAAAATTTCTAATGGTCACTGTCTATATGTTTATTTCAAGAAAATAAATAAATTACAAACTTGTATTGATTTTACTAGTTGGTTTTGAATTTGTTCAGGTATTATATTGATTGCATAAACAAGGCCCGACACAAAAATGCGGGGATATGATAGAGATGTAAGCAGACTTGGATTTTTGTTCAATTCATTATTATGTTCTAACTCTTCTGCTATGATGACATTTTCACACTGGTTATGATGATATAGGAATTGCATGGAGAACTTGAAGATTATGATGAGTATGAGGAGGAAGGGGAAGAGCTAGAGGAAGATCCTGGAGAAGGGGAGGAGGAGGGATATGAAGAAGAAGATCCGAAGCCTACCAGAGAGGAATTAGAGTATCTAGAGTTGAGGCAAAAATTGAAAGAGCAAATCAGAAAGCAGATGAAAAAGGATAATGGTTCTTCAAAAAATGGTTCTTCAAAAAATGGTTCGAATGAGACGAAGAAGAAACTTCCATACGATAAGTAAGTGATGTGCTTATTTCTCCTAACATGGCATAGCATCATTTTCTACTAGTTTAACATGGAATTACTGATGAGGACATCTCCTATTAATGTTTTATCTATTTTATTAATGTCTTATCTATTTTGTTTAGGGTTTGTATTTCCTTTCTATTTAAGTACATCTTCTATTATTGTTATTTTATTAATGTGTTATTTGTTTTATTTAGGGTTGTATTGCCCTACTATTTAAGGACTTGTAAGGAACATTGGAACAGTAGGTTTTGAATTAAGAGTGCCACAGTCGCCTCCTTCCAACCCCTCTCTTTGCTTTCTTCTTCTTCCTTTCTTCTCTTCTGGTTTCTTTTTCTTCTCTATTTCCTATTACTCTGCTTCTATCTCTTGTTTTGATCACTTCTATTCTACATCATATTTGGTATCAAGAGCCAGTTCTATTGTTTTCTCAAACATTAGATCAAACCCACATTGTTCATCATTTCTGCAAATCCAAATACCTTCCTGCAAACGCTCTCTCTCTCTCTCTCTCTCTCTCTCTCTCTCTCTCTCTCTCTCTCTCTATCTAAATTTCAGGCCGCGACTGACAGAGACCACTGGAATCAACGGCGCCCCTCGCCCCAAAGCAAACTGTGATCTATTTGCCTCTCGTCTTCCCCGAGATCGTCCCCCAGGCTCCTCCGCCGCATGGAGTCCCGTTGCACCTTAGACCTTTGAGACACGCTGCACCTCCTGAGCGGACCATCCCGATAAAGCAGACCACACCCTGTCTCGGTCCCTCTGTCCATCTCATCATCTCGGTCCCGCACGGCTCACACCCATTTTGGGTCTCAAAAACAATCCCCTCCGACCACCTCGCATTATCTCGCTGCCGCTCTTCACCGTCACATTCACAGTCTCCTTCAGTGAATCGGCTCCCTCTGATTCTCCCTCTCGTTCTCTGTGAGTTGCCGCCGTCGCTGCCTCTCCCAACCCCGAGCACACTGCCGATAAGCCTCTCGGCCTCTCCTTTACCTCCGTCTCATCCCTCGGCCTCTCCATCTGTGTTGCGCGGCCGATATAGCTCTTGCTCTTTGCCGTGCCTCCCCCAAAACACCCAGTGCCGAAATACCTAGAGACAATAGGTGCGGAAAAAAAAAATAGCAGCAGAAGAAGCTTCAAGAAAAGCGCAGACCTTGTGTAGATTGTTTTCAACCAAGCGTCCAGAAAGAAAGCTAACCTCGAATTCTCAGCGAACAAAATGGGAGTCATTGTATGTAACACCCCTTCCCGTAGGATAGAGATATTACCAACATTTAGAACATAATACCCGGTAAAGAGATTCATATCCTGAAATACCTCATTTATTGAAATTCTTCAAAACATTAAAACTGAATTGGACATGATTGTTATGGAAACTGAACGAAATACAAAAGATCATAAACTAATCCTATGAATGACATAAAAGAAATCTAAATTCTGGTGATAAAATCACTTATTCAATCCTAAGTCTTGGTACTAGATCTATTCCTGGCCATCCAGCTCTTCATCATCATAGACATCATCTGCGAGAATCAGACATGGAAGAAAACAAGAAGACACACAAAAATAATGAGTTGAATACTCAGTAAGTAGTACATCATATCGTAAAACATAGTCCTTGCCTAACATACATTTTATTTCTATGATACCCTTCATACATGCATACAGCTTCATGAATTTACAATTATACACGTAGCATGACTTTCTGAAAGATTTTACATATCTATTATCATCACAGACTTTACATAGCATACATCTTTGTTATTAATATAAGCGGAAGCATATATAATCAACACATGAAATTGTGAATGCATAATATTTTGGTTATCTTGTCTTAACATGAAGTGAAACACGCTTGTGTCCGTATTTTCACTTATCTGACATAACATGGAGTGAAACACGCTTGAATCCGTGTTTCACTTAACTTGCATAACATGAGTAAAACACGCTTGAATCCGTGTTTCACTGAACTTGCATAACATGGAGTGAAACACGCTTGAGTCCGTGTTTCACTAAACTTGCATGACATGAAATGAAACACGCTTGAGTCCGCGTTTCACTTAACTTGAATATCATGGAGTGAAAAACGCTTGAGTCCGTGTTTCACTTAACTTGCATAACATGGAGTGAAACACGCTTGGGTCCGTGTTTTACTTAACTTGTGGTTAACCACGCTTGAGTCCGTGGCACCATAGCATTTTTATCTTTCTTAATGTATGAGATTTTTATTAGACTTCATGAACCTTTCTAACATGGCATAATCTTATACATGTCATAGTATAACATGATAGGGCATGACATATTCTTGTACATGGCATATTCTTGTACATGGCACAACATAATATGATATAGCATGGCATGTTCTTGTACATGGCATAGATATAACATGGCATGACATATTCCTGTACATGGCATATTCTTGTACATGGTATGACATAATACGATACATGATCTAATTACTATATAGACATGGCATATACAATCTAAACATTTCATGAACATGGTTTGCATAATCTGACAATTCCATTACATGGCATACTTGACTTTGAACTACTAAATGAACATCTCATGGCTTTCATATGATTTTAGTAACATTCAATCATTCAAACGACACTTTCATTCATTCAAGCATAATCTCATTTTTCATCAAAGATCAAGAAGGAAATTAACCTGGACTTACCTCTTAGCGTAGCGTAGTTAATAATCATAAGCATATCATATTTTTATTCATAATAATAATATTCACAGAACGCATGCATTATATGATCATACTATTTACCTCTTAGCGCTGCTTCCTGGTTTCCAACTTGTAGCGCGTTACCTAAACGAGATTCTAGACATTAATAACTTCCTAGCAAAACGTGTCGTAATACTCTACGTAATTAAATACGTATAAGGAATTTAACTACTAATAGACTCCAACAAACGCTTTGAAATCCTTTAAAAATCTTTTATAAAAATTGAGTCTAAATGCTGATAATTATTCAAGTAGATGAAGCCCATGTAAAAGTAATGTATTTCTGAAAATATACTAGCCTTCTTTAAAATTGTAAACCAGTTTCTGTCGACCCAGAGATTAACCACTTGAAGGAAAACTATCTGACTGACTGAAGGCCCCAAGAAGTAGAGGCTCAGGAGATTACACCCTCACGGGTCAAAAGGGCATGCATGGAATTACAGAATTAATGGAGGGCTTTTTGGGAAACTGAAGCACACGGAATAAAACAAGAAGAAAGAAAGAAAAAGAAAATAAAATAAAAAGAAGAAGTAAAACAAAGGCTTACGGGAGAGAGAGATGCGCGATGCTCACCGAGGGAGAGCAGAGTGCGTCGGCGGCTCTAGGTGGCTAGAAGCGACCGGCGACGTGACTGGGGGGTCCCTATGGTGGTGCGACACCGAGAGAGGGAGAGAGAGAGAAACAGTGAGAGTTTAGAGAGAGATGGATTTGAAACTCAAACAACCGAAAGGGAGGAAGGTGGCGCGTGGCGGCAGGGGCTTACCTGAGGGGGTGGGTTCAACGGGGTTGAGTTGGCCGGCGTTTTCTGGCGCCGTGGGTAGGGCTCCGACGTCCCGGGGTGGTCGACGATGGTTGGGCAGAGGTATGGTTTATGCGGGAATGTTGTTTCTCTTGATATATCAACGTGTTAATCACAGAGGCTTAAGAGTCTTTTATAGGCGATGGGAGGAGGCAACGTGAACACTTAGAGATTGGCTGAAATTTGAAATTGCCTAGACTTTAGGAACCTATTCTCACGTGGATACCGTTTCTGAGAGAGTTTGAAAAGTTTGACTTGGAGTTGCTCAAACCCTCTGGAAACCGAAACTAGTACGGGGACTAAGTGGATAGAATATACGAAGGTTTTAAGGGAAATGAGTCACTAATTTAATCTATCTGTTAGTACAAAGTCAAAAATGATAAATAAATAAAAATAAATGAATATGAAGACAATAAAATACTAATAAATAAATAGATAAATAAATAAAATACTAATTTTAAGCCCGAAATTTAGACCCATATGTTACACTGTATCCTATTTCTCTTTGGTTTTTATACTAACTGTTCATTTTAAAAGGGTATCAATTGTTTTCTATGTGCTGCTGTTATCCGTAATAGTTTTATTCAAAACCCATTTGAATGAACCCCTTGAACTCGTCCTTGGCTGAATTAGTCTCCATGGATAATTTTACCCCACATTTGCTACTGCCCAATTTATTCAACACTTAGATTTTATTTTGCTTCACATTTCTTGTGTTCCCATTCTCTCATTTTCATATTCAGTACCATTGCTTGTCATTATCATTAATTGTCCAAAAATAAATAAAAATCAATCCTACGTGATTGGATTTTCTTGATTGGTATTTGACCCTTGCCTTGTTATTTTAAATATCAACATTATTTGTTTTGTCTCATTTGGATTTACTTAATCCCCCAAAAAAAAAGAAAAAATATTATTTTGCTCAGTTGATATTTTTCATGACTTGCACTTATTGTTCATTGATTTCTTCATTGCACTTCAGTTAGCTGGTGTTGCCTTGCATGCAATTGCGTAGTAGTCATCTTGTCACCTCTAGTTCCAGTACATTTACCATGGATCCTTCCCAATTTGATCCCCTCACCCGACAATTAACTCAACTAGCCGCTAACCAACAACATGTACAAACTCAATTGGCGGCTGTCCAAACTGAGATGGCTACTACTCGTGAGGAGAACAGGGACCTAGCTGCTAGGTTGAACAATTTTGAGGAACCCCCTCATTCGTCTGGCAACTCTAAAGTGTCCCATAATAGACACTATCGTCGTCGACGAGGTGATCGACAACATGTTAGACATGGTCGTGGGGGTAGGGATTATGATCGTTAGCGAGAACGAGACCATTACCGTCAGGGTACTCAGTCTCCTTGCCATGAAGAGCGCTTATTCAGAAACATTAAGCTAGAGGCCCCTACTTTTGATGATTGCCTAGATCCTTGAGTTTTTACTCAATGGATTAGGGATATGGATCTTTTTTTACCTGGTATAGAGTCACTAAGGATCGGAGAGTTCAATTTGCTAGTCTGAAATTAACCGGCACTGTCCAACTCTTTTGGGAAAGTGTAGAGGATCTCCTTGAGAGGCGTCATGCGCCTCCTGTTGGAAGTTGGGAAGAAATGAAACGTCGTCTTCAAGAGAAGTACTTGCTCCAATCTTATAGGGGTAATTTGCTGGACCAATGGAATGCCCTTACATAGGGCAATCGGCCAGTGACTGAGTATGTCACTCAATTTGATGAATTCCGAATGAGATGTCATATTGTTGAGGATGAGGCCATGACTTTGAGTAGGTTTAGACAAGGCCTAAAAGATGATCTTAGGGGTGAGCTTGTCCTTCGGGGTGTCGCTACTTTTGACCACGCTTACTCTTTAGTCCGAGACTATGAGTCGGTTATGAGGACTCCGTATGGAAGGCGTGGTGACAACCACCCTCTCATCACCCCAGCGCCCACTCTTTCCCCTAAGTCTCTCTTAGGGCCTCCACCATCTAATGTTTCCCCCCGTATGGGAAAATAAGGGTAAAGGTCCTGAAATTCCCAGGACTTCCTCCCGCTTGCAGTGCTTCAAATGTAAGGGTTTTGGCCACATTTCTTCCAATTGTCCTAGTCGAACCTTAGTCATTGAGGAACATTAAGGTATAGTTGATGAACCGTTAGAAGATCAAGTCTATAAGCCTAAGCTTGAGGAGTTTGATGATTTAGGTGATGATGAGGATACCTTCTTAGGTTATATCCAGACCCTTCCTGTGGATCTAGGTTCTGTGCCCCTTGCTCCCGACACACCCCGATGAAGTGTTGTACGTTGTACCCTTACCCAACCCAAAGGTGCTAATGATTGGTGTCGTCATGCCATTTTTCATACTTATATCAAAATCAATGATAAGGGTTGTAAAATCATTGTGGATAGTGGGAGTTGCATTAACGCTGTTTTTGTGGCTACTGTGTCTCGTCTTGGGTTGCAACCAGTGCCTCACCCTCAGCCGTATAGTGTGTCTTGGGTTTATACTTCTTCCATAGCTGTGAAAGAGCGTTGTCTAGTGCCTATCCAATTCCTAGAATATAAGGATCGTATATGGTGTGACGTCATTCCTATGTATGTCGGTCATGTCATTCTTGGCAGGCCTTGGTTATTCGACTTAGATGTGACCATCCATGGTCGATCCAATTCATGTTCCTTTGTGTTTAATGGAAAGAAGATTCATCTTAACCCTTTACCCCCAAAACCTGTTGGCTCACAACAAAGAAAATTGTGGAACGAAAAGGGCTAAATATCATTAACTCTACGGAGTTTGAGCGTGCACTCGTGGGTGCTTCTGTTGTGTTTGCTGTGGTTGTTATGGAGGTTCTATTGGAGTCTCCTATAGTGGCCCCTGATGAGGCCCAGTCATTTTTTCAGGAGTTTCGGGATGTCTTCCCTGAGGACCTCCCTGACCACTTACCCCCTCTATGAGATATTCAACATGCCATAGATCTTGTTCCAGGAGTGTCCCTTCCAAACTTGCCTCATTATAGGATGAATCCCACTGAGCATGCTGAGCTCCAAAGGCAAGTGGGTGAACTTCTTCACAAAGGCTTTATCCGTGAGAGTTTAAGTCCTTGTACAGTTTCTGCCCTTTTTGACTCATAAGAAAAATGGTTCTTGGAGGATGTACATTGATAGTCGTGCCATTAATAGGATCACAGTGAAATATCGATTTTCCATCCCTAGGCTTGATGATATGTTGGATATGATGGTTGGTGCCACAATATTTTCTAAGATTGATTTAAAGAGTGGGTATCACCAAATTTGGATTCGCCAGGGTGATGAGTGGAAAACTGGCTTCAAGACGAATGATGGCCTTTATGAGTGGTTGGTCATGCCTTTTGGACTAACCAATGCCCCGAGTACTTTTATGAGAGTGATGATACAAGCTCTTCGGCCTTTCATGGGTAAGTTCCTCGTCGTCTATTTTGATGACAGTCTCGTTTATAGTAAGACTAAGGAACAACATCTAGATCATCTCACACAGGTTTGTTCCACCCTTCGTGAAACAAATCTTTATGCTAATGTGAAGAAATGCTCTTTCTTCATCGATGGAGTTGTCTTCATAGGATTCTTTGTGTCTTCTACTGGAGTATCTGCTGACCCCTCAAAGATTCAGGCCATTGTTGGTTGGCCTGAGCCCAGGACTATACATGACGTTAGGAGTTTTCATGGTCTGGCTACCTTTTATCGTCGTTTCATTAAGGGTTTTAGCACAATCATGGCTCCTATCACGGAGTGCATGAAGAGAGGAGAATTTCAGTGGACATCGGAAGCGGCTAAGGCTTTTAAGTTAGTCAAGAAGCGAATGACGGAAGCTCTTGTCATACGACTTCCTGACTTCTCCAAAGTTTTTTAGGTCAAGTGTGATGCCTCAGGGGTAGGAATAGGTAGAGTCATTAGCCAGGAACACCATCATGTTGCTTATTTCAGTGAGAAGTTAAATGTTGCTTATCTCACTTCTATCTTACATCAATTACCCATATGATGTTTCTTGGTTTTTTAAGTAAGTGATGTTGTGATACCCTATGTGATAAGTGATGGCAGGTGATGTATGAAATCCCACATTGCTTGGGAATGAGAAGTTATTACTGTTTATAATGTTTCAATGGGGCTCCAATTGTATCCTTGACTAGTCCTGTTGGAGTATAGGCAATGTGACTTGGGTTCCATTGAGGAGTTACAAATGGTATTAGAGCCAGTCCCAACCGGAAATCTGGAACTTGAGTCTTGCCACCTACGACGGATAGGCCTGATGAGGACATCGAGAATTTAAGGTGGGGAGATTATGATACCCCATATGATAAGTGAGGGTAGGTGGTGTATGAGATCCCACATTGCTTGGAAAGGAGAAGTTCTTGCTCTTTATAATGTTTCAATAGGACTCCACTTGTTTCATTGACTAGTCCTTTTAGGGTGTGTTTGGAAACTAAACTCACCATCATAACAACTTTTTCAAATCCCAACACATAATAAACAATTTAACTTTTTCAAATCCCAAAATAATAACAACAATAAACAATAATATTCTAACAATATTTTATCATCTCAACTCAACTCAACTCAGTTCAACATTCAAACACACCCTTAGAGTATAGGTCTTGTGACTTGGGCCTTCTATTGGGGCGTTACAAATGTGCTTATTTCTACTAACATGACATAAGATCATTTTCTACTAGTTTAACATGGACTTTTCTCTTCTTTCTGATGTTTCTTGGTTTTTTGGGGGCTTGCATTTTCTTTTGTTGTTTCGGGATTTTCAATATTAACCGAGTCCTTTCAATTAATATTGTGCCACAATGACTTTGATCATGTGGATCTCTGCAGAGATTTTGCTTTTGCATTCATTATAGTATTCTTTACCAATGAACTAATACACTTTGTAGCTGTTTTCAAGCTCATCAGGCATTGTCATTTGAAAAACCATGGAATCAATCTTGTATTTTTCAGGTGTAGTTGCAAGTGTGTTGATTGACTGCTTTTTGTGAATTCCAAATTAAATAGTGGCAAGATTGATGGCACCTGAACTTGTAAAGTGACATTTAGTTGCTCATCAAAAGCAGTTAGGATAAAGAAATAAAGATTTATTGTATTACTTGATTTAATTAAATATAAACTAGCCTAAATTAGTTGTCCTATCAATATTTTGACTCGAAGAAAAAAAGGAGTAACATTTGCCATTTTTTCCAGATTGATTATATATGATTCAATTATGAGGATCTTACTTCTATGCTAGAGGTTGCCCTGATTTTTGAAGCTGTCACCACAGCTGCTACTAAGCATATTAAGGCCGTATTAGGAAGTTCCTCCCACCAAAATTCCTGGATGATCTTCCTAGGACATGCTGAAAATCGCATATTATTCTCTCAATCCATAGCTGGCCCCTCCAGCTTTGATTTGCTTTGAAATTTCCAGATTTCCCCCATAACATCAAGGCTGCCACTTGTGCGCAAGAAACCCTAGTATATTTCTAATAAAATTCGAAATAAGGGTCTGCCATGATTATACCAGCAGCCCCTATGCTCATGTATCACCCTTAGGTCCAGAAACCCTAAATCCCTTTTCTTCCCAAGTAATTAGGTGTTTTCTTTTGTATACTTCCTATGTACTTGGGCAACACCTATTCTTATATTTCAATAAAAGTTTATTTTACCCATAAAAAAATATCTTTTCTACCCAAGTGAAACCCTAGCTGCCACCCCTTTACACTAATCCTAGTAGCCTCTCAGGCCTATTAACCAACAAGGCAGCAATAGAGAAACCACCTGGCCCTTACTCTTTCACCCAGCAGCCAAGAAACACTCCGTGCACCTTTATTCTAAAAGTCGGCAAGAGAAAGAGACTATAGCCACTCTCCTCTGTTGTGCTGCCACTCTCTTCCCTGTCTACACAAGGATTCCTGTGGCAAACCAGTCACTGCCACCCTAGCTAAGATGCAGCCCCAAGCACCCTCTCTTCTTCCTCTTGAACATTGGCTTGATTCACTAAGGCATAATATTTTAGGCTGCTCAAGGCTTGCACAAAATACAACCAAATTTTATCAACTTTGCTGCTGTGACAGCAACTCCCAAGTGAGTTCTCTACTCTCTGTGTTTGCTTTGAAGCATGTGCTGTCATTCAGTAGTTGCTGCCATCCTACAGCCCTCTTCCTTGAGTTCTCTCCACCAAATCCACTAGAAGAAATCTCCTAAACTCACTTATCAAAAAAAAAAAAAAAATCTCCTAAACTCTGCTGCAATATTGTTGAGGATTTATCTTCAATACATCAAAACTTCCGTGTCAGCATTAAATATCCCCTATGTTATATTATGGCAGTTTGCTGGTACTCACATCTTAGTGAACTTGCAGGGCAAAGCTGCTGTTGAAGCAGCCAAGGATTTCCTTCAACTCAACCTTGGTTAGGAAAATGTGAGAAACCATCCAACTTCTAGAAGCACTAAGAATCAAGGTTGCTGCCAGCAACCTAGACAGCACCTAGAACCCTACCCCTACCTAGAATTGCATGTAAAATGAGTTAGAAACATGCCTAACAGATTCCTATAAATGCTACTTTGACATCATAGGCAGGGTGCACACAATTCACATGCTGACAGGAGCCTGGCAGCAGCACAACAACGCCATACAGTTAGTAAACTCATGGATTTCGTGTTTGACATGTCTAGAGTTGAGGGACACACTCAAGGCACCCACTCACAGCATGTAAAATGTTTTAAGTATGGTTTTGTAACTCAAAGCCAGATTTCTTTCTAAAAGGTGGAAATATTTGCATATATAATATAAGCATGAACATTCATTCGTTAAGCCATGATTTCTTGCATATTTGAATCGTCAGTTTGATTTATTCACTGTTGTATGACACACAGCAGCTAGTGTCTAGGAAGGAAAATGTTTCTAAACCATGTGCATACCAAAATCGTGACATGCATAGATATTTGAAAATTTATCAGAACTCTTTCCAAGAACAACCCCAAATGGCTCTAGAAGTAAGTTTGAGTATGTTAGCATTTGTTTTACCAAAAGCTCATGAATCACTAATAATTGTCAGCTACCCCAAGTGGGCCAAACAGCTTCTGTTTGGTGGTTTTCATGCATTCTAACTTACCAAAAATCACGCAAGCTTGTCTTAACATATATATCACAGTATATGGTGAAACTTAAGAATATAGGTTCATACCTCATTCAATTAGTAAGAGTTTGAGTAGAGATTGACTTGGAATATGTGTGATTTAATAGGTGCTTGAGTGAAGTGCTTATTTGATTCTCAAGCGTGTTGACATGTGCTCATGTTTGTTAGTAATGTCTTCTACTGTAATGCATACAGTATTTGTTTGTACTTATAAAAAAAAAAAAAAAAAAACACCATATTTGTTTTGTATATACTTTAATGAAATATTGAAATGGATATATATATATATATAATACTATTACTTATAAAAAAGAAATGAAACATTGAAATGAAAATATCCTATCGTGGTTTGGCGAGCTTTGTTGCATAAACATGGACAAATGATTTGACATGAGCATGACATGGGCCCATTGACTTGGAGAATTTTAAAGAATTAGGACCATCAAACTTGACATACATGCTTGTGTGTGGGAGTGCATGACATGGGCCAATAAAATGATATGACTTTAATGTCTAATGTTTTATTCTGCTTATGGTTTTTGGTTTTTTTTTTTAATATTCCGTGTGGAAAATAGCAATGAAGTTTTCAGTGATATAGATTCCTAACCATCTTATTTTGCTTATTTATGCAGTTACGGATCCTTCTTTGGCAATTCTCAACCAGTAATTGCCCAAAGAGTAATACAAGAAAGCAAGTCATTGTTAGAAACCAACCATTTGGCATCCAGACTTTCGAACTCCCTCCATGGCGTATGTACTTTAAACCTCAGATGTGGGATATATTATTGGAGTATCTGCAGCAAATCTGATCTCTGTCTCAAGCTGTCGTATATATATTGATAGAGGGTTTTGAATCACCATTGATGGGACCACCTTTGGGGCATGCATCCAAAGTGATTTTCTCAATGTACCTTTAGTCATTTATTTACAACATTTTTAATAATGTGAAGATAAACTAGAAAGTTTGGTGCATTCAAGAGAATGAAATGCTTTTACATAAAATAATTCTTGGTATAAGCTGATTCTGTGAGGTTAACTTGTAGATGAGGTCCAGGGAAATTGCCTTTGGACATTTGAGAAGTTAGTTGTTTAGCTTTATACCTCAAAATTTGAGACCCTTATTCGGGATGCTTGTTGGTTGTATGCCATAAATGGTTTCAAACTTTCTTTGCATTGTTATATGTGTTTGGAATGACTTTTGCCAATGACACCTAGTATTTTGAAAGATGATGAGGGAAAAATTTTCCACTTGAGGATTGCAACAGGCATTGAACTACATTCCCATTACTTCTATATTCACAAAATTTGGTGCTTTTAAATATTTAGTTTTGGATAGAAATGCAAGCATATAATTGGCATTATTTCTTTCTGGTTTTTGTTATTTCTACCCTCTCTTTTTTTTTTTGATAAGTATTCTACCCTCTTTAATTGCCAATTTAATTTAATTTTCCATTTCTTTTTCTATTAAATTGTCTTCTCCTTTGGCCGTATAGTCCCTTTCCTCTGACAACATTTCGTATTTAATTTGCATAAATAAATGATTTTTGAATGTAATGACTTTCTGATGTTCTACTTTGCCTTGTGAGAGAAACAATTTCTCCGTTTTCTTTTTCTAGAATTGATTGTTAATTTTATGATTCTGTTAATATTCTTGAAGTAGGCTTGCATGGTCCTGATGTGTGTGGGAAATATGTGCTGAATGCAAGTGGTCTTAAGTTTTTGTTTTGCTGTCAACTTGCAGAACAAAAAGGACACTTCAACGTCTAAAGGGCCAAAACTTGAATCGCGTCACCAGCTACCAAAAGTCAAAACTGAGGTATGCATAGAGCAGTCTGTTTTGTGTTGGTCTTTGAACATTTACAAGTGTATGCGAGTCCTTTTCACCCTTGCAATAAGTTTTCTATTTATGCAGTTAAAGACTAAAGTCCAAAAACTCAAGGATACAAGAGATTATTCATTTCTTTTATCCGACGATGCAGAGCTTCCTGCTTCTTCTAAAGAACCTCCGCCTAGAAATGTCTCCTTTCCAAATCATGGTCATGGTGGTTAGTGCTTTACTTCCTCTTGCTCTATTGTACTTATATCAAACTATTTCATCGAGAAACTTATGAAGGATTTTTGCTGATGTTGAAGAGGCGCGAGCAGCTCATGTGCCAATGAAGAAGAGTAAAGAACCTTCGGGCAGCAGTGGCAGACATGAAGAAAGGAAAACTGTTTCTATGAATGGTCAGTTCTATTCTAAAGCAGGGTCCAAGTTGAATTCTGCTCCTAAGACAGCAGATTCTAGAAAACAACTTGGTAGCAACTTTGGGAATGGGCCAGGCCGGCCTGTGGGGCCAAAAGGTTTGCCTTTGAAGAACCCTGTTGCTACCACGGACAAGAAGGTTGCCATGGAGAAGAAGGTTTCTGCACCAGCTGCAAAAAATTCTTTGCCTGGCGTGCAGAGATCATCTTCACAAGTGCACTCATCTGCTCCAAAGCAGCCCCTAGAACAAAAAAGGAGACAACAAGAGTCTAATAAATCTAAAATGGTGCCAAAACAGCCATTGACATCGTCAAAACCAAAGGTTTGTGCCCACCCTTTGCACATGCACACTTGTACAACTCTATGTTGCCCTTTCAGTTCTTTTTGCGAAATTTTACATGGCAGTAATTTGCGAAGATTCACAATATCTACTCCCTTTCATGAAATTTCAACAGATAAACAAGCCACAAAAGCAAATTTCATCATATCAGACTTCCAGGGACCATCGACCCTTGAAAAAGCCAAGGCCTGTGAGTCGGCATTCTGATGATGATGAGGATGGTGTAAAAGCCATCAGTATGATCAGACAAATGTTCAGGTATAGAGTTTTCTTTCACTATCTATTTAATACTCTGTCATTGGGCAGGATGTTGGAAGAAGTCTGTTTGATTTAAAAAATTCTGGAGCAGGAAACTCAATCTTCTGTCTATTTTTTTCCCTTTGATCTCCTACATTATATGCCAAGGTTCTTATGGAAAAGACAATTGTTTTGTTTAAGCGGTATTGAAAGTTTAAATGGCATTCATTTTTCTCTTATCAGAGTTGTAAAACGTTAAACAGAACTGCCAATTTATGTGTGGAAAAAAATGGGGCGTTGATTATTATTTTGTGGACATTGGGTTAGACCTAAAGTCAACCTAGGCTTAACAGAATAGCCAATTGTGGCAGCTACTTTAGAACTGTTATGTTGAATTAAATAGGAAAAAAATGAAGACAAATAGCTGCATGCCTGACATCTGACGAGTGAACTGGTGAAATCTTTATTAGGTACAATCCCAACAGATACGATGATGATGGTGATGATAGTGATATGGAGGCAAACTATGCCGATATAATGAGGGAGGAGAATAGAAGGTTTGCATTGTTTCACTTTTGCTTGATCAAGACACTGTTCAGATCTTTTCTCCTGTTTGATGAAATCATGTTCACTTTCATTCCTCCCATTCATTTCTTTTCTTTTCTTTTCTTTTTTTTTTATAAATTTATTCCCTTTTTTCTCTATTACAGTGCAAAAATTGCAAGGAAGGAGGATGAAGAGCAACTTAGATTGATAGAGGAAGAAGAAGAAAGAGAGCGGCTGGCACGGTTGAGAAAGTTAAAAAAGCGTAAGCTGGGCCAGGATTGACCAAAGGAACGTCTTTGACGACATTTGTCTGCTTAATTAAGTTCCTATTCAATTTGTATCACCATTTTGTTATAATATGAGCTCTTTTTGTTGATATAAATACATACATATATATATATATATATATATTTAATTTTATGCCAAAGTTGCTTAATAATAGTTACCCATAATTTTGGCAACATGTTTTACTTTAGTTGTCATGATAATGAAATGATTGTTAATTTTGTAGTTACCTTGGTGTTTGTACTTTATCTGAACTTCCTCTTGGTAGGACGGATTATTCACAATTAATTTGATGCAAATTGAAAGATCTCAGTTATTTCCGTTCTCCTCGTACCCTTATTCCCATGCCCAAACATCCCTCCTTGTCGGTTTTTCAGTTGGAGGGCAGGGAGTTCATCCTCTTTCCTTATCTATTTACTCTGTCCGTGGAGTTATTTTCAATTTCTTTTTAGTTATTTTTGTTGTTCCTTTTCCTCCAAGGCTGAAAAAGACTAATCTGTTGGATTTTGTCCAATCTTGTACAAGACGACTCTTAAGTGGTCGAAAATGATGGGCACGCGTCTCATGTGCCGTCGAAAGCGATGCGTGGGACCCACCCACCTCCCTTTGCCATAGCCTAATCTACCACGTGCCAGACAAGAAAAATTTAAACCCGCAAGATCTTCTAAATTTGTCTCCTATCTACGTTCCTCAACATAATTCAAAAAACATTACTATATATTTTCTTACATTGAACATAACTTGCATAACCATTTACACAAAAATGCTCCATCAACTCATATGGCATCTTTAGAGAACCGAACAAGGTTGCATCACAGATTCCCATTTGTGATTGCGTCTTAATAGAAATCTTATGATATTCGAACTAACCATTATCATGAGCCTTATAGCCACCCACTAGCATTAGGTGTCCGACGACTTCGCTTCGGGAATCTTTAAAAAAAACTCATTCAAAACCCGTTGATCATTCTTCGTCAACCCAAAGAATTCTACTCTATTCTTAATCACTCTAAAGTGGACATGAGAGTTCTATTAGGACAGTCCCCCATCTTCGTATTGGGTTGTGACAAAAATATTTTCATACTATGCTCATGACAAAAACATACTTCATGATATGTGTTTAATTTCGTAACATGTAACAAATTTCATGCAAGAATGACATATTTTCATGTATCATGCCAAATATCACTTTTCTATGCTTTAAGAAAAAGTTACACATATCATGTCATGATTGTGATCATGGAAGTGACAAAATGCTTATGACATATTATATGACATTTCATGATAAAATATAACATTTATAATATGAATGTGACGTTTATACAAAACCAAATGATTATTATCCAAGAGTAAGTTAGAGGCCAACTTACAAACTCATTGAGTTCTAAAATCGTCGTGACTGAAATTAATATTCTAAGATTAGGAATCATGAAAATTCCATAATCTAATATGCTAAGAATAATAATTGCAAATTTGCCCTAAAACTTTTACAATTTGTATTCGGTCTCAAGTCTTACAAAACTTCAAAAACCTCATGTATTTCTTGTTCTAAATCCATTTCTGACCTTATAATTACATGAATCAAATATCAACCATAAGAAACTCATCAAACCGAGACATGTAATACACCAAATTTCACTATGTGTGATTTAAGCCTATGATCTTAATGAGTTCTTTTGATCCGCAAGTTAACACTTATCAAAACTTATTAACATGCTAGCATCTTATATTCATGTCATATATAATCATATCATCATCATATAATGTGACCAACACCATCATAGAACCACATATCACAAACCCAAACTTAGCATGATGTTTCTAGGTTTTCCTTTGCATGTGAATACTAAGAACTCCAAGACATCACTTATCCTACTTTCTAACATACTAAGTTCTTATATCTAGATAGTAAATAGGCATGACTAAGTGAATAACTCAAGATACGACGGGATGAACCTTAATCATGTTGAAACCCTATATCTGATAATCATGCTTAATGCTCAAACTAAGATATTAAACTAGATCCTTAATATGACATGCCGTTTTCTCTGAAATATACACTCTTGATCATCATAATCAGACTTTAACAAAGTGGCTAATACCATATTAACACATTTCATTACCATATATCAAGATTAACATAAGTTTATAACTAGAATCCTCAAGATTGTACCGAAATCATGCTTACAAGAATATATCACATAAGACTCGACTCAAATCTCAACTTTCATGATTTAAATCATAGCTTAGCATGATAATCTAACTTCAAATAGCATGAGTATGAAAGATATACTTACCCAACTGAAGCTTTGATGCTCACATAAACCAACTTTCCAAGGGTACTTAGACTATCTCTCGGGTTCACTCTCTTCTCAAGGATATATGGATGTTTAGCTCACAAGAACATGTGTTACACTTGGTGATGGTGTGGGGCGAAGAAAGGAAGGGAGGGTGAAGTTATATGGCTCGGTTTGTGGAAGTAGAAGAAAGACAAGCTTGGAGATGGCTTCGGTGAAATGGGGTGATTGCATTATTACAAGTAGGTGTGCAACTGTGTGTGTATGCTTCATTCTTACCTTATAGACAATGACCAAGTGATTGGAAAACAGTGTAGGAATTATAGATTCACATGTGAAAAGGGTTTCGGTTTCCCAAACAAAACCAGATGCAAGCTGGTTGGTTTTCGCTTCAAACCAGTCCAACCTTCCTTTGTTTTGCCTCTTGCTTGTGCTATGTTCTAAGTGCTTTTGTAGGTGTTGCCATGATGACTTCCCAATATGAAAATTGATGACTGAATGGAGGACACATGCTTCTGGTTGGCAGGGAAAATAAGAAAGAGTTTGAGTGGGGTACTTCAGCCGAGAAGAGCACATGACCACCATCACCTTCTTCAATCAAACAAGACAAGTGCAAGGTGTGATCTTGGGTACATGAGGGTGGCTTGTGAAGTTTTTCCAAACCTAAAGGATTGCTCAAGAGGTGTGGGATAGGGCTAAGTTGATGTAGAAAAAGATGGAAAAGTATTGGCATACTTGGCTGCTCATGTCCCCTTTCTTAGATGCACATGTTTGAAACTTGAATAACCATGGACGAGCTGCACCTAATCCTAACGTTAGGTTTGAATTCTGCTGATCTGAATTGATGAGAGAGTGTCTTGTTTTTGCAGAAAACGGTGGGAAAAGGATAGCTTGAAGTGGCCGGCTGCCCAAGTCATAATCTTGTTGTGTTGTCTTAGAGACAAAAGTGATGCAATGACAAAAGTGATGCTTAATGTTATAACATAATGAGATGCTTATGAAAATGTGATCTAATCTCATGATGAGGCTGAAACTTTGCAAAAAATAAAACTCTAGGGGCATATTGTATGAAGATCTCGACAACTCCATGTTCTTGTGTGATGTGTTGGTTAGATTAGCCAATATTGGATAAGAATCTAAAGAAAGCTTGGTCTCCAAGTTTGAAAAATCTTGGGCCCTAAGTTTCCTTCAAGTTATTAATGTGGGCCTCAGATTTGGACTTCCCTTTGGGCTTCATGTGCCAATATGTTGGGCCTCTCTTTGGGCCTCACATGCTTTCTAAGTTGGGCCTTACCTTGGGCCTTCCCTTGTCTATCTAGCTTGGACCTTTAAGTTCTACTTAGCTTGGGCCTTCCCTTGTCTATCTAGCTTCCAAGAATTGGTAAGAACTGGTTACCATGTCCATTGAGGTGGCAAATCCTCCTCATGTCACATGCCATCCTTCCATTGGCCACTTGGCATCACATTTCCACACAAAATTGTATTGCTCTATGAATCTCCAAAACTTCCTATTGGAGCAATGGTGAAAGTTTTTTGATCAAATTATAATCCAAAATGCCTCAATTAAATCAAACCAGGTTGGTGCTCTTTAAGGATCATAATCCTCATGACCATTGTCATATAATCCAAGATTTTGTCGCAAGAATCCCCTAGCTCTTGTATTTTTAGTGGGGTATCACATCTTGCTAATTTCGCCAAAACAACAATCCATCTATTCTCGCCTTTATCTTACTATTTTTCCTTAATCTAGTATTTGAGATACATTTATATACAAAAAGTAAAGTAAAAAACTCGAAACGTTAGCGCTCGACGATCACCAACACTTCTTAAGTTCATCTGCGATCTCTTTCTCTTACAATTCATGAGCTCCACCTTTTCAACTTCTGCCCCTAGTGCGAGAACAACATATATTCCTTCGGAGTAGAGAGAAGTTTTGCAACGGCGTATAACGTGATGGAGTTTGTATTTTTTATCTGGCTTTATAATTGAAGAGTTGGAAAAGTGGATTAGTCAAACAAATAACCACTTTGCCTTTTGGAGAAATTATATCCTATACTCTAATTTTGGACTTTTTACTTGTTTATTTCGAATTGTGTTGATGTGGTGGATGAGATTGATGAATGGAGTTAGAGGACAAGATTGTGAACTGTGCTGTGGAGATTTATGTGACTTGTATGGTCTGTTACTGAGTATCTAGGGGTTAAATCCAAACCCCCAAATTAACTTAGGATTTCAGATTGAACCCCAAAATTACTTTGGGGTTTCGATATGAAACCCTAAATTAAATTAGGGGCTTCAAAATTGAAACCCCAAAACATGGTTTCATTTAGGGGTTTAATATATTGAAACCCTAACATAATTTAGGGTTTCAGATTAGTTTAGTGTTTCAAAATTGAAACTTTTAACAGTTTGGGGTTTCAATTTCACAACCCCTAAATTAGTTTTGCAATATGTTTTGGGGAGTTTCAATATTGAATCAGGTTTTTGTGAGTCAACAGGTATGGATAGTGAGATGCACCCAACCACCAGCCTTAGTGCTAGCTGTCCTGACCCTACCGATCTCCTACTACTACTCCTACTCCTGACCCTACACCCATGAGCCAACCAAGTAAGAAACCAATTTCAATTGTGTGATCTCACTTCACCAAGATACAGGATGGTGGCCCCGATAACCTTTAAGCTAAGTGTAACCATTCTGGTAAAATTTATGTATGTCACAATAGGAGACATAATACATCTCAATTGAAGGTCCACTTAGAAGAATAATACAAAAAGAGTCCAATTAGAAGTTTTTTATAAGAAAATAGTCAATCTAGACTTGAGATTGGACTTTAAAAAAATGACGGATGAGAGTAATGGGGGGAGGGGAACATTGAAGGGATATACTAATTATGATCCGGAGGAGTGTAGGAGATACCTAGCTCGTATGGTGATAGAAGACAAGCTACCCTTTCAGTTTGTGGAGGATGAAAGGTTTCAAACATACTCTAACTACTTGGAACCTAGTTTTGATATTCCTTCTTGCCACATGGTGACGAAGGATATTATGAAACTTTACGGTGTACATAGAGAACTGTTGAGAAAACCAGTTGAGGGGTCAAAGAGTTTGCCTCACGATTGATACATGGACATCAGCCCAAAATTTTAATTTTATGTCTTTGACGACACATTTTGTAGATTCTAATTGCCAATTAAACAAAAAAATTCTCAAGTTCTTTCAAATTTCTAACATTGGGAAGACCTTGGAGGTTGCGTTAGATGGGTGGGGGTTGGAGCGGCTTGTCACAGTAACAATTGATAATGCCTCTTCTAACGATACCACTTTAGGGTATCTTAAGAATAAGCTTAGAGAGAGACAATCATGGGCAGTGATTGTTTACATGTGAGATGTACTGTACATATTCTAAATCTTATTGTAACTGACGGTTTGAAAGATGTGCATAATTTGGTTGCAAGGGTTAGAATTGCATTGAGGTTTGTGAGATCCTCATCGATACGGCTCGATAAATTCAAGGTTACTGTAAGAGTAGCAGGTATTGAATGCAAGAAGGGGTTATATTGAAGATGGAACTCAACCTTCTTGATGTTGAGAAGACCTAGGAGTTTAAAAAGACCTTTAAGTTATTGGGTAAGGAAATACAATATGTCAAACATTTTAGTGATGGAGGGGGGGGGGGGGGGGATTGGGCAAGCCTAATGATGATGATTGGGTGGTTGTTGGGATTTTTGTAGGATTTTTTAGATTTTTCTATGAGGTCACAACCACCATTTCCAATTCTTTGTACATTACATCTAATGAGTCTTGTCAGCAAGTATGTCAGATGAAAGAACAATTGAATCAAATGTGCGGGAGTGACTAGTTGTGAGAAATGACAATGAGCATGCAGGCTACGTATGACAAGTATTGGAGGGATTTGAGTAGGTTAAATATTTTCCTATATGTGGCTATTGTTCTTGACCTCCAGTACAGAATTGATGGCATCGTGTATGGATTGACATTGGTGAACGGAAAGGCATGGGCGGATCATATTGCGGTAAGGACTAGGGAAACTCTTAAAAGATTTTTTATGATTTTGCCGCACTCAGAGATGGTAATATTCCAGCACCTACATCTATCACATCGCCTCCTTCTGAAGTCGGGATGGGGAAAAAGCATAAGTTAGGGTGGGGTGAAAGGCAGAGGCAGGATGTCGAGTTTCATCAACTTTCAAACACACAATCAGAGTTGGATAGATACTTGGCAGTAGAGATGCACCCATTTACATAGGGTTTGATATCTTTTCTTGGTGGAAGGTCAATGTCGTCAAGCATCCTATCCTTGGAGACATAGCCTGCAGTATTTTGGCTATCCCTATTACTATCGTAGCTTCAGAGTCGAGCTTTAACACCGAGAGGCGCATATTGTATCCATTCCAGAGTTTATTGTCTCCTACCACTGTGGATGCATTGATTTGTACTCAAAATTAAATCAAAGGGAAGCCAATTTATACTTCAGATGTGGTAGATTATGTGGAGACTAAAGAGGAGACGGGTGGTGATCAGCTTGCATTCAGTAATCTCTCTTACCTTTGATATTGTTATAATATTGCTTTTGCTTATAATATATTGTGTTATTACTTATATTCAAATTTAATTGTTATACGGACAATTTCGACAAATGCCTCTACATGTACATCAGCCGCAATATGACTTCGTAGTTCGATCCACTATTACCATTAGTTTGTGTAATGATTCTCTTATTTATTCGTAGTATGTATATAATGTTTATTGTTTGTAATTCTAAATAGTTTTCTTGTGTTTTCTTTAAGCGTTTATGGTCTCATTGTCAAATGTACTATCCCAATGATCTTATCTTGATCTCAATCTCATCTTGGTTTATAATTTTAATTTTTTAACTTTTTCACATATCTATATAATGTTTGTATGTATGATATTTTTTTCTTATTTATTTTACGTCTTATAGTCTCACACCCTCACTTGCCCAAATTCGAACCCTAATCTCAAATTCTCAATGATCTAATATGAAATTCTTGATAGTCTCACTTGGTTTGTACTTGTAGCTTTATATTTTTAACATTTTTTTTTACATATGTATATATCATTATATTGTTTGTAATTCTAATTTATTTTCCTATTAATGTTTCAAGTTTTATAATCTCGGTTTCACTTGCCCACCACTCCAAAATCCCATTCTCATGACTCAGTCATTTGCTAGTCTACTAGATACAATTTGTAATATTGTAATATTATTCATTTCAATTATTTGACCATTTGTTATATTTTTAGATTAATTTATAATAGTTTAGATTAATTTATATTATTGTAATAACTTAGAATGCTTAGATTTTTATTTTTTATGCTTTAACATCAGGTTAGGTTTGGATTGAGAAACACTTTTAATCCATCTCATCATTACAACTTTCAAAAATTTCCACATAAAATACAATAAATAATTCAACTTTTTCAAATCTCAAAACAATAATAATATTGAAAAAATAATATTATAACAATATTGTATTTAACTTTTAACTTTCATCACATCTCAACTCATCTCATTTCAACTCACAATCCAAACCTCACTTTTGATATTAGATATAGATTTTAAAATATAAATCATTTTAGACTTTTTTTTTTTTTAAATTTGGGCCCAAAATGTTTAAGGTTTTGGGCCATTTTTTAGCCCAAAAACAGGTTCTAGGCCCATTTGGGCTACACGGGGGGCGAACGAACTAGGGTTCTAAATTCGTCCCCTGTCACCTGGATGGAGCCTTGCCCCGGGGTGTGGGGCCCGATCTTGGGGGAAACCCCACCCCCCCGACAGGGAGGGGGCTGTAGCCTGTAATACCTAAAAAAAAAAAAAAGGGCCGCAACGGTAACTCCCTCACTTTACTTCCCACTCCCCATTTTTCTCTCCCTCTCTCCCCATTTTTCTTTCTTTCTCTTGTAACTCCTCCTGCGCCCCTCTCCACACACACCTCTCTCTCTCTCTCTCTCTTATTCTCTCTCTTCTCCACCCATATTTCACAGACACATGGATTCTCTCTCAATTTTCTCTTCTTGAACCTCTTGTCAAAATCTCCCAAATTGAAACCTTGTACTAGGAATCTCTCTCTCTCCATTTTTTTAAATCAGTTAAAACCAATCGATGGCAAAAAGCTCCGTACGTGATTTCTATGTCACCCAATATTGTTATGTCCAAAAAGTTGAAGTGATTAGACAGCAGATTCACCACGTCTTGGGCAGGGGAGGAAATTAAGGTAAATGATTATCTCACTCATTTTTTAAAAATATTCTTTATGTAGATAGTATTAGAAGAAATATTCTAGACTGAAAAATATTAGATTAGTTATTTTGAGAAAAGGCTATAAACGAGACTTCAGTAGTTGTAGTAATTGTTATATGGAGGAGTGAGCACTGTGCAAGGAAACCTATAATAGTAAAGGCTTGTCCGAATTATTAAGTAGTGAACTCTTGAATTCTTAATTATTTTAGGTTACGTTAAAATATGTGTATGGTTTGTAGGATTTCATAGTAATTAAGTTATGGAAATACTATTAAATTTAGAAGGGTTGTAATTTCTTTTTGGGCTTTGATATAGGCTTCGAGTGATTATTTTGTACACCAAAAGTGTCAATTTTTGGTGAGCAAACGAGGTAAGTAACTTCTTAATGGGTTTTTACAAAAATCTAAAAACTCTTGTTAATTCAAGATTGTGTATGTTAGATTCAAAATATCTATTCATGTACATTTTTTTGTGTTATTTTGGATATGCCTATGGGAAATTGTACAAATTTTGTGAATTATACTTTTTTTTTTTTATAAGTAAAAATATTTTATATATCAATAGGAGTAGCCAAGTACACTGGATATATACAAGAAAATACCTAACACATACTAGAGAGCTCCTAATGACCTAAAAAGACTGTGAAAAACAATCCAAAATACATCAAGCCCGAGTTGGAATAAAACACACCTCCCCAACCCCAACCCATTGATTCCCGTAGACTAATACTCCACCCGAAACACCCTCTTTGAGAACATCTTCATTTAGTCTTCCCTCGACTTGAGCTATCGCCCTTAGTGTCATAGTTGATTCCCCAAGAAGATGCTTCAGCTCCCTGCTTTTCTTAAAACTTGATTTGGTATCATGCGAGTTGCTCGCCTCAATCGCAGTGAGTAGTGCTTTAAATTGGTCTTCACATCCTCCATGTGAGAGTCCCACGATATGTTGAATCTCATTAACCTTATGCAAAACCCAATCTGATGATGATCTAGCTATATTGTTTAGTAGAGGAAGAGATACTAAGGGGACAACATCTTCCCCTGACATAGTTCCCAACCAAACACCATGTCCCATTCACCCTCGCAAGGCACCAATGACAAACCCTTATACAAATCCTGTGCCTCCTCAACAACTCTATTAGTATTCTCCATTGGAGATTCTGGGTAGGTAGCAAGTCTCTTCACCTCGAGCAACCTTGTATGTGCAACTTCGATGGACCCTACATCTCCTTCAGACCTCGGCGTTACACCATTATCTTTCAACTCCGACGTGGGAGTTTCTTCAGGGCTAACCAAGGGTGTAACACAGACTATCAGTCTTTCTTGTAACACCTATGGTGAAGGGCATTCCATTAAGGATGTCTCAACCCCGATACCTGACGTAGAACCCACTTCAAATAATCCAATTTTCCTTTTGACCTGCCACACTCTCCTGGATCTGGTTATAGGGGCAGAGCCGAATCCAATTTTCCGTTTTCCTTTATCTGAGCTTAAAGGATTCGGGCCTATCTTAGGCTTGTTTCTTACGACCATGTTGCCTCCAACTGAAGGCAAGTCTATTTCGAAGACAAGAAAGTGATCGCTGCCTTCATCTCGACAAGCTGGGTTTTCATCTCCTTTAATGTTTTGTGCATCTCAACAAGTTGGTTCTGGGCTTACATGATCTGCAGACCACTTACACAGTTCCCCTCACTCTGAGTCACTGAAGCTTGACCCATCTTCAAAGCTGCCGCATATGCATTTTCAAAGCTGCCGCATATGATTGCCTCACCAAGTTGATGTTCTCATGATCAGATGTCCTATTCTGGCTTTCCTTCCTTGACCTATCAGCATAAAAGGAAAAAAACATATCCGCAACTCTGCGTAATTCAACAACAAACTTCTCCCAGCCCTGACCTTCATACCCTTCAGGAATGATTACAACACTCCGTTGGTCTCCTCCACCATATTCGGTGACAGTTACATACCTACCATGTATATTGGAGCATTGTTGAACCATGAATGCTCTGTTCCCTTCGCGCAAATGTTTTGAGAACTCCAAATTTCTCCCTGCCTGTAATACGACTTCCACCATGGCCACCAGCCATCATATATGACTACGTCCCATAGCTAGAGACCTCCAAACCCTTCTGCTCCTCTCCACAATTTTCAATGAGGACCTCCATGCTTCAAGTAAAAACTCAAAAGCCTTAATTCCACCCAAAAATGCACCACCTGACCCATATTAATTTCAAAGCTTCGGTACCAAATGTAGGGGCTTCCCCAGTTTCATTCCTGACAAATGTTCATGCAGAGATACAAGCACAACGCAAGACAAATTTGGTGCACCGAAGAACATGGCTAAAGAATTACGGGAACAGATCTTGGCGCTGGAGTACTCCCAGCAGCGACTCTTTCTGTGTAGATGGCACGACCAACGGAACCGATGGTGAGTGGGTGATACTAGATCTGCACCGGCGAAACTGAAGCAGCCAAAAAATACGGTCACCAGAGGGGGACCGATGTCGGAGGGCCCTTAATGGGTTTGCTGGAGCCCGTCGGACTTGTTTGTGGTGGTGGAGATGGCGGGAGCATAGGATCGACGGTCGATATTGCCTCTGTTAAAACAATGGAACGGATTTTGCAAAAAAAACCAGGTTGCCGGAGAGACTACCTATGCCGGACGGCCCTTGGTACCTATGCAAAAAAACATATTATGATATATGTATGGTATTTTAGATGTCCTCGTACCTCTATTGGTGATTTTTCCATTGTCATGTGGTATGGGTAATATATTTTGGCTCACTTATATTTTTGTGGTTGATGATATGGGTATAATAAAACTGTCATTTCCCCGACCCCATTAACTACGTTACTTATTGAGCACGTGGTGGCTCACCCCTTACATTTCTTACTCTTTCAGAGAATCCATCTACTCGAGATTTGTGAATGTGGAGTTATCTAATGTTGGGTAAGAGGATTTGCTATGTGAAGATTGATAGTCTAGATAGTTATGGACCTTATTTTTAGCTTACCTAAATATTGTTATGTTATTCAATAACTTGTACGTTGAATTTACGTTATGTATTAGGGTTCTAGTTGCTCTGACAATTATTTGGGAAGGATCATAATTGGAGTATTTTATTATAGTTGGGTTTTGTTGAGAATGTTGCACTAAAATTGTCTTGAAAATTATAAACAAGGGGTATATATCCATATTTCTGTTGGGATTCAACTCGTTATAAATTTGGGGCGTCTACAATTTTGGTGTAAGAGCCAGGTAATGATTCTGTAGACAAATATGAGGGATTTTGATTAATGTTAAGAGCATAAGTTATAAAATTGCAAAATCCTAGTACATGATTTTGAAATATAAGGCTTCAATATTTAGTTATAAGAATGGCTTAAAGAAAAACTCCACCTTGTAATATGTTATGAAAGAAAGAAATGTTTTATGTAATATATGTAAAGGAATGAAGGATTATGAATGAAAGCCTATGTATATTTTTTACATAATGAATTAATGTTTACTGAGTATTAGACTTACTAAATTTTTAACGATGGACCCCACTCTTAGAGTACTTAAAAGTGTATATCCATTGTCATTTGCAGATCACCATTAGCTATAATAACCCCCCAACAAACTCTAATCACCACACTACCAAGCACAACAATTTTTTACCTTCTCCCTATTTTGACAAGAGAGTCACACATGCCAACCTTACAAGCAATGTGTATTTCACAAGGGATCCTTTTCCATTTCCTTTCGAGTCTCCTCTATTGGGAGCCATGCCCAACATATGCTCCAAACCAAATAGTATTGAATGCAACTCTCAGTCAGTTATTATAGTCCACCTATATAACATGTTATCCAAACCATTCATTTCTTTATTCATATTTATATTACCTTAGTTATTTACAACTTAGGACCCGTTTGGATACAAATGTGAGATCAAACCATCTCATCTCATCTAATTTTAACTAATAATCTCACTACTATTTACAAACCAACTCAACTCATCTCATTTTACTATCCAAACGGACCCTTAGCATTTTGGGAAAATCGATAAGATCACTATCGTCCTTTTTGTTGGCTTGCATGAGTATAAAATATTTCGCCGAAAGCACATCGAACTTTGGCAACATCTTAACCCTAAAATTGAAGAATTTATCGGCACTATCATTAAGCAACTTTTGCATAAAATTAAATATATGCATATATATAAACAAAATGGTGATACAAAATGAATAGGAACTTAATTAAGCAGACAAATGTCCTAAAAGATGTTCCTTTGGTCAATCCTGGCCCAGCTAACGCTTTTTTGATTTTCTCAACCGTGCCAGCCGCTCTCTTTCTTCTTCTTCCTCTATCAATCTAAGCTGCTCTTCATCCTCCTCCCTTGCAATTTTTGCACTGTAATAGAGAAAAAAGGGAATAAATTTAAAAAAAGAAAAAAAAAGAAATAGCTCGGGCAACAGGCAAAACATAGATTTTTTTTTTTAATCCGGAGAAGGGAAGGAAAGGAGTGAAAGTGAACATGATTTCATCAAATAGGAGAAAAGATCTGAACCGTGTCTTAATCAAGAAGAAGTGAAACAATACAAACCTTCTTTTCTCCTCCCTCATTATATCCGCAAAGTTTGCCTCCATATCACTATCATCACCATCATCCTTGTATCTGTTGGGATTGTACCTAATAAAGATTTCACCAGTTCACTCGTCAGATGTCAGGCATGCAGCTATTTGTCTTCATTTTTTCCCATTTAATTCAACATAAAAGCATTAAAGTAGCTGCCACAATTGGCTATTCTGTTTTAGCCTGGGTTGACATTAGGTCTACCCCAATGTCCACAAAATAACAATCAACGGCCCATTTTTTTCCACATAAATTGGCAGTTCAGTTTAACGTTTTACAACTCTGACAAGAGACAAAATGAATGCCACTTTCAATACCACACTTATACAAAACAATTGTCTTTTCCATAAGAACCTCAGCATATAATGTAGGAGAGCAAAGGAAAAAAATAGTCAGAAGATTGAGTTTCCTGCTGCAGAATTTTTGAAATCAAACTTACTTCTTCAAACATCCTGCCCAATGACAGAGTATTAAATAGATAGTGAAAGACAACTCTATACCTGAACATTTGTCTGATCATACTGATGGCTTTTACACCATCATCGTCATCATCAGAATACCGACTCACAGGCCTTGGCTTTTTCAAGGGTCGATGGTCCCTGGAAGTCGGATATGATGAAATTTGCTTTTGCGGCTTGTTTATCTGTCGACATTACATGAAAGGGAGTAGACATTGTGAATCGTTGCAAATTACTGCCATGTAAAATTTCGCAAAAATAACTGAAAGGGCAACATGGAGTTGTACAAGCGTGTGTGTGTGCGCAAAGAGTGGGCACAAACCTTTGGTTTTGACGATGTCAATGGCTGTTTTGGCACCATTTTAGATTTATTAGACTCTTGTTGTCCCTTTTTTTGTTCTAGGGGCTGCTTTGGAGCATATGAGTGCACTTGTGAAGATGATCTCTGCACCCCAGGCAAGGAATTTTTTGCAGCTGGTGCAGAAACTTTCTTCTCCATGGCAGCCTTCTTGTCCATGGTAGCAACAGGGTTCTTTAAAGGCAAGGCTTTTGGCCCCACAGGCCGGCCTGGCCCATTCCCAATGTTGCTACTGAGTTGTTTTCTAGAATCTGCCGTCTTACTAGCAGAAGTCAACTTGGACCCTGGTTTAGAATAGAACTGACCACTCATAGAAACAGTTTTCCTTTCTTCATGTCTGCCACTGTTGCCCGAAGCTTCTTTACTCTTCTTCGTTGGCACGTGAGATGCTCGTGCCTCTTCAACATCAGCAAAAACCCTTCATAAGTTTTCTCAATGAAATAGTTTGATATAAGTACAATAGAGCAAGAGGTAGTGAAGCAGTAACACACCATGACCATGATTTGGAAAGGAGACATTTCTAGGCGGAGGCTCTTTAGAAGAAGCAGGAAGCTCTGCATCGTCGGATAATAGGAATGAATAATCTCTTGTATTCTTGAGTTTTTCGACTTTAGTCTTTAACTGCATAAATAGAAAACTTAATGAATGGGTGAAAAGGACTCGCATACACTTGTAAATGTTCAAAGACCAACACAAAACAGACTGCTCTATGCATACCTCATTTTTGACTTTCGGTGGCTGGTCATGCGATCCAAGTTTTGGCCCTTTAGACATTGAAGTGTCCTTTTTGTGCTGCAAGGACGGGGAAGGTAATCAAGATAAAAACCACACATAATGTGAAGTTAACAACAATATACAAACTTCAGACTGCTTGCATTCAGCACAAACACATCTGGACCATGCAAGCCAAATTCTAGAATATTTTTTTTTATAAGTGAGCCAAATTCTAGAATAATAGAATACAGAATCATAAAATTAATAATTGTTTCTAGGACAAAGAACAAGGAAAAATTGTCTCTCTCACCAGGCAAAGAAGAACATCGAGAAGTAATTACATTTGAAAACCATTTATTTCTGCAAACTAAATACGAACTGTTGTCGGAGGAAAGGGACTAAACGGCCAAAGGAGACAGTTTAATAGAAAAAGAAATGGAAATTAACTTAAATTGGCAATAAAAGAGGGTAGAAATAATAAGAACCAGAAAGAATGCGTTTCTATCCAAAACCAAATATTTACAAGCACAAAATTTGTGAATATAGAAGTAATGGGACTAGAATTCAATGCATATTACAATCCTCCAGAGGAAAGTTTTTTCATAATCATCTTTCAAAATGCTAGATGTCATTGACAAAAGTCATTTCAATCAAATATAATAGTACAAAGAAAGTTTGATACCATTTCTGGCATAACAACCAACAAACATCTTAAATAAAAGGGTCTCAAACTTCTGAGTTATGCCACTAAACACCTAACTTCTCAAATGTCCAAAGGCAATTTCCCTGAACCTCATCTACAAGTCAACCTCACAGAATCAGTTTATACCAAGATTTATTTTATGTAAAATCATTTCATTCTCTTGAATGCACCAAACTTTCTAGTAAATCAACACATTATTAAAAATATTGCAAATAAATGACCAAAGGTACACTGCATAATCACTTTAGATGCATGCCCAAATGTGGTACCCTCAACGTTGATTCAAAACCCTCCATCAATATGTATACGACAGCTTGAGACAGATCAGATTTGCTGCATACATTCCAATAACATATCTCACATCTGAGGTTTACAGTACATACGCCATGGAGGGAGTTCGAAAGCCTGGATGCCAAATGGTCGGTTTCTAACAATGACTTGCTTTCTTGTATTACTCTTTGGGCAATTACTGGTTGAGAAGGGCCAAAGAAGGATCCAAAACTGCATAAATAAGCAAAATTAGATATTACATGGAATATTATACAAAACTGTAAACATAATAAAACATTAGACATTAAAAGCATATCATTTTATGGGCCCATGCCATGCTGACGTCAAGTCGTTTGTCCATGTTCATGCAACAAAGCTCACCAAACTACCATAGATATTTGCATTTCAACATTCCATTCAAGGATATATACACAAATACTGTATCCATTACAGTAGAAGACGTTACTAACAAACATGAGCACATGTAAATGCACTTTGAGAATCAAATAAGCGCTTCACTCACGCACCTATTAAATTACAAACATATTCCATGTCAATCCATACTTAAACAATTTGCATGCTGTAAGTGGTTGCAATGCATGTAAGTGAGTCGCTTAACTCTAGACACGTCGAACACGAAATCCATGATTTTACTAGCTGTATGGCATTGTGATGCTGTCAGGCTCCTGACAGCATGTGTTGTGTGTAGCCTATGATGTCAAAGTAGCATGTATAGGAATCTGTTATGCATGTTTCTAAGCCCTTTTACAAGCAATACTAGGTACAAGTAGGGTTCTAGGTGCTGTCTAGGTTGCTGGCAGCAACCTTGATTCTTAGTATTTCCAGAAGTTGGGTGGTTCCTCACATTTTCCCAACCAAGGTTGAGTTGATACCGGGCCACCTCAATTATACTGCTCGTTTTGCCCCATTGACACGGCCATGCCACATGGTTCATTTAAAAAAAAAAAAACCAAAACACGAAACTGAGCGACAGCCATTTGAAACTCTAGACGACAGAGACTCCCCCCCCTCATCCCTCACGCCTCCCTCCCTCCCTCCCTCACGTCCCTGAATCCCATTTCCGAAAATCAAAAGCAGGTCCCTCATCCCGTCCCCGAGCATTTCAAACTGATCCTATGATATAGTAAATAAATATCATGATTAATAAGATGGCCCTAGGGGTTGGCTCAAGAGGTAAAGGCCTTGGTCTTGGTGGTATGCTCCCTCCAAGGTCTAAGGTTCAAATCCTCTTGGGTGCAAACAATCTCTAAGGGCCATCGGACTAAGGGATTTTCTCCTTGAATTACCCAAGGTGCACTTGAGGGAAAATCCTCGCCGAGGGCCGCATGTGCACCCCAGGAATTAGTCAGGACGCTGTTCTTGAACACTCGATGCCAATAAAAAAAAAATATGGCCATAGAGATGCATGGTACCAATGCAGTTATGGGTGGATGTGCAAGCCACGGACCTAAGCGTGGTCCACCACAGTTATGATCAGATTAGCAGTTCCCCTTCTGGCCATAGAATGTGGAACCGATACACAACCTAGTACACGGGGTTAAGGTGTATTGGCCCGTCAAAATAAGTTGAAACAAGATAATGAAGATAATATTTCTAAGTCATGCATACCATAAGCATTAGTGTGAATAGTCAAGATTTTAATTCTCTCAGCATGAAATATTTTATGAAAAACCTTAAGTTTACTATGTTTACTTATGGTGTGTTTCTTTCTTTTTTTTTTTTTTTTTTTATAAGTAAACAAATTACATTGATCAAAGAATAGGCAAATAGGCAAAGCCATGTACCGAGTTCTAGAAGAGAATACAAAAAGTATCCCCTAGGCTAGGTATGCGCATTATAGAGAAGAAAATCATGTAGGTCCATGCCATTGAAATCATATGGTGGGTTTCTTATTGAGTATTTGAGTTGTTTTAGTTTTGTTTTATGTTTCTAACTACCCAGGTGGGGAAAACAACGAGGCGAGCAAACAGGCCAAGCTTAGATGAAGTAGTCTGATGATATTGGTTCCAGGCGTCTTAGTTTAATTTTACATTATGACAACTTTCTTAATTTAGTTTGTTTGAAAACGATTATGTTTATTCAAGACATGGTTTGTTTAATAATTCTTTTTGTGTTTTATTAATTGTGCAATCTCTTGCGAATCAACCCAATTTTCTAGAAGAAGAAGAGAGGGTGCTCGTGGGACTGCATCTTACCTAGGATGGCAGTGACTGATTTGCCGTAGGAATCCTTGTGTAGACAGAGAAGAGAGTGGCGAGATATGGAGGAGAGGGGCTGTAGTTTCTTCTCTTGGTGACTTGTGAGAATAAAGGTGCATGGGGTGCTTCTTGGCTGCTGGGTGATAAAGTAAGGGCCGGGTGGTTTCTCTAGTGCTGCCTTGTTGGTTAATAGGCTTGAAATGCTGCTAGGGTTAGTATAAATGGATGATAGCTAGGGTTTTGGATAGGTATAATAAAATATTATTGAAACATAATAATAGATGTAGCCCAAGTACACAGTAAATATACCAAAGAAAACACCTAATTTTTTTTTTATATGCAAAAAGTTTCCCGCAAGTGCACATCGAGTAATTCAAGGGGAAAATCCTCCAACCCGATGGCCCCTAGAGATTGTTTGCACCCAAGGGGATTTGAACCTTAGACCTAGGGGGAGCATAACCCCAAGCCCAAGGCTTTTACCACTTGAGCCAACCCCTAGGGGTTAAAAAGAAAACACCTAATTACTTGGGTAGAAAAGAGATTTAGTGTTTCTGGACCTAAGGGTGATAAATGGGCACAAAGGCTGCTCGTATAATCATGGCAGCTGCTTATTTCGAAATTTATTTAAAATATACTAGGGTTTATTGGCAGCCTTGATGTCATGAGGGAAATCTGGAAATTTCAATGGGAGTCAAAGCTGGAGGGGCCAGCAGTTATGGATTGAGAGAAGAATATGGGATTTTCATCATGATTCTAGGAAGATTTTCCTTGAATATTGGTGGAAGGAACTTCCTAATACGGTCCATATGAGTTGGCAGCCATTAATGACCTTAATATACTTGCTGTCAGCTGTTGTGACAGCTTCAAAACTCAGGTCAACCTCTAGTATAAAAGGAAGATCTTCCTAATTGAATCCAAATATATCGGAAGCCTCTTCATGGTGAATTTCCTAATTATTACAGCTTGAATAGGTGATTTACATGCGATTTCCATAACTCTACATCATAAAACTTTACTTATTCAGTCCTAATGGTCGGCAGCTGCAAGACTTGGTGGTTTCTGGGGTTTTTGACATAATAAGCCAGCTGTGACAGATTAAGGAAGTTTCCAACTGTCTAGGGATCATGTTAGGCAAGGTTTCTCGTTGAAAACTTACCTCAAATGACACATTTCTACCAAAAACAAATCTGGAATCCAATCAACAATTAAAATTCACCCATATGAAAACAATAACAAAATAAGCAGAAAATTAATTAGGCCCTTGGGCCTACAATTCAAAAAATCACCCAGATTTCTGGGCTGGGTGTGACCATGCAAAATACTCTGTAAGCCTCACCCGAGAAGCATATATAGTCAATCTGAAAAAAAAAACAGCAAAATCTTTTTTTTATCTTAAGTGTCAAATATTGAAAGCTTATAGGCCAACTAATTTAGGCTAGTTTGTATTTAATTAAATCAAGTAATACATAAATCTTTATTTCTTTATCCAGATTGCTTTTGAGGAGCAACTAAATGTCACATTACAAGTTCAGGTGCCATCAATCTTGCCACCATTTAATTTGGAATGCATAAAAAGCAGCCAACCAACACACTCACAACTATACCTGAAAAACACAGATTGATTCCATGGTTTTTCAAATGACAATTCCTGATGAGCTTGAAAGCCGCTTCAAAGTTTATTAGTTCATTGGTAAAGAATAAAGAATGCAAAAGCAAATGCTCTGCAGAGATCCACATAATCCATACCAACTACCAAGAGGAATGAACAAAACAGGAGAAATACATCAAAGTCATTGTGGCATGATATTAATTGAAAGTACTCGGATATTATTGAAGAGTCCAAAACAACAAGTGAAAATGCAAGCCCCCAAAAGCCAAGAAACATCAGAAAGAAGGGAAATTCCATGTTAAACTAGTAGAAAATGAAGTTATGTCATATTAAGAGAAATGGGCACATACTTACTTATCATATGGAAGTTTCTTATTCTTCTTCTCATTTGAACCATTTACATTTATAGAAGTATCATTATCCTTTTTCATCTGCTTTCTGATTTGCTCTTTCAATCTTTGCCTCAACCCTAGATACTCTAATTCCTCCCTGGTAGGCTTCGGATCTTCCTCTTCATATCCCTCCTGCCTCTCTCCAGGATCTTCCTCTAGCTCTGAGCCTTCCTCATACTCATCATAATCTTCAACTTCTCCATGCAATTCCTATATCATCATAACCAGTGTGAAAATGCCACCACAATAGAAGAGTTCGAACATAATAATGAATTCAACAAAAATCCAAGTCTGCTTACATCTCTATCATATCCCCGCATTTTTGTCAGACCTTGTTTAGACAATCGATATAATACCTGAAAAAAAAATTCAAAAATCAACAAGTAGTAAAATCAATACAAGTTTGTAATTTATTTCTTTTCTTGAAATAAATATCTAGACAGTGACCATTAGAATTTTTCTTTAGTAGTTCAACATTATTTGGCATCTGAACTGAAATGATGAATTAGTACTGTCCAAGTTTCGATTTCCATTCCAGGGGTCATTCCGGTTTAGGCAATAGAACAGAATATTTGGGTACCCGTGGTTTAAGAGCAAGCACATGCCCATCTTTGTTTTCCTTGGTCCAAATGAGTAACAAATAATAATCAGATATGTGCAACACAAATTGGCACCACCAATGTTTTATTTATTTATTTATTTTTTTTTTCTGTTTTTCACCAGTGGAAAAGGGTTCCAAGAAAGAGTGAACACCAAGTTTTAATCAGAGGTGAGGTTTGTATATAATAATCTTCCTAGTTACTAGATGCTGTATACTTCTTTGCTGCACAAGACGCATGCTCCAGGGTAATGAAGCTAGGTATATGGCATTAAGTGCTGAGGGGTGTTAGTACAATAGGAATAGTTTCAGAAATATCCTGACTAAAATGAAAGTGCATGGAATGATATCTGAAACCACGCTACACTTCCTTTACTCGCTATATATAAGTTTTAAATTGTTTAAATTCAGTTTCTGACTTTCATTTCACTATAACATACCAGGAAAGAATTTGAAATGATATGTAATCTATATCTGAGTGAACTAAATTTTTTATTTTTTGATTGGCATCGGATGTCTGAGAACAGTGTCCCGTCTTATGTGAGTGAACTAAATTCTCATATCTAGAAACATGATATTTGAAGTCTTAAAAGATAAAAAAGTACATAAATGCCAGAAACAGTCGAGTTCATAAAAATTGATAGAGAGCAAGTTGCTTACCAGAGTTGGTTGAACTTTACTGAAACAGAGCCATAGCATTATCAGCCCAAAGACCAGAGAAGTTAAGAAGGACATGCTAACTCTTGGCTTTTATGTGGGTCTTGCATGCACTATGGAGCAGATCTTTGTTTAAGTTGATTAAAATGTTTGCGTTCATCGTTAATAAAAACTGAACTAAAGGATGCATTTTCAGAAGGAAGAAATTACCAAAAGATTCTGCCACCAATAAGGGAAAATCCACACATACAAACACAACTAAGGGACACAAATGGGTAGAACAAGCCATCACAACCGATATTAACAAACAAGAGAAAAATTCAGCTCAGGGACACAAAAAATGGGCATCCGGGAATCAATCACACAGCCTCCTCGGTGGGCTTATCAACCACAGAGACATAGAGAGGCACGAGGTTACCTATATTCCGGCACGTGTTTCTTGCGGCGTCACAGGTCGAGTGGCGGTGGAAGGCGTCGCAGGTGGGTGGGGCGGATCAATCTAGGGATTTTTCAACAAGTTGGGTTAGGGCACGTCATGAATACAAGGGAAAGAGGAGAATGGCTGTGGGACTTACCTGGAGTCTGGAGACGCGGGAGGGGCGTCTCGGGCGGCTGTACGTAGCGGCGCTGGAGTCCAGACGACGGTGGAGGCAGCTGTAACAGTAAACATTTATATTTTTCGCCCAAAACCAGGAGAGGGAGAGAGACAGAGACAGAGACAGAGACAGAGTAGGGGGGTAGAGGCGGACGAGAGAGGGCAGGAAGGAGGCCCACCTGAGCTGAGGCCGCCGAACAGTGCTGCTGGGCGTAGATGCGGGGAGATGACGCGGGGGACGACGAGGGGGAGAGAACGGGGTTTCAGAATTTTTATTTTTTTTGAGGTAGATGACTATCTCAGTGGTTTTCGGCTTTAAACGGACAAAAAGTGAGCACACCAAATTGTTTTTTTTTGTACGAGAATATTTAAGCAATATTAGCTACAGCCATATATATATATATATATATATGAAAAAATATTTGCATCTGCCTACACCGGCACACACTCAGTGCATTGAGTGTAAAAAAAAAAAAAAAAAAAAAAAAACATGTGAAGTGTGTGCCGGCTGTAGGCAGATGTATAGCATATCTCATATATATATATATATATATATATTATGTAAGTATTATATCTCACTTTTTTCAAAAAGATTATATATTATTTACATATTTTATGACCGTAAATATTATTTATTAATTTTTTATTTAAAATATAATTGTATACAAATTTATAAAAAAATATTACATATATATCTATTATTTTCCTTTATTATCGACGTCGTGAATGAGCAAGGTTTAGATTAATTTTGGGACTGCACAATACTTCTACATATGGGTGTGTAGGGTGTAACTGAACTAGTATATATCGATTTTAAGATTTGAAAAATCAATACCTCATCAGTTACATTCTTAAACCGGTATTTTCGGTTTGATCTGTTCTGGCTCGGTTCGATCTGATTTTTCTGGTATATTATTTATATTGTATATATAATATGTTATATATAGTATAGTATATAATAATATAGTGATAATATATAGTTATTTATATAGGATTTTAAAATTTATTGTTATTTTAATTAGTAATTTAGCATATAATATAAGATTATTTTATATATAATTATATATATTAGATATAAAAATTATATATAATATAAAAAGTTAAAATATATATAATTATATGAACCGGTCTGGTTTGGTGTTAGAAAAAAGAAAATCGAAACCGAATCGATTTCACCCGGTTTTGAAAAAAATGAAACCGGTATCAGACCGAACTCACCGGTTTGGTTCGGTTTACCGGCCTTTTTTTCACCCCCTACTTTAGACTAGTTGTACAAAAGGTTCTTGGAAACGCATCTTTTAAGTAGGTTTTGATTAATTCATGACTCTTAACAAATTGTTTTCACGTAAGATTCTAATCTTCAGTTTGGAGTGAGCATATCACCGTCATAAACACTTAATCACTTTGAGCCAATCTTGAGGGGTAAGACTGTTCATCCGGCCCGGATCCGGAATCCGGATAACCGGGTTCCGGTTACAGGTTCCTCCGGGCCGGAACCCGCATCACTCCTAACCGGCCCAACCTAGGCCGGTTACGGTATTACATCCGGGTACCGGATTTAAAATCCGGTACCCGGTTATAATTAAAAACAAAAACAAAAAGCCTCTACCTAACTAAGCCCCACACCCCCCCCCCCCCGACGGTATTTCGTATCTCACTTCTCCCCTCTCTCTCTCTCTCTCCCCCCGAGCCATTTGAAACCCTAGCCATCTCCTTCAAGTTTTGCCGCCGTCTCTCTCTCTCTTGCCGTCGCCGCTGGCCGGACTTCCGATCGTTAAGTCTCTCTTCTTTCTCTCACTTCGGTAACTATCTCTGCTCTCTCTCTCACTTCGGTAAGTCTCTCTTCTCTCTCTCACTTCGGTAACTCTCTCTCTCTCTATCTCTGTGTCTCTCGATCTATGAGCAATACCTTTAGACAAATCTTATGTGGCTATAGAGTATATGCCGTTATTTTTCTAGATCTGCTCTCTTTTGTTAAACATGGGGTTTTTTTTTTTAAAGTTTTTGAGGGTTTACGTTTTTGTTCTCTGTTTGTTGATTTTGAGTTTGTTTTGATGAGAATGTTTGAATGTTTGAGGAGTATTTTTATGGGTTAGATCCTCGTGCCGTCGTCTTCATCCGTGGGTATGTTTTCTTCTCCCTGTATCTTTTGTTCTCTGTTTGTTGATTTTGGGTTTGTTTTGATGAGAAGGTTTGAATGTTTGAGGAGTATTTTTATGGGTTAGATTTGTTTAGTTGAACAAAGGAAAAATAAATAAACATTTTCTACGCACTTGAAGATTGGGTTTGTTTAGATCTGGGTATCGAATCCGGGTACATAAAAAGAAAAATAAATAACAAATATGTTTAGATCTGTTTAGCTGCAAAATGCTAGAGCCGTGGGTATCGAATCCAAGAAGTTTTAAGGCCATTGAGAGGTGGGTTGGCTTCAGAAATATGTTGAGTATGTTTCATAAGTATGGCTTCTGTCCAGTGTAAAACATATATAGTTTTGAATAAAGATGACCATTGGATATGGTTGTTTGAAAGTTTCTAAACTTATCTGTTTTTTAATTTTTTAATGGGCTTCATAAGGTCTAACATGAGAATTGAAGATAATGGTAAATCTCCAAAATAGTGATATAAAATATTTGAATGAAAACTCTACAAAATATTTGTTAGTGTGGGTGTATTTGGAGAAAAAAAATGTTATGCTTGGATTCTAGGTAATAGTTGAACATACATGTTGTAGTTGGCTAAAGTTGCACCTTTATGCTTGTAATTCAATAAAACTGAGTACTGATCAAGTCTAGATCTCCTACCACTTCATGTGCTTCCCCTCAACTTTGATTATCTACATATTTCTTTGACTTTTGGTTTTAATATATATAAAGTTTATTAACAATTTCTTAAGCATGGAGTAATATGTGTGTGTGTGTGTGTGTTTTAAAAGTCATAGTGGTGGTAGCACAACAAGAAATAAATATATTTGTAGCCACATTTTCAGATTTGTCATTTTCATTTTATTTTGTGAGATTCTGGATCACATGATGAACATGACTTGGATTGATCTTTTCACTGATTTGGTAAATTAGGTAATGCCTAGATTTTTTTATTAGCTCTTCAGTCAGGTTTTGTTGCTTTCAATAAAGAAATTTCCAATGATTTCTCATAATTAAGCTTTCATTTTAAGGGTATGATGACATTAACTGGTAGTTTTTATCTTTATATAGAAACATCAAGCAAAGCTGATTTTGTTCTCATCTTAATATTTAATTTAGTAAGTGGAATTTGTCTTAATCCCTGTATATATAATCCTTGTTTACTAATCAAAAATATATATATAATCCTTGTTCAAAACTTTTTATTTTTTGCAGGATCTCTTTCAGTCCAATTACTTGAAGTTTGCTATTTGGTGTGGAGATGAAATCATTGATGGACATGCTACTGATTTTATAATTCATATATTGTAATTTTATATTTTGTAATGTAATGTATAAATAATGAATAATGTAATATGTAGTGGATTGCATTGTGATACATGCATAGATGAATTTATGCATTTAGCATTTAGAACGCAAATGTTATGCTTTCCAATTTGACTTCTTAGAATTTTTTTTTAATAAAATAAAGGCTTTTATATAAAAAATGATTATGGTTTGAATTTTTTTAAATAAATATAGGCTTTTGCATAAAAAGAATTGTGCTTTCAAACATATTTTTCTTGAAATAACATTAATAAAATATAGGTTTTGACTTGAAAAAGAGTTATCCGGGTATGAACTTTTAGTAAAAAAATATTAAATATGAACCTTTAATGTTAAAAAAAAAAAAAAAAAAAAAAAAAACCGGGTATAAACCGGTACCCGGGTTTAAAAATCCGGATCTATCCGGGTTTCGGCCCGGGTCTGAACCGGATTAATCCGGTCTGGGTTTCGGCCCGGATTTGAAATCCGGGTCCCGGTTCGGGTATACCCGGATTTCCGGGTTGGAACCCGGATGAACACCCCTAATGAGGGGTTTGGCTGGCTTTTGCAACAGGAAAATGTTAGGTTACCTCTTGGTTTTATTTCTTAATTTTGATCATGCGTGAATTTTAATTTTTTTATTAATGGTTAAGAAAATGACTATTAATGAATTTGTGTATTTTTTAAAAAATATTTACAAATATTTTTAAAAATATTTAGAAATATTTTTAAAAATATTTAGAAATATTTTTAAAAATATTTAGAAATATTTTTAAAAATATTTGAAAGAAAAATAAAAATAAGTACAATTACACTAGAGACACGCCCAATAATACATGTTGGGTAGCAGAGTAGCATGATCCTTTGCAATATAATATACAACATCTTATCTATGTTTTCTCTACATATTTTAAATAATTTTATTTTATACCTTTTCTATTCATTATAAATATTTTACATAACTACTAAAATGATCAGGCACAAAAGAAGAGAGAGACGCAAAGAGTAAAATATTATACATGAATGAATAGTTCTCTATAAATATGGATAGAACTATAGCAAGAATATGAAATAGACTTTTACATGCAAAATAGCTAAACCATTGTGTCGCGTCTCGTTTTTCGATAAAAGACTTAGCGAAAAGTTGTGGTGCTAAGAGCATTAGTATTGGTCTATACATATGCATATGTAAAATCACCTAATTTACATATTCACTTTGTCATTCAAGCAAAATTCTCACGTTGGCTTATGCATATTTGAGACAAAATAATAATAAAATATTATTATTTTATTATTATTAATTTTTTGCTAGAATCAATTTTTTTACATATATTTTTTAATTAGCATCCACTACATACATTTGACATTAATAATACAAATACAATAAGAAAAAATATAATTTTTTTATATATTATATTAAAAATATAATAAAATGAAAAAAATATATATAATATATTATAATAATAAAATGAATGTGCAAGTGAAGGTTTGTTGTGTTGTTGAAGGAGGGAGAAAATAAAAGAATTGAGAGAGAGAGTGGGAGGAGAGAGAAATAATTATTAAAATATGATTTGTAGGGTGAATAGTGGTTATTCAAATTTGGATAAGTACTGTTCATATATAGTTTAATATTTTGATATGCATAAGCTAATGTAGAGGATTTTAGGGTCATATTATGTAAATATGACTTTGCATATACATATGCATAGACCAATGCTAATGCCCTAAGGAGGCAATATCCCAAAACTTGACCAAGAATAAGTGTGCAATTTTCAAAATGAAATGCACGTGTAAATAAATAAACAAATATATCGCAACAGAATAAGTAGAGGTTTAGTTAGAGACTAACTGTTATTTGTACCATAGGTCTAAACCGGAATTAGATTTATTCATTAAAAAAAATATTCATATGTCAATGTCAGTTTCCAAATAATATTACGCAATATCATATGTTCGTTTCCTACATCCAGGTGCAACAAACCAAGCATGAAATAATACAAACAACTATTAACAAAGACTGACCTTTGTTACTATCACTCAGGCGGGGTCAGTCGTTCTTCCTCGAGAACCTATCCTAGGGCTACTTCTGCATAAAAGGTTATGGTTCCAATAAATGAAACTATAGGTAAGTTAAACAAATATGACAAGACTGCTAATGAAAGATTATGCACGAGAATATGTAATGCATAGTTTTATGTAAAAGATTTGGGAACGCATATGTTTGGAGAAACCACCCTTTGAGGAGTTACTTTCTGGGCAAATTTCAAGTATACATATCTATTATCAAGGTGAAGAATTACCCTCTTTTCAAACACATAAAATTCATTATCTCTCATCATATAAAATACCAAGTAGGGAAATCACTTCACCGTTCATGTACCACACCAAATTTATAACGGGCTGAATCCCGTAAAAAATATGGACGTGTCTCTTATTTTTAAAATTTCAATACAATTTTAAATGTAGCATTCTCAACAAAACCCAACTATAATAAAATGCTCCAATTATGATCCTTCCCAAATAATTATAAGAGCAACTAGAACCCAAACACAACGTAAATCCAACATACAATTTATTAAATAACATAAAAATATTTAGATCATAAACTAAAAATAAGGTTCATAATTATCTAGATCATCAATCTTCACATGGTAAATCCTCCTATAAGAGGTGAGCCACCACGCGCTCAGTAAGTAACATAATTAATGGGGGATGGGAAAATGACAATTTTATCATATCCATATTCATCAATTACAAAAATATAAATAAGCTAAAATATATTACTCATAGTCATACCACATGACAAGGGAAAAATCACCAATAGATGTACGAGGACATCTAAAATACCATACAGATATCACTATACTTTATACCACACAGATATCAATATGTCACACAGACATCATGAATACCACAAATGCATCAATATACCACGCATCAACGTCATAGGTAGATATATAAAATATATTACTTGGCTCCCAAAAGAATTATGTCGGATGTTTGATATACAACCCGCAAGTATGGTTCACAAAATTTATACAATTCCCAATAAGTATATCCAAAATAACATTACAAAAATCTATGTAAACAGATATTTTGAATCTAACGTACACAATTTTAAATTAGCAAAAGTTCTTAAATTTTGTAAAAATCCATTAAGAAGTTACTTACCTTGTTTGCTCACAAAAAAATTGACACTTTTGACGTACCAAATAATCACTCGAAACCTATATCAAAACCCAAAAAGAAATTACAACCCTTCTAAATGAGTGCATTGCTTGATTCCTATGAAATCCTACAAACTATACAGACGTTTTAGAAAGAAATAATGAAATATATGGATGGCCATGTAACACCCCGCTCCCCAATAAAAAATTTTTTAAAATTTTCGAGAAGCCAGTGTGCTACAAACTTGAACATAAAAATTTTGTCTTCTTAATGAAGCACCATATGCGAAAGATTCTATAAATAAAACAAACTTTGTTAAATACTTGATATCCAAAATAAAGTCTGCGGAAGCACTTATTTAAAAAAAAAACAAAATAAAGTATGCACTTATCAAAACCTTATAGCATAAAACTTATCATAGCATAATATGTCTAGGCCTTTGCCTCGCCTCCAGGAGTCAAGTCATGTCCTGCAGTCCTGTCCTGCAGTCTCATCCTCATAAATTTCATCACATTGGGTGGTTTAAAAAACATAAAAGCATACAAAAATTAGTCGAATACTCAATAAGCAACACATCATACCGTAAACATAATAAACATATGGTTTCTTGAAAAATATGCTTACTCATAAATACATACGTAAATAACATGAACATGAACATGAACTTCTCTTTTACTTATCATAGGCCGATACCCATTGTTGACCCCCTGAGTTAGGGTTAGCGAATCTAAGTAAATTTCAATTCTACCCGCGGCCGCGGGTTGTGGAATCCATACATAAGGAAAACATACTGGGTGCACTACCAGCATGTACGACCTGACAATGCAATATGCCCATACCATAGGTACTGTCTTCCTATCATAACATAGGTCGTATCATTCATACTTCATCATAATCATACTTGCATACTTGTCATATCATAGATTTCAAAAGAAATCGCATGTATACTTGTCATATCATATCATACGTTTCAAATGAAATCACATTCTTTCATAACATGTCGTGATACATGACTCCTCACATAAAATCGTGACTTTTCATAAATAATTTTATGCATAAGTCTTCACATAAAATCATGCATGGCTTTTCATAAATATTTTAATGCATAACTCTCACATAAAATCATGTTTTTCTATAAATCTTTTGATGCATAACTCCTTTCATAAAATCATAAGTTTTCATAAATAATTTAATGCATAATTCTTCACAAAAAATCATGGATTTTTTGTGAAGAATATTTTTCATAATTATTCCAATGGAGGGTGTACATGCATAATATTTTTATAAAATACATGTCGTTTATCGTACATACGTGTAAGGGTATGATCATGCTACTTACCTTGTAGTGTTAATCCACTATTTTCGGTATGTAATCGGTCGCCTATAAAAATAAACACGTAATTTGCATAAATTTCTAATTAAACATGTGATTTTATTTAAAATCTAAACTACTTAAATATCCTATATTTTCTAAACTTAAAATCTTTCAAACACTAAATTATTCTCAACTGTTAATCTTTAAAAAGTAGGGGCATTTTTGTAATTTAACTAACCCACCTAAAATTTATTCTACGAGTTGCATGCATTTGGGATTGGACTTACGTGAGAGGCAAAGGGCAGGGACTGACTGTGATCAACTGGTGGGGATGAGTAGCGACTGGAAGTGGGAGGGGTGTGGTGGTGCTTCACGGCAAGTTGGGCGATCACTATGCAACTGAGAGTGATGAGAGAGAGATGCAATGTGATGAGAGAGTGAGAGATTACAGGAAGGAAGAATAACGCCGAGAGGCTATGCGTGGGGAGGATCGGCGTGAGCTTACTGGGAGGTGGTCATGGCGGACCTGTGTGCATGACCGGCGTCTTCTGGTTACAGCTGGCGGTGGCGTCGTGACCTCAACTATGGCAAGGTGTGGCTCTCAGTGGGGGAAACCAGTGCTCTGTTTTGGTGGTGCTAAAACAGAGGCTGGCGGTGGTTCTCAGACTGGTTCTCTTCCAAACCGAGGCTAGCGTGCGGTGGACTCAGGTTGTTTTCGGACGTGGGCTATGAGAGAGGAAGGGATCGTGGGTCTTGTTTCCGTGGTGTTGCTTGGACTAGGGAAGCAGGAGACATGGAGGAGTTTCTAGGTGGTTGCCGTGTGGGTGGTCTGCTGGACGGGCTGAGCATTCGGTGGGTGGTTTGTGTGTCTGCCATAAGTTGTGACCGTGGGGGAAAGGTTTGGGTTGTTGGGTTCAACGATGGTGGTTCTTGGTGTACTGTCGTGTGTGTGTGCTGTGTTGTGTCTTCGTGGTTGAGCTATGGTGAGGGTGGGTTGTGAAAGCGAAGGGTGCTGTGCGTGAGTGATGGTTTGCGGTGGGGAGAGGGTGGCTATGCGAGATGGAGGCTGGTAGCTTTTGGGGAGAAAACACATGGTAGTTGCAGTTCCTTCGTGGAGCTGGGCAATAATCTACCCTTCTGTGATGGTGGTGCAATCGTTGAACGTGGAGGAGCCGTGGCTGTAGAGGAGCAGTAGGTTAGGAGAGGGCTGCGACAGCTTGGGTCTTCTTCATGCATGGGGGAAAAATGTGTATTTATAGAGTTTGATTGGAAGAAAACCCTAAATGAGAACAAAAAGAGGTAATCGTGCATGAGTGACATGCATGGCATGAAACATGGAACGTGCCTGACGTGGAAACTGGTTCATGGCTTCATGGGCTTGGGTTTTGAGTGTTGATTGGGATTTTTTCCGAGTTTTGGGTCCCCGATTCAACCTCTAAAATAATCTAACTTGTCCCACCAATTTTCCTTTGCCCAAAAACATTTCACCTAATCCAAAAGTAAAAATATTTAATGATATTAACTAACATGGCAAGCCTAATAAAAATTCAATATCCGCCAAAATAAAATCTTAGGCTTGTAGTCTATTCCAAATAAAAAATACTCGAACACTCTATTGGGCTTTTATAATGATTGGCCCATTAACCTAATTTAGGCCCAATAAAATTATCCATAATTTATCCCTAATAATATTGTATCAGGTCGTTACAGGCCAAGATTAATCATCCTGCCTTTGTGTATTGTATTTATAGTTTACAAAACAATCCGATACATCCAAGATCCTAAAATATAGGAGATAGTGATAAGGATACACATGTACACAAGATGAAACCAACTACAACTCTATCATGATAAATACATGATCTAGAGCACACACTCTGTGCACTTAACTTGTAGACTCTTCAATATTGGATGTTGTGTTGGACTCATTCTTTGGTCTCTTGGAAGTGATAGGTTGTTTAGAAGATTGACTTATCTAATTTGAGTATTGACCTATCTTAACACCCCCTTTCAAACTCATGGGAGGATTAGTGACCATGAGTTTGTGCCTGAGTTCTAGAAATCGAGCAGTAGTCAAACCCTTTGTAAAAATGTCTGCACATTGATCTACAGTTGCAATATAGTGAATAATAATGTCTTTGTTCAACACTTTCTCTCTAATAAAATGATAATCTACTTCCATATGCTTTGTTCTAGAATGGAAAATAGGATGCAAGTGCAATAGCTCCCATATTATCACACCATATTGTGGAGATGTTACTAGTGGGCATTGAAGTTCTTTGAATATTGTGTATCCAATATAATTCAACAGTACAAATGACCATTACTTGGTGCTCTACTTCTGTACTGGATCTTGAAACTACAAGTTGTTTCTTGGCTTGCCAAGAGATTAAGCAATTACCTAGAAAAAATCTATTTCCACTTGTAGACCTCCTGCCAGTTGGGTAACCAGCCCAGTTGGAATCATAGTAGGCATTTAATTGTAAGGGACGTGGGGAGAACCACAAGCTGTAATCCATTGTGCCTTTAAGATACCTTAACACTCTTTTTGTTGCTGTCATATGAATTGTAATGGGACAATGTAAAAACTGGCACAGTTGGTTCACTGAAAAAGCTATTTCAGGGTGTGAGTGTGCAGTATTGTAAAGCACCCACGATATGTCTATAAGTTGTAGGATTATTAACAGGATCTCCCTCAAACTTGCTTAGTTTCTTACCAGACATGCATGGTGTTGAGTAAGGTTTAGGTCCAAGCATGTCAACTCTATCAAGAAGATCAAAAATATTCTTTGCTTGGCTGAGATGCATCCTCTCTTTGCCTCTATGTACATGTATTGCAAGAAAGTATGATAAACTCCCTAGGTCTTTCTTTTTGAACTTCTTTTGTAGATTCTCAATCAAACACTCTACTCAAATCATGTGTCCACATTACGATAATGTCATCCACATAGATAAGCATAAATAAATGATTTTCATCTTTATGAAGCATAAAAAGAGAGGTGTCAAGTAGAGAACCTTTGAAGCCGAGACCTTGTAAGGTTTGAGTGAGTCGATTATATCATGCCCGAGGGACTTGCTTGAGACCATAGATGACCTTATGTAATCTGCCTACATGGTTAGGGTAATCCTTGTGCACAAATCCTTTTGGTTGCTCCATAAATACTTCTTCAAAAAGAACACCATGGAGGAAAGCATTGGAAACATCCAGCTTCTTAATGGGCCAATGGAAGTGTTGTGCAATAGCTAGTAGCAGCCTAATCGTGGCTGGTTTTATCATTGGACTAAAAGTCTCGGTGTAGTCGATTATGTCTCTTTATTCCAAGCCTTTAGCTACTAGTCTAGTTTTGAATTTATCAATAAAGCCATCAGCTTTTGTTTTTAGTTTATACACCCACTTGCAGTTGATGACATGTCGATCTCTAGGTCTTGGACAGAGAGTCAATGTTTCATTATCTAGTAGAGCCTTGAACTCACTTTTCATTGTAGCTAATCATTGAGGGTTTTCCATCGCATGTGAGAATGTAGTTGGTTCATGTGGAAGGGTTGTTGTGAATAAGGCTTTAATAGGATGTTTGGTGGACTTACTTGAGTGGTAGAGTTGAAATTCAAGAAATTCTTTGGGCCTAGAGTTACCAGTCATTGATCAAGTGATGACTCTAGTTGGGGCAACTATAGGTGATGGAGAAAGGGTCTGCATAATAGGTGAGGTGATTTGAGAAGATTCTAGTACCAGATGGCAATTGAGATCAGTGTTGAGGTAAGGTTGCTGTATAGCAGGTATTGAAACTGGAATGGATGGTTCTTGTGTTGGCTGTTGTGAGGATATTGTACAAGAAGTTGACACAGGTGTAGAGTCTATTGAGCTCCTGGACTGGGAGACTGTCTCACTGAGATTGTTAATAGAATAGAATTGAGAAGGTAATAGAGTGATACCTGAGTGGAGTGATTTATCTCGTACAAGGTTGGAAGATCTAGCCTTTACCTGTGCAGGAAACAATTGTTCATCAAAGACTACATGCCTTGACACATAGACTTTGTTTGTTGCTAAGTCAAGATATTTGTACCCTTTTTTATTAGTGCCATACCCGAGAAACACACATTTCTTACTCCTAAACTCTAGCTTTTGCTTGTTATAAGGTCTAAGCAAAGGATAACAAGTACACTCAAAAGTTTTCGTGGAGTAGTTTGGTTCAGATTTAAAGAGCTTAGTAAAGGGAGTGTCATATTGAATGGAGGAAGATGGTAGTTTGTTTATAGTACACAACAGTATGAAATGCCTTTTTCCAGTATTTAAAAGGAATATAGGATTGAGCTAGTAAGTGAAATGCCTTTACTGTGGAGGAAGGAAGTGAATGTGACCATCAATAGCTATTCTAATAACCATATAGATGCAAGGGTGACTAAAGCTGGGAGAAGGCCTAAAGAATGGCAGCTAACAGGATTATATGATAATCCCAATACAGCTAGAAGATATGAGAAATGGTATTTAATGAGACTGATAAGAGGAGAGGGTACTAAAGCTTGACTTTTATTTGGAGACTTTAGTGAGATCTTTAGTGAAATTGAAAAATAAGGAGGTAGAGGAAGGCCAATAAGACAGATGGAAGAATTTAGGAAGGCTGTTATTAACTGTGATATACTTGATTTGGGATATGAATGAATCAAATTCACCTGGTAGAACAATAGAGAGAGATAACTATATATGTGAGAGGTTGGACATATTCATGGCCAACACTGAGTGGTGTAACATCTTTTCCTATGCTAGAGTCATACATGGTTCTGCTGCACATTCGAGCCATGTTCCAATTATTTTGGATGTTGAAGGTAACACCTGTCAAAGCTGAATGGAAAGACCATTCAGATTTGAGGCCATGTGGACTGAAGCAAGTGACTGTGAAAAAGTTATTGAAAAAGTATGGAAGAATATACTAGGCCAAGCTGATATGGAAGGGGGATGAACACCATTTCTATTTGCAATGAGAATCTTAGGAAATGGCATAAAAATTCCTTTGGGAGAGTTCAAACACAGATACAAAAGGCCAAGGCCAGACTCCAAAAATTACACAATAGTGATCCCCACCATATGAGAATCGAAGAACATCAAGAAGCTAGAGAAAATCTACACTGTTGGCTGGAGCGAGATGAAGTCATGTGGAGACAAAGATCAAGAGTGATGTGGTTAAAGGAAGTGATTAAAACACTAAATCTTTCCACATGAAAGCTTCCCTAAGAAGAAAGATGAATTAGATTACAAGATGCTGAAGGGAGATGGAAGGAGGGGGAAGAAAGGGATAGACTTATTCTGCAATATTTTTAAGAGCTATTTTCTGCAGAAACGAACAAAGACAACATGGATTTCTTAGCAGTTCTTAAAGGCAGAATTTCTAAGGAGATAAACAAGGAACTCACAAGGAATTTCTGACGGTGGCGGCCATTTTCTTCCAAAAGTACTGGCATATTGTGGGGAAATCAATTGCCCATGCTGTGTTGAAAGTATTGAATGATGGTATGATTCCAAACTCTCTTAATCATACTTTTATTGTTTTGATTCCAAAGACAAAAAAAACTTGAGAGAGTGACAGAATATAGGCCTATTAGTCTTTGCAATATATTGTATAAACTGATATCAAAAGTACTGGCTAATAGGCTTAAGTTAGTGTTACCTATTTTTATATCTACTTCCCAAAGTGCTTTTGTACCAGGTAGGCTGATTACTGATAACATTCTAGTGGCCTACGAAATGATTCATTTCTTGAAAAACAAAAGAATTGGAAAAATAGGTTTATGTCTCTAAAGCTGGACATGAGCAAGGCATACGACAGATTGGAATGGAGTTACTTGGAAGAAGTCATGATTCAGATGGGGGTTTGATCCTAAATGGATCTCACTTGTCATGCAATGTGTTAAAACAATGTCCTTTTCTATTTTAATCAATGGTGGGCCCAAGGGTCCTATCACCCCTTCAAGAGGTTTAAGACAATGTGATCCTTTATTTCATTACCTTTTTCTGTTATGCACTGGAGGTTTAATTAAACTACTACAACAAGTTGAAGATGCAAAGTAGATAAGTGGGATCAAAATTTGTAGGAATGCACCACTGGACAATCATCTTCAATTTACGGATGACAGTGTGCTCTTCTATAAAGCCAACATGCAGGAAAATGAAGCAATACAAAAGTTATTGACCAGGTATGAGAAGACTTTGATGGTTTTTAGCAAAAATGTTCCAGAAGATACAACAAGAGATCTTACCTTTTGGGGTGTCTAGGAGTTCCAGCAGTATGACAAGTACCTTGGCCTACTACCAATGGTTGGAAGAGCAAGAAACAAAGCTTTTTCTGATATCAACATAAGGTTTGGAAGAAGGTTCAAAGTTGGAAGGAAAAGATGCTATCACAAGGGGGCAAAGAGATACTCATCAAGGCAGTGGCATTATTAGTTACAACTTATTCTATGAGTTGTTTTAAACATCCAGGGTCTTTGTGTATTGAGTTAGAGCAGATGATGGCAAAATTTTGGTGGGGTCAGAGACAAGAGGAGAGGAAAATCCACTGGGTGAGTTGGAGCAAAATTTGTGCCCCTAAGCATGAGGGTGGAATGGGCTTTAAGGATATAAGAACTTTTAATGACGCATTACTGGCTAAGCAGGGATAGCGGTTATTGCAACATGAAGATAACCTTTTCCATAAAGTGTTTAAAGCTAGAGACTTTCCACAGAACAAGTTTCTCGAAGCTAAGTTGGGTCGCAACTCCTCATATGTATGGAAAGGTATATCGAAAGTGAAGGACAAGATGACATATGGATGCAGGTGGAGAGTGGGGAATGGCAAGTCTATCAACATTTGGAATGACTTCTGGATCCTTTGCTATAGGAATTTAAAGCAGCACACAATGGAAGAGAAGCTCAAGGTCAGTAATACTAAAATCAAGGAACTGATAGATAATCATACTAAGTGGTGGGATGTGTCGAAAGTGAGAAATTTATTACCACCTCCAACAACTACTGAAGTGTTAAAAATGATCATTAGCCTTGAGGAACATGAAGATTCACAGATTTGGGCAATCGAGAGAAGTAGACAGTTTAGTGTAAAAATTGCATATATATTATTTAGAGCTTTGCAGATGGGAATTGATGAAGTGGAAACATCCAATGCTAATAAACTGAAAAGAATATGGAGAGACATCTGGAGACTGCAAGTCCCTAATGAGGTGAAGTTGTTTGCATGGAAAGCATGTATGGATGAGTTACCTATAAGATCCAATTTGAAGAAGAGGAAAGTGATAGAGGTAGCTAACTGTCACTTTTTTTCTAATGCTGCGAAGGATATTACACATGCTTTGTATCGATGTGCATCTTTGTAGGATAGCTGGCAAAAACACTTTATTGTTTTATGTAGCCTTGAGCCTAACCAAACTTTTGTGGATATTGCAAGAGAAGTAAGGGAGAGAGGTAATAAGGAAGAGCTGGAAAGGTTTTTTCTTATAGCTTGGAGTTGCTGGTTTAGAAGAAATCAACTAGCTTTTGAAAGCAAAGTTCTGGAAACAGATGCAACTATTAATCAGGCCCTATCTCTACAAACAACTTGGAAGGAAGCCAAAAGAATGCAATGAAGTTGAATGTGGATGATGCAGTGTTCCATGACCAAAAATTTGCAGGTGTTGGAATCATTATTCGAAACAGCCAGGAACAAGTTATAATGGCAGCTACAAAAAAAGAAAAAAAGAAAAAAAAGTGAAGTCGTTGATCCTTCAAAGATATAATTACTGGCTATCCTCCGAGGCTTACAACTTAGCATCCCACATGGTATTAGAGTGCTCATAATCGAAAGTGAATCCCTGATAATAGTTAAAGAGATTCAAGAGAAAGGTGAGTCGAGTTCTTTGATGGGCAATATCATTAAGGATGTAAAGGAACTGATGAGAAGATTTTAAAGCTGCAATATTCAGCATGTGAACAAGATTTGTAATGGAGCATCTCATAAACTTGCTAGATATGCATGAAATGTAGAAGACATTAATGTATGGTGGGATTCCTTCCCTGGTTTTGTTCACCAAGTCATCTGGACTGATAACCAGATCTAACATTTGTGATTAATGCAATGGATCTGTTTTGACTTAAAAAAATATATATTGAAGCCTAATATCTCAAAATCATGTCCTAGAGTTTTGTAGTTTTATAGCCCATGCTCTGACATTAATTAAAATCCCTCCTATATGTCTACATAATCATAACCTAGCTCTGATACTAAAATTGTAAATCCCCAAATTTATAATGGGCTGAATCCCGTAAAAATATGGACATATATCTCTTGTTTACAAAATTTCAAGACAATTTTAATTGTAGCATTCTCAACAACACCCAACCAAAATAAAATACTCGAATTATGATCCTTCCCAAATAATTATCAAAACAACTAGAACCCAAATATGTAACCTGAATCCAACGTACGTACAATTTATTAAAGAGTAATACTAGATACAAGTCCCAAATAGACAAATCACATACAAGCCTTTTGTAAAACAATGGATCATACTAATAAATAATAATTTTTTTTACACTTTTTTAATGTGGGGTCTATGTTTTTACAATTATTTGTATGAAGCTTGTCTATTTGGGACTTGTACAAATCATTTCTCTTTATTAAATAACATAACAATATTAGGTAAGCTAAAAATAAGGTCCATACCTATCTAGACCATCAATCTTCACATAGTAAATCCTCTTGCCCAACATTTGATAACTCCAGATTCACAAATCTTGAATAGATGGATTCTCTAAAAGAGTACTAAGAAATATAAGGGGTTGAGCCACCACTCGCTCAGTAAGTAACATAATTAATGGGGATCGGGGAAACGACAGTTTTATTATATTCATATTCATCAACTATAAAAATATAAGTGAGCCAAAATATATTACCCATACCATATGATAATGGACAAATCACCAATAGATGTACGAGGATATCTAAAATACCACACAAATATCACAATACTTTATACCACACAGATATCAATATGTCAAACAGATATCATGGATACCACAAAGGCATCAATATACCACACATCAACATCATAGGTAGGTATATATATACTAGCGGTGGGGCAATGTGTGAGGCACATTTGCCCAGAGATTGAACAAAAAAGATTTTGCTTAAGAAACAAGGCAACTCATCATCACTAATCATCATGATCACGTACGTTGTACCTCATCACTACTACACCTGATCTCGATCATTAATGATGTTATCTTCCAATAAAAATTATGCTAAACATGCTGCATGTCTCACCCAAATCAAACTAATCAATACCCTCCATCCAATCAGAATCTCAGATTTTCTAATTTTTATTTCGTTGTTAATTAATTAATTAATTATATCGTTGAAGGCCAACCTTGTACTCAATATGCATGCCTTTAGATTATTAGATTAATTAATACGACTATATAATATTTAAGACTCGAGAGCTTTCAAGGTCGTTGTCATAATTTTGCCAAACAAAAGTAAAATTTTAAAATAATAATAATAATAATAATAATTTGAAAAAAAATTAAAGGGTCAGTGTCATCAAAATTAATAATAATTTGTTATAATTTGTTCATGTGAAGGTCCAGGCAAGATTCTTCACACAAATGTAATCAAAAGAAAATCCTGGTGAATAGTGACACTACTGCATGCATTGGTGTGTATATATATATATATATATATATATATACACATAATTAAAGATATTTTTCCCAATTTGATTTTATATAATATTTTCTTACTTTTTATTCTATTCAATTTTACCCTAAAAAAAAAGAATTTACTATTATTTATTAATAACAAGTAGTTAGATATTTTTTCAGATGAGAAATTGTAAAATATAGCAACATATATTATTTTTTTTTACTAATTTTATTAAATTTTTTTTCCTCACTTTGTCTCTCTCCTCTGGCCAGATTCATCCCCACGGCCCGTTCTCCTTTAGCCCAGCCCGACGCCGCCGTGCGTCGACCAGCCTCACCGCCACCACCGGCGAATCCCCCTCATGTCAACGACCAACCCAAGCACTACCGATGTCCCCCACACGCAACCCTATCTCTCCCCCACGGAAACCCATCCGAAATGGGTTTCTCCCATTTATCTCAACTTGCGCCGCCGTACGCGGCCACCCAGCGTCACGACCACCACCGGCGACTCTCCCTCACGCCAGCCACCAACCCAGCCACTACCGATGTCCCCCACGCGCAACCCTCCCTCTCCCCCGCAGAAACCCAACCGAAATGGGTTTCACCCATTTGTGTCCAGTTGCGCAGCCGTACGCAGCCACCCAGGCCACCGCACCTCCACCACTTCACACTGGCGACAACCTCTACCAGACCTAGCTACCACGAACCTCTCTTTCCCTCTCCGTCGCACACTGACATTCGCACGCACACAGAAACTCTCTCTCTCCCTCTCTTCAAACCAAAAAGAAACGAAAAGGAAAGAAAACAAAGATGCAAAAATAAATCTGAAACGAAGAAGAAATCATACGGGGAAGAAGGGAAACGAAGAAGAAATATATTTTTGTTGTTGAGCCGTAGAAAGAAAACAAACATGCGAAAAAGAGAAAAAAAAAACAAGATGCAAAAGTGAAATTATAAGAATTTTGCATACCAACGGCAAGAAGAAGAATCCTCAAACAGCATGTGAGAATTTTTTTCTTGCTCCACTTGAGTCTGAAAGCTCTACAGATGCTGAAAATCTAAAAACGTATCTGCACTCCATCCCTTCTATCAATTACAATTTAATATGAACAGTAATTACTGTTCATTACTGTTCACGTTATAGATACTTTTAAGATATAAGAAGATATTTATATATATATAAATATTACTTGACACCCAAAGAATTATGTCGGATATTTGAGATACAACCAGAAAATACGATTCACAAAATTTGTACAATTCCCCGTAAGCATATCCAAAATAACATTAAAAAAGTGTACGTAAATAGATATTTTGAATCTAACGTACACAATTTTAAATTAGCAAGAGTTTTTACATTTTGTAAAAACCCATTAAGAAGTTACTTACCTTGTTTGCTCACAAAAAATTTACACTTTTGACGTACCAAATAATCACTCAAAGCCTATATCAAAACCCAAAAAGAAATTACAACCCTTCTAAATTAAATAGCATTTCCATAACTTGATTAATATGAAATCCTACAAACCATACACACGTTTTAACGTAGTAACCTTCAATAATTAAGAATTCAAGAATCCACTACTTAACAATTCTGGACAGACTTTACTATTATAGGTTTCATTGCAAAATGCTCTCCGCTCCATACAACAGTTACTACAACTACTAAAGTCTCTTTTAAAGCCATTTCTCAAAATAAATCATCTAATATTTTCAGTCCATAATATTTCTTTCTACCACTGTCTCTATAAAGAATATTTCTAAAAAATGAGTGAGATAATCATTTACCTTGATTTCCTTGGCTGCCCAACACGTAGTTGTGGAAGGGAAAGTACTATTGGAGAAAATAAAATCGCAACTAGCGCGTTCATGGTCCACTGTTTCGTCTTGCACCCTAAACACATGACTTCTTTCCTTTAGTGTTAAAAGGGTAGGGGCTGCCCGCTTGCAGTAGCGACCCAACATGACCCAGAAACGGTCGATGTTCTCTCAAATGAGAACCACTTCTGAATTCACTTAATCTGGGTTCTTCAATAACTAGGCGTAGACGTTCTCCAAACGTGACAACTTCCCTTGGTGGGGCTACCTTGAAAGAATGCTCCTCAGGAACAAAACTACATGCAAACCTAACTGGAAACGCACGGTGGGAAGTCTTATTAGTAGGAAACTCCCAACCATCTCTGGGCACGAAGAAAAGGTTTCGGTCCCATCTCGCGAAACAGAAGATGAATAAAAGAAGCATGAAGACACTGCACAAATACATCACAGCATGCAGAAAATACTATGCAACAAGCAAGTTGATGAAAAGCACAATGCAACAGCTGAAAAGGATAAAGCACTGACACAGAAAAACAAAGCAACAAAAGGAAAACATGGGAAGAAAGATCAACCTTAAAGGCTACACTAACTACAAACAAAATTAAATAAAGTGACGAAAAGAAATGTCAAAGAAACAGACTGCAGTAGATTTATTGTATAGCAGTAGAAAATAAAAAGTTAACTTTAGGTCTCTTCCTTTTGATCATTTCGATTTTCTTCTGTAATATTATATATATATATATATGTAGCAAAACCTTGGTATCAACTTAACTTAAGAATATATGAGAATCAGTTTTTCTCTATATTGAAATTTCATCTCAAGTTCTTGTTTCACTTCTAACATGGTATCAGAGCAGGCTATTTGTCCTGCTGTGTTTGCTTAAATTTGCAAACAAATTTCATCTGTTAAGCCATGACATCCTCCTCTTCCTCTTCTCCTATTTCCATTACTGAGGACCTAAACAGTCCATTCTTCCTACATCACAGTGATAATGCCAACACTATCATTGTGTCACCCCCATTAACTGGTTCGAATTATATATCTTGGACCAGATCATTTCTGCTCTCCATTTCAATCAAAAACAAGATAGGCTTCCTGGATGGCACCATTAATACTCCTGAGTTGTCAGACCCCTCATATGTGCCTTGGCTAAGATGCAACAATATTTTGTTGGCTTGGATCCTGATTTCTGTTTCAAAGGATATTACTTCAAATGTATTTTTCATGACCTCAGCTAAGCAGGTTTGGGAGAAACTCAAAGAAAGATTGCTCAACCTGATGAAGCTCAAATTTATCACCTCTAGCACAAGCTCAGTAGCATTGTTCAAGGGCATCTCAATGTAAGTGATTACTTCACACAACTTAATGCTATTTGGGAAGAACTACACAGTTATAGACCACTGCCTTGTTGTTCTTGTGGAAAGTGCACTTGTGATGCCTTAAAAACTGTTGGTGAAGTCCAACAAGGAGATTATATTTTTAAGTTTTTGATGGGATTAAATGATAGCTATGATTCTGTGCGGGGGCAAATCATTTTACTAAGTCCCTTACCTTCATTAGATAAGACCTTTTTACTGATTTTGCAAGAAGAAAGACAAAGACAGGCAAGAAATACAACTCTACCCATCTCAGAATCTTATGCTCTTTTAGCCTACCAAAATCTTCCAAAGAAAAGGAAAAATCAGACCTAATTTGTCACCATTGTGGTAAAGTTGGACACACGAAGGATAAGTACTATAAATTAGTAGGATTCCTACCAAACTTTAAATTTACCAAAACTAAGTTTGGAAGTAATCCTGCTACATCATATTCTGCGAATCAAGTTGCTGCACTGGTTGTCTCTTCACCTCAGGAAGCACCTGCTCCAAATGCTTCTCAATTGAATCTCTCTCAGGCACAAGCACATCATCTCATGGCTCTCGTCAATGCTCAATTCCCTTAGCTGAACTTGGGACAAACCAGGCCAATTCTGCCTACTCTTGCTTCTGCTAAACCAGACACTCTTGAAATCAACTCTTCAATCACACCTTACTCAAACTTAGCAGGTAATTATCACTGCCTCACCACTCTCTCATTACCTGCTAATCAATTCCATCTCAGTTCTATAAACCACTGCAAACACAACTCACCTTCTCAAGATGAATAATCTGATGTTTATAACACACCATGGATCATGGATACTGGAGCCACTGACCACATGGTGTGCTCCACCTCATTTTTTGACAAGCCCTCTTTTTGCATACAAGCCTTTGTTCAGCTCCCTAATGGTACAAAGGCTCAAGTTACACACATAGGCACTGTCAAACTTTCAGACTCACTAATCCTGACTAATGTCCTACGCGTACCCTCGTTTACTTTCAATTTGATCTTAGTCAGTAAGCTCACTCAAAAACCAAATATATGCCTATTTTTCTCAAATGATTTGTGCTTCATTCAGGCCCTCTCTTCATGGATGACGATTGGACATGCTAAAGTCCATGCTGGCCTGTATTACCTGTTGTCTTGTCCTCATAACAGCAACATCAACCCTCCTTCAACTCTCTCCAATCAAACTCGAGTCAATCAAGCTGCCACACAACAAGTTTCTGATCTATGGCACTTTAGATTAGGACATTTATCTTCACAAAGGATGAGTTTAATTCATTCTCATATTCCTGATGTAAAGTCCAAGGATCATTCTCATTGTAAAATCTGCCATTTGGCCAAGTAAAGGCATCTTTCTTTTCCTTCAAGTGTATCCACTAGTTCTCTCCCTTTTGACTTAATACACTGTGATATATGGGGACCATATTCTCAAGCCTCACTTCAAGGTTTTCATTACTTTCTAACTATTGTGGATGATTTTTCTAGAGTAACTTGGATTTTCCTGATGAAATTGAAATCAAATACAAGATCCATTTTACAATCATTTTTCCAACTCATAGACACTCAATTCAATAAGAAAGTAAAGAAAATCAGGACTAACAATGGTTTTGAATTCGATATGGCAAATTTTTATAAAGATCATGGCATTATTCACCAAAAATCTTGTGTGTATACCCCTCAACAGAATGGTGTTGTTGTGAGGAAACACTAATAAATGTGGCCCGAGCTCTTCTCTTTCAAGCTACATTGCCCACTCAATTATGGAGAGATGCAGTTCTAATAGCTGCATACATCATCAACAGGATACCCACACCTCTTCTTTCTAATAAATTTCCCTATGAAGTACTATTTTCCGCACCACCTTCCTATTCCCACCTTAGAGTCTTTGGATGCTTGAGTTATGCTAGCACTACCAAGCACCACAGAACTAAGTTTGAGCCACGTGCTAAATCCTGTATTTTTCTGGGATACCCTACAAATGTAAGGGTTATAAACTTTATGACATGGAAACGCATTCCACATTCATTTCTAAAAATGTCATATTTCATGAATCTGTCTTCCCATTCCAATCTCAAAATCTGTCTTCTCCTCCTCCCTCATTTCCTCAAAATCTGGTACTCCCTCCTGCACTACCAGATGACATATTCTCACCCACTTCCATGTCAAAACCTGTCCTAACAGATGACTCACCTCCACCCAATCACATGTCACAATCCATTTCACAATCTGAAACACCCCAGCCCCTTATATCTTTCCCTCCTACCTCCCTTGATTCATCTCCTCCTTCACCCCAACAACATGAGCTGCCTACCAACCCAACCCTTCAAAGATCCACCAGAGAAAAACATCAACCTTCCTATCTCCACCAATACCACTATCAAACAGCAGCCTCCCATCCCTTCATCAATACTTCCTCCACATCCTCTTTAACTCTTCACCTACTCCACCATCACTTGACCTATAAACACCTATCTCCATCCCACCAGTCTTTTTATGCTTCCCTCTCATTATTTAATAGAACCATCCTCCTATAGTGAAGCTGTCAAATTCAAGCATTGGTAGGATGCCATGAACACTGAACTTAGTGCCTTAGAAGAGAACAACACTTGGACTGTTACTTCTCTTCCCCCCAACAAAATGAAAATTGGTTACAAATATGTCTTCAAAGTCAAGCTCCAATCTGATGGCTCCCTTGAAAGACACAAAGCAAGGCTTGTAGCAAAGGGATACACTCAAAGAGAAGGTTTTGACTTCCAAGAGACCTTCAGTCCAGTGGCCAAGCTCACCACAGTACGAGTCTTTCTTGCCTTGGCATCCATTCAAGGCTGGTTTTTATCTCAAATGGATGTTCATAATGCCTTTTTACATGTGGATCTTGATGAGGAAATTTATATGGATTTACCACCTGGTTACCACATTCACAGGAGCAGCTTGAGGGGGAGAAACTGGTATGCAGTTGAATAAGTCTATCTATAGACTTAAACACGCATCAAGGCAATGGTTTTCAAAATTATCTAATTCACTCACTGCTATTGGTTTTAATCAATCCAAATCTGATTACTCCTTATTCACCAAAGGGAATAAAAAAGGGGCCTTCACAACTGTAACACCCTGCTCCTTCCTTTTAACGTACGTTATTTCTTTCTTACGTAAGGCTCCTTCTTTCTGACGTAAGCAAACTCTGAGGACAAAAATTATGTGATTTATCTACCCCTTCTATCTAGCGATTGCGAGACTCGTCATGTGTGCCGAACCACGATGGCGTGTTTTAAAAGATATCGTGTGACTTTAAGGCAAGCCCAGTGTTTTAAATGTGCTGGAAATATTTATAAAGAGTATTTCCAGTGTTATTGAACCAAATTTGATTTTAAATACGACAATTATAATATTCTTGAAAAGCTCCAAAAATATTATAATTGTCAGAAATCATTTTAATATCATTATTAAAATGATTTCAACTATTTTAGATATTATGAGATTTAAATTATATTGAAAGCTTTAATTAATTAAATGGTTTTATTCTCTTAAATACGTTAAGTGAGACTTCATCATTTTATTAATGATGAAGAAATATTATTTTATAAATTAAAGTTAGTTTAAAATAATATTCTATCTTAATTCCTCTAAGCGCTTTTAATTAAGTTAATGTTTATGCATTTTAAATCAGTGTTTGAGATCCATCGTTAGATCGTTACGTGGATCCCCAGACGAAGGGACTGGGTTAAAAACCTAGACCCCCTCTCTTTCTTCCTCACTTTTCCCTAGCCCTCTCTCTCTGCTCCCTCTCCCCAGCGTACGTGATATGCGGCCTCTCTCCCTCGCTGAATGCTCCACGCCTCAGCCTAGTGCCGCCATGCGTCGGCAGCCCTCACCGCCGCCACCACCGGCTTCACCTCCCTCCAGCGAGCTCACCCATACCGGCGCCTCTCTCCCACGCTCCCTCCTCCTCTCCCTCGGCAGTGCACAGCTCTAATGGGCTTGGTGCTCACTACACCGCCGTGCGCCGCCCAACGGTGCCACCACCTCCACGATAGCTTCTCCTCCCACTGGCCATCACCCTCCAGCGAGCTTGGCCTCCACCTTGCAGCCACCTTCCCCGTAGCACGCACGTAGAGACCCAAGCATGGCTTCACCGTGCGCTGCTTCTAGTGCCTCCGTACGCGGCCTCCACGACCACCAAGCGCCACCATGAACTCCCTCTTCCTCCTCCACGTGACCCGAGGCCTATAGCCTCTCTCCACAGCACGACTTCCTCCCCCTCACACGCACGGGTTTCACACCCTCCACCGCCATGCACCGCCACCCACGGCGTGTAACCGCCATCTCCAGTCTCCTCAGGCCACCACCAAGCCATCCCGACCACCCTTGGCCCCGATCTGCCACCCATGCATGCACACTCTCCCTCACTCTCTCATGGGCTTCTCCCCCTCTTACAAGGCCATTCCCTCCCTCCACCATCGTGGACCATCGTGGCACCACCCCAGTGCCACCACCGCTCCACGAGCAACCCCTTATCCAACCCTAAGCCCGAACCACCACTTTATGTGGTGGGTAGCCACTGCATGTGATGGACAGCCACTGCGCGTGGTTGACTGCCACTGTTCACGGCTAGATCCGCCATGTAACGCTCCTTGCCACCCATCACAAGGCCACCACGAGCCATTCCAAGACCACACCTAGCTATCCAAACACCTAAACGGTCCCCGTACTTGGATTAGCCACCACATACGACCCTTCCGGTGTCATCGACCATGATGGTCAACGAGCAACGCACGGGTTATCCCGTCGATGGTATAACTCTTTATCCTTTGTTATTTATGTTAATAGTTGACTAGGTTGTGGACTGTGCTGTTGGTATTTGTGGAGTTGTGGTATTGTGGTATTGGTGTTGTGTAATGAAGTGTTGGGCATATCTGTGTAGTGTGGTGATGTGATGTAATGTGTATGTGAAGTGTTGGGCATATTTGTGTTGGGTGGAGATGTGTTGTGCCGTGTAGTGTGCTGTGAAGTATTGGGCGTAATTGGGAAGTGTGTTGTGTAGTGTTGTGGACTGTGTTGTAATGGTGGCGTGATGTATGTGGAATGGGAAGAGTATACGATGAGTGTACTCTGTGTGGCGTAGTGTGTATGAAGAGAGTACATGTAGAATGTACTCCGTATGGCGGAGTAATGCACCATATGGCGTGTATGCCATAATGGTGATGTGGCGTGGGGTGTATGAGGAGAGTACATGCGGAATGTATTCCATGTGGTGGTTGATGCACCATATAGCGTATATGTCATAATGGTGATGTGGCGTGGTATGTATGAGGGGAGTACACGTGGAGTGTATGAGGGGCGTACACGACTCCATGTGGTGAAGTGATGCACTATATGGTGGGTGCACCATAGTGATGATGTGGCGTAGCATGTGAGAAGGGAGTATGCATGGAGTGTACTCCATGAGATGTAGCGATACACCATGTGGCGTGTCGCAGAGATAAGAATGGTTGAGTGGTTGATGGGCGTATAACATGGTAAATAGTGTCGGGAATTGTGGAATAACGTCCCAAAGCAGTTATGAAGTGGCCTGTAGTCTAAGGTGATGGGTGTCACCGTGAAGTTGACTCATGGCTAGAAGTACGGGTGAAGTAGTAGGACAAGTATAAGAGTACGCAGGGGAAGCATGACTGGGCAACGTCACTTCATGACATGGTTATTGACAGTCGTGCTTGCGATGGGTGAAGTGATAGTATATGAATGGCGTGACGGGAGTACGTGAGGAACCGTACTAACAATGGGGTAGGAGTTGACGTAGCAGAATGTTGGGTAACGTGACAAGGTCACGGTGTAGTTTGGGAATAGTCTCGAGCTGTATGACGTGACATAAGACATAGTTATGAATGGAGTCTTGTCGTGTTAAGTGTTGGGATGAACTGTCAAAATGGACGGGTAGCATGAAGAGTCATGCTAGCCGGGTTAAGAGAAGGTTGGTATCGGAGTATGGTGCTTATTTATACAAGCAGGTGATCAACGTGTTATATATTGATCCTAGGTGATAAATGGGTAAGGTACATGTGTAATCGGGTGAGACACATGTGCCAGACGGATTCACCATATGTAATGGGTAATCTGTCCTGAGTATAGTTGCACGGTGCTTAAGCCTCAGAGTTGGCTTAGAGCCATATGGTTTGTATGGTTGGGAATGAGGATTAGTATGGGTTAAGGTGCATGAAGATAGTGACGAGTGTACTGTCTAAGGAAGGGATGCGTGACTTAGTCGGTCTGAGTAATGCATCGAAACGTGGTTAATGAGAAGAATGAGACAGAGGCCTTAGTATTTTAATCCTAAGGTGAATCATGGGTTCACTTTAGTGGATAAGTACTCGAGGCAAGACCTTGAGTTGGAAGATGTGGTAATCGGAATGGGTCCCCGAAGGTTTTAACATAGTAAGAAACACGTAGGAACACGTAAGAACACGGGATAGAATGAGAGTATTCCAAGTGAAGTGTAGCTTATGTTTTCTAAGTTTAAGTTGCTTATGTAATAGATAGAAAATGACGTTAAGGTATGTGTATGCATGTAAGTTGTCATCTGATAAGCACATGAATGGATTACATGATATGCAAGTAGCATGGAATCCAGGTAAGCATTACGTTGATACTCTTCTAGAGTTTTCCAAGATACAAGAAACGCTTTTCCTTTAAGATGCTTTTGAAAAGAAATGAAAGACGTTTTACGAAAGAAAACGATAAGTGTTCAAAGGTATAAGTACGTACGATCCCTCCTTGGCAGCCCCTTTTTACGCACCCAAAGTATTAATTGTACACATGTGAATGGATGACTATATGGTGTATCTATTGTATGTATTTTCTAAGAAAAGTGAATGCTTTTATGGATCCTACGAGCCGACGCTTTTATGGCCGCCATGAGGTGATGCTCATGGACACCATGAGAGACGACGTTAAAGGTGATACTTATGGATGCCATGAAAGCTGACGTTTTAAATGTTTTACGATGCCACGAACGAACGTTTTACGAATGCCATGAAAAGATGATGTTTATGCACATGCTTTTAAAATAATGATGTTTTCTCACGAAAATGAACGTTTTCTCATGAAAGGACATGTTAAATAAAAGATAAGTAAAGAATGAAAGCTCCAGCTCTTTAGAGTTGGCATGAATGAAAGAACGAAATGAAAGCATGAAATGTATGAAAATATGTAACGGCCAGAGGTACCCAACGAATGAATAGGCAGATTGCAATGCTGAGCAGTAGTGCTGGTAGTGCACCCAGTGCTGCACCCTAACGGAATGGGATTCCAACCCGCGGCCACGAGCGAATCCATTGGCCATAGGGTCGCTAACCCTAACACACGGGGCGTAACAGTGTGTACCGGCCTATGAAAGTGATAAGAAAGAATGCATGTATGCACGAATGTATGTATGCACGAATGCACGAGAGCATGACTCTTTAAGAAATGAAGGCACTGACGAGAAAAACGTTTTACGATAAGAAAGGCTTTTAAAGAAAAACCCCCGTCCAGTGACGTTTTCAAACGAACGCACGTATGCATGCACGTAATAGTATGTATGAATGATGAATGCATGACTAAAAACCTATGTTGTTATATTTTAACTGTATGAAGTAATGCTTACGAGTCTTTGACTCATTTTAGTTTTTATGTATGCCCCTTCCCCCACAGGAATTGAATGGCCAGGACGGACAAGGCCCATGGGAAGAGCACGGAAGTTTAGGCATGAGTTTTAAATGTACGAGAGGCCTTTTTATTATTAAAATTGATGTTTTTCGCTGTAAACCTTTTTTATTGCCAAAACACATTTTATTTTATAAATGTAAAGTCTAGCACCCTGGGTATGCAAGTGAAAAGTTTTAAATAGAACGGTAATTCCCGTCGTCCTTTCTAAAATATTTTATAAAAAGTCACACCATAAGGACAGGCGTTACAACAACACTATTAGTCTATGTGGATGATATCATAATAAGAGGCAATTCTCAAAGAGAAATTGATCTGCTCAAAGCTCACCTCCATGGAAAATTTAAAATCAAGGAACTTGGACCCCTTAAATACTTCCTAGGACTAGAGGTTGCAAGATCATCAGCTGGAATAAATGTTTGTCAAAGGAAGTACACCCTCGAAATCTTGAAAGACTCAAGGTTACTTGGCACCAAACCTGCCTCCACACCTATTGAGTTAAATAACTAATTGAGTCATACCACAAATGAGATCCTACAAGACCCTACAACCCATAGAAGACTCATTGGAAGGCTCATCTACCTAACCATTACCAGGCCAGACATTACATATGTAGTAAATGTGCTGAGCCAATTTATGGATAGACCATCACAAGCTCACTTACACTCAGCTTATAGAGTCCTCAGGTATCTAAAAGGTTCTATAGGCCAGGGCATTTTCTTGTCATCAAAGTCATCTCTACACTTGAAGGCCTACAGTGATTCTGATTGGGCTGCTTGTCCCGAAACTAGGAGATCAGTCATAGGTTTTTGTGTATTTATTGGGGACTCATTGGTAAGTTGGAAATCAAAGAAGCAAGTGACTATTTCTAAGTCCTCAACAGAAGCAGAATATAGAGCATTAGCCTCTACAAGATGTGAAATTGTTTGGCTCCTTGGTCTGCTGAAGGAACTCAGCATTGACCATGCAAAACCTGCTCTGTGATAATTAAGCAACCATCCATATCACGAAGAACCCTATCTTCCATGAGAGAACTAAACATATAGAACTGGATTGCCATTTTGTTAGAGAAAAGGTTTTGGCTGGAATCATCAGACCTGTTCACCTTGCCTCAAAATTACAACTAGCAGATATTTTCACTAAGGCCTTAACAGTTTCTGTTTTTTAGTTCTTATTGTCCAAGATGAGAATACTCAATATCTATGCCTATCTTGAGGGGGAGTCTCACGAAACAGAGGATGCATACAAGGAAAAGAAGCATGAAGACACTGAACAAGTACACCACAACATGCAGAAAACACCATGCAACAAGCAAGTTGATGAAAAGCATAATGCAGCGGCTGAAAAGTATAAATCACTGGCACAGAAAAGTAAAGCAACAAAAGGAAAGCATGGGAAGAAAGATCAACCTTAAAGGCTGCACTGACTACACACAAAAGTAAATAAAGTGATGAAAATAAATGTCAAAGAAACAGACTGTAGTAGATTTCTTGTATAGCAGTAGAAAATAAAAAGTTAACTTTAGGACTCTTCCTTTTGATCCTTTCGATTTTCTTCTGTAATGTATATATATGTAGCATAACCCTATCAACTTAACTTAAGAATATATGAGAATCAGTTTTTCTCTATATTGAAATTTCATCTCAAGTTCTTGTTTCACTTCTAACATCCCAATTCTTGACATGAAAATATCAGGACTCAAGGTGAAAAACTCGCTATCCGGTACAAGAACGAAAACTGCATTGGTTCCCATCATGTATCTTCACACAATGAGTGTGAAGGAACTCACTGCAGTCAAGTTTGGGTTCTCCACCCAAGAAGCTCAAGGGATTACCTCCACACAATGTAGCAAGCTAGCAATATTTGACATGTGTTGAGTAGCAACCAAGCGAGACCCAAACCCAAATAGTCGAGGATGTTTAGGATGGGACAGCAGAAAGAAAGCCTTAAATTTTGAGTGGAAGTTTGGAAAAATTGTAATGATTATATGAGATACCTCATCTCATCTTGGTAAGCAAACTAGGCCTTAATCTCATCTAGAGCATCCCGATGTTACAACCCAACATAGTTGGTGGGCCCATGTTAAATATTTTAACATGAAAATTAATAATTGTATCTTTGATTTTTTACGATCCACAATAATAAAAACAATGATAATTAAATACGTACCTTTCTCTATCTGTTTGATGAAGAATTTGATCTGACTATTTATAGGCTTCTGACCATCGCTAAATTTAGAGACTTTGTGTCTCACTGTGATTAGATATAGAGTTTAACTTATCTCATTGGAGTTAATCTTATCCCCTTGTAATTCATCGATTAGGTGATAAGTGTTGATCTATTCTAAACCCTATAAGGATATGGGTGTGTGAGACATAGAGTTTAAATAAAATTCTTACATTCTCTCACTTGGCCCATACGCCCATAAAATATTATTTTCTGTTCATGGGTTTATTACAGGAAATTAACAATACTGCACAAGTTCATTTCCAAAAAACTTTCATAGCTCAGAATACATTACATGAGTTTCGTAATATCAATGTCAAACCAGCTACCAATGCAAGTCATGTCGATCATTTGTTATATGACCAACAAATTCCCTTTCATGTACCACAACACCAATAACTTAATCCAACACGATCTTTAATTAGGACAATTAAGGCTAATATTGTAATGCATTGGGTTCCAATTCAAGTCTATTATAGACATTATTTTATCATTATTCATCCATACCATTTAATGTACATACAAAATGTAAAGACAAGAAAACAGAAATAATCATAATAGATCTCTTTCAATGTCTAGTAACAAAATACTCAGCATATCAATGATTTCTTTAACATGTTCACATTATAGATATAAGCATATGACCCATCTTTTCAAGATGTCCTTTAAAGTATAATCATTAACACGCTATTGTTATGGACATATTTATTTCAATACTTTCTCCTTAACACTTAGGTATTTAAAATTCCATTAAATAGTTATCATTAGGAGAAAAATATTCTGAGGAATTCTTGCAATACTTTCTTAGCGGCTTAGCTATAAGTCGACAATTCCTAAAATAAATTCCCTCAGTCAGAGACTATAACACCCGAACCCAGCCAACCCGATTTCTAAATATTTTTGGACTTATAGGTATGAAAAGACTAGTTGAGTTTTCAAGCATTTTTTTTTATATAGATTACAGGTCCATTTTAATTTCAAGAATCCAACCTATGATTTATTTATATATATTTTTATATATATTTAGATATATGTATTTTACAGCTCCGTATTTGTGGGGAGATCTATTTTTCATATTCTAGTTAGTTTCAGTTGCCCCTCACCACGTTCTGATAGTTTTGTATTTTGTATTTTTAAAAATCCCCAGCCCCCACTTCACACCACTTCCATTCCCACTACTTGCACGCCTATTCTTTTCCTCTCTAGGGTTTCTAGTATATATATATATATATATATATATATATATATATATATATATACTCGTATACCCTGATCATGTACGTAGAGACCCCCGAGAACGACGTCATTTGGTATGTTTTCTTCTTCCCTCCACAAGTCTTTCCTCGATGGTTTCCTTCAATTTCTGCATTCTATATTTTGCTCCACCCCGATACCCACCTCCCCCATGCCCTTGCAGTTGAGTTGCTTCTTTATCTTCCTTTCAACTTTTCAATTAAAACTCCCTCTCAACATAACAATATCTCAAGCTTCAACGGATTTTCTTTTCCCCAAAGTTGCTACTGCGATTTGCGTGCACCCCGGAATCCATCACCATCGACCACCTCCACACCGAACCTTCCCCTTATCTCCACATGAAACCAACTATGTGTTGTCAAGCCACCCCAAACTATCGATGCTGCCCAACCCCACGTGAAGCAGAAACCTTGGCTCCCTTCCATAACCATAGCTAGCAATGAGAACCACCCACTGCTCAGCCACCACAACAACGAAGCCACGAACGAGCCTTCCATGTAAAACCCCCCACCGCGTTGCTATCGTTGTTACCTTCTTCAACCACCATCACCGAGACCCATATCAGCCTCCATCTTCACGTGAAAATTGACGCCACCACCATAGCACCCGTAGCCAACCACCATCGTGCATGACCCGTGCTACTGCAAATCTCCACCGGAAGCAACAAGCCCAGCTGACGCACACTGCTTCATCACAGAAGCCCAACTCGAGTCAGCCATCGTTGCTCTACCCTGCACTTTCGTGCCCAGCCGCCGATAAGCTTGGGACGTGAAGGGCTCTATTTTCGCACGTCGAAACAGGGGAAGCATCCCCACCATGAGCCACGTCGTCAACCCCTCCACTTCGACACCACCACAAGTAGCAACAGAAATCGCCGGCCGTGACACCCCCGTCACTCCGTGCAGATGAGTGAGCCCACTGACTCTCCTCCATTTTCTCCTTATGAATTCATATGATCTCAACTTACTCTAGATCTTATTTGATTACACTCGAGGCGAAATCCTAGACAGAATATTACTGGAGAAATGATTAAGGTATTCTTTGGACCGATTGAGCCTTTCAAGCTTACCTGTTTATTCTCTTTATCTCTAGTCGCCCCTTTGAGCTTTATTGAAATATATTTTGACATTATATTTTTCTTTCTTGTAAACTTCATATTCCCTACCTTATTTGAGCTTAAACACTGATTTCCTTACCTTTCAAAAGAACTAAGTTTACACAAAGTCACATATTCACAAGAGCATGAAAGGCGAGAGAGGTAGAAGGTCTACAAGTAAAGTACTTATAGCAATATTATCAAAATCATAAGCTTGGAGGTGTGAAGAGTCAACTCGTCTACCGTGTGGCCAACAAGAAAAGGCCGATGAGAGTCATCCACAAAGGCAGTTGAAAAAGTATGGAATATTTTCAAAAAAAAAATGAAAGAAAAAAAGTTTGACCTACCGAATAGAGGGTTAAAGAGAGAGATATTTGAAAGTGAAATATAGAGATGTATGTTGAGTGATTTACAAAGATTGAGAAGAGATGTTTGTGTTATAAGTGAGAATGCTCTATTTATTCTGTTAGTGTTCAAATTTAAATTCTCTTGCTTTGTTTGAATCCTACCTCTTCTTTGTAGCCCTCACCCTAGCCTTACATTACAAGCCTAATAAAGACCTATTGATCCTTGGTAATAGTTTCTGTTCTACATTAGTGGAGAGTGATTTGAAAAGCAAGCCTATGAAGTTTTTAGAGATCCATTATTTATTTACTTGTTTGCATAAAACTATCCGAGGAGCTAATGATAAAGTGAGAATGATGGGTATGCATGAATGTGGGGATGGATAATGTGGTGAAATTGAGTTTTGAATTAACTTTTGGACTTGATTGAGCTTGAATGATTCCTTTGAATTATAGACTTTAGACAATCTTTGAGGCAATAAAATTTGTGAATCAAATCAATGTTTGTTTTAATTATCTTTTCTTTTCTACTTTGCTCGAGGGCTAGCAAAGCTTAAGTTTGAGGGTATTTGATAAATACTAATTTTATGTGATTTTTATCACTATTTTATTTATGAAAAGTGTAATTTTCCCTCCAATACAATTCATTTTATTTTATTTCTACATATTTTTATTTATTTTCTAGGTTTTGAAGGAATGAGAAAATTTAGTGCAAAAGGAGAGCATTTTGGAACAAAAGAAGAGACTACAGATCCAGACCGATGAAAGACAACGATATCTGAAGAGAGCCGATGAGATTGGGGCGAGGAACCTTGTCCCATGGGTAGCAAAGAGGTTTCTCTCGTCCAAAGGTGAGAAGGCTTACCTCTCGGTAGGTGAGGGGACTCGCGACCAGAAGAAGCGACTTGAAGGCGCGAAGACTTGGCGACCAGGCTCTAGGCGATTAGATTGGGTGACTAGTATAAACGACCAACTTAAAAGACCAACCTAAACGACATCGTGGGCAACAACTATAAAAGGCGAGAGAAATCTTTCATCCCGGTCGGGAGTCTTTCTACTCGGTTGGTGAGGAGATGGCAGTGTGGTCTTTGTGACCTCCACGCCCGTTCATTTGTGACTTCCACGCCCATTCATTGTGACCTCAACGCCAGTTATATTCAGCGCACACGACATCTACTCGATGTGATAATTCATCCCGACCGGGATCAATCTGCTGCTGACCACCAAATCCGAGTTCCGAAATCAATCTATTGGTGACCAAATCCTCCCGAATCCGCAAATCAAGTCGAATATCACTAAATCTTTCATTTTAGATAATCTCGTTATTCTTGGGATATTTCCTTTTATGTTAACATCTATCTTTAGAGATTATTTTCCAGATTTTTAGGCTAGATGGTAGCCGCAGTTATCTTGTTTCCAAATTTGAATTTTGACATCTATTTAATCTCGTCTTGTGGGATGGAGGTCGGAGTTCTGAATCAGAGAGTTGATAATTTTGAGTTTTAGAGAATCTGAGTTTAGGTTTAGAGTTCCAGTTTTTAAATTTGAAGTGTTCTTTCGAGAAGGTGGAACTGGAGGGCAGAGGCGGGAGCCGAATGCTTCATCAACCGACTTCAACAAAGAACACCAGTTTTATTCTTTTTATTTTTAATTTCATTATGAACTAATTCTATTTTCTAGAGTTTTGATGTGTCCTAGCACTGAACACACAATTTATATTCCAAGTTATTTTATTTTCAATATTTCTATGATTGAGTGTTTATTCATTGTTCTTAATACTTACAATTTTCTAACTAACTATTGTTCGATCTTTGAATTGCAATGAGACCGAGAGGTGATTTGTGATTAAACACCATTAGTTGAGTGAAAGTTGAGATACTTTACCGCGACTAGTGTGATTTTTAAGAAAAATGCAAAGAACTTAATGAGTTTCTAATTAGTTAAATTCACATAGAGATATGGAGTTATTAGTTGGAGATATTTTTGATATTTTTCGAGAGAAAATATTGAATAGTTAAGGGATTTTTATCATTAACTTGGGATAGTTGGGATTTTATAATAAAGAAGAATAAACTGTGTGAGATTTGCTAGGTGAAGTCAAATGCTCTAGATTTATTCTCATTATTATTAAAATCTTAATTTTAATGTTCTTTTCTTCAGTTTAATTTAGATAAACCATTCTTCAAATTTTGATTTTCCAAATAGTAATTAATTTATTCAATTTCAATACTTAATAACATAATTATTCCCTGTGGGCTCAATAACCGTTTTCTTTAAAACACTTTACTAGTTGTTACGATTTTGTTTACTTGTAGATATAGTTTTATGCGAACAAGATCCACTTTTATTTTTGAAAATCCAAGGGCATAGATGGTTTTAGAATGCCAAAAATATGAAGTCCATGAATTTTTATTAAATTTGGAGTTCGTTTGCAATTAGTGAAAATTTAAGGCCTTAACGGCAATTTTTGAGGGTCTAGGAGTATTTTTGTAAATACCCATTTTTTAAGCCTTTGATTTTGGACCTCACCCATAGAAGTATTAATCTTAACTTAGTACGCATTTGATTTACGTAGCTACGACATTATTTTCAATTACTCTAAAAGTTTGTAAGTTGGCCTGTAACTTACACATTGACAGATTATTTATGATTTATTGATAAATGCCTCATTCATGTTTCAATTATCACTTTGAGCATAAAAATATCATGTTATATGATACATTGAGTGTATATTTATATGACATGTGATATTTCTACCGTTTTAGCATATTGCATCTATAAATATCATTTCACATAAAAAACTTGCTATATATGCACATGTCATAGAACACATTTTTCTAACTTAGCATGAAAATAATTTTTGTCACGACCCCAAAGGCTAGTATGGGGAATTATCCTAGTAGAACTTCTCTGTCCACTCTAGAGTGAGTAAAAATCGAGTGGTAACCCCTGGGTTGACGAAGAACAGTCAACGGGTTTCGAATATGTTCTTTTTAAAGAATGGAGCGAAGTCATATGTTATGACACCTAATACTGGTGGGTGTATATGTTGTGATGTTATGTTATATTACTAATGCATTGAGAACAATGTCTGCAGACAATGACGTAGTGCCAACATGAGTTGTGCTACGGTCACCGGCAGGTACTCATAGTGCATATGGGGAACCATGTTGCTACCAAACGTATGTTAATGATGGCTTGAATAAACGATGAAATGTTATGATTTTTTAAAGCGATGAAGTATGAAATGTGCTCTTTCGAAATGTCATGTTTTTGGAATGAGAAAGTGAAAATGTTTTTTGAAAGTGAAAGTGCATCAAGGTTTTTCTAAAAATGTTGAGGAATCTATATGGGAGACACATGCACATTTTTCTGCATTTCATACACTTCATATTTATCATCTTTCATGCATAATTTATCTTTGTGCAAGTTGGTTGTTAACTTACTGAGATTTCATGTAAATCTCACCACTTGTGGACCCACTAACTCGGAATGATAGAAGTTGTCTCAGGATACGAAGATGATGGACTAGATGGAGCACTGGGTCCAACTGATTGAGGAGGAGCCTGACCTCGAAAAGAGACTAGATTTGATTATCATGGTTATAGCCTTAGTCCTTCATGCCTTAGATCGCATGAAGAGAACGATTTAACTTTGTACCAAAGTCTATGATATGTTGATATTTTGAACTTGATGATTTCTAATGAAATTGGGATGTTTTAGTTATTTTGGCATAAGTTCTGTCTTCACCCTTCTATCTGCTGTGATTATTGCATACTTCTAGTTGCATACTAAAACGCATTGTATATTAACAGTCACGAATGAGGGTACTTAACCTTATGTTACATGTCCCAATGTGGCGCCCCCAATCCCCCTTATAGAAATACACGGGGATCGAGACACCAGGATGGTGACAACACGGTCACACATCCCATCGAAGTGCCAGTGTGTGTACATGCAACAGTGTACAAATAAAATAAAGCAGCGGAATTAGTCAAGTCTACTATGTACCAGAATTTAAACACAACTAAACATCAGTAGAGGTTTAAAAATAGTTATACAGTCATCCCAAATAAATTACAAAAGGCAATATATAAATTGATAAAATAAGAAACTTGATAAATAGGAGCAATCCCAGATCACTCCACCAACGGAGCCAAGCTAAGGCTCATCATCCTCATCTGCATCAAAATCTGCGATACCATAAAATGGTACCACAGGTAAGTATAAACCAAATAACTCTCAGGATAAAAACATATTAATGCAACCAACATGCATTCATATGACAAAATACACTTAGCCATAAAATACCATTTTTCCAGAAAATGATTCACACAAAACAAACCCTTTATCGGACACTGTAGGCGGGAATCACAGGCGGGACTCTACCACCGTCCCTGCTTACCACCATCCCTACCGCGTGCACCGTAGGCGGGAATCACAGGCGGGACACAACCACCATCCCTGCTTACCACCATCCCTATCGCGTGCACCGTAGGCGGGAATCACAGGCGGGACTCTACCACCATCCCTGCTTACCACCATCCCTACAGTTCCTTTCCACACAATGAATACTTAACACACACAACGAATACTTAACAGAGCACTGTAGGCGGGAATCACAGGCGGGACTATACCACCATCCCTGCTTACCACCATCCCTACCGCGTGCACCGTAGGCGGGAATCACAGGCGGGACACAACCACCATCCCTGCTTACCACCATCCCTACCGCGTGCACCGTAGGCGGGAATCACAGGCGGGACTCTACCACCATCCCTGCTTACCACCATCCCTACAGTCTCATTTCCTTTTCTCAAACCAGTCAAACCAATCGTTTCAAACACCCTCAAAAAAATCATTTCTCGCATGAAAACCCAGTTTTCTTTACAAACACATGAACATGTATGCATTCATGCGAAAACCCAATTTTCAGTTACAAACATGATCATGCATGAAATAATGAGATGTACATATATACCAACAGAAATCCACAACCAGTTCACAGTTAAAAAGAGTTAGTGCAAAAATATATTTAAATCACAAAAGTTCTTTGAGAAAATACTTACAGTGCAATATAGCAATTTCCGAAGGATCACGAAGTTGCAAGTGGTGATGTCTGAGCAACACCACAGTGTAAAATACACTGTGGCCGTGGGTCACATATGCCCACTTTTCAACGAAGACAAACGAAGACCCAAAAATGGTAGGGTAGGGCCTAGAGAGGTCGGTGAAGCCAATGGTGGTGGTGGTTTGCCGTGGGTGGCGGCGCAAGGGGCGGTTTTAGGCCAAAAAAGTACAAATCGGAAATGGACTTAGTGTGGCTTCACCGGTGACGGATCGGGGCCGGGGTTAGGTCCAATGGGTTGCCAAGAGGTCGAGGATGAAGTGGTAGGAAGATGGTGGCCGGAGGTGGAGCGACGGCGGCGCTGGAGCTCAAAGTACGCCGCGGCTTTGGAGGGTCCGTGCGGGCTGCCGGCGGCGAGATAGGGGCTGGGATTTGGGGGGTGAGGTCGCCGGAGGGAAGGGGTGCTAGTCGGCCGGGCGGTGTCGCACACGGCGGCGCGACGGCGGCTGGGCTGGGAGAGGCGACGGACGCACGGGAGAGAGAGGGAGGGGGACGTCCGCGCGGGAGAGAAGGAAAAAGAAGAAGAAAAAAGAAAAAGAAGAAGAAGAAAAGAAAAGGAAAAGAAAAATAGAGGGAAAAGAAATGAGGTCCAATCCTCATAACTTGGGTCACGAAAATGATCCAACGGAAACGATTTTAAAACCACAAGTTAAATAATATAATTTAAACGTAATGGTAAAGTCAAATTGAAATAATTAAATCCCACAGTAATTAATTTAAAGAAAGCACTTTGAAAATAATATTCGTAAACTAAAAATCATAAAAATAACCCAATTAAAATCCAATTATTTTAAGATAGGAGAATAAAATTTTGAATCCATAAAAATAATTCCTTCAGTAAAAATACACTAAAATACGGGATGTTACACCCAATGCTCTAAATCTTCGTTCCATCCCAAGCGGAGGTTGGGGGCGTCACAACGACCGTCTACCAATGGACTTCTTAAGGCTTCACCTCTTGAACCGCCCGAATAACTCAATGGTAACAAGATAAAATCTGCAGTTGCAGAACCAACTCTTTGTAAAATAGTAGGCTGACTTCCTTCATAAAATATGGAATAAGATGAACTTTTGAAGGGCAGTTGTGAGAGGTAAATCTGTAGTAATTCATGCGCAACCAAACTAACCAAGGAGCTGTCCTAAACAATTTCCTCGTACCTTGCTTTTGAGTGTTTTGGAGTTGTTCCATCAATCTGGATCACTAATGTTTCTGAACATGGCCATTTAAATCTTGTTGCGTTAACAAGATAAAGTCGTCCTTGAGGAACCAAAAGGACTGATTTTGGATTAAAGTAGGCAATGTCCCATGCTTTTAACATGGGACACTAATGTTTCTGAACATGGCCCTTTAAATCTTGTTGCATTAACAAGATAAAGTCGTCCTTGAGGAACCAAAAGGACTGATTTTGGATTAAAGCAGGCAATGTCCCATGCTTTTAAGAAAGCCTGAGTATCATCAGAAACTCCATCTCCAACAGCACCAAAGCTATCCATATTCATAAGAACCTTGCTCCCACGTTCACTGGTCCATGTCGGGATGAGGGAAGGTTCCATCTCATTTTCTTCTTCTATCGCCAACCTTTCTTGTTCTTCGAGCATGCCAATATCATCATATACCATGTTTTCCTCAAATTTCTCATAAGAAATGTATTTAACAGCAAATATCTTTCCAAGTCCAGAATATGTCCTCTTTATTGGTCCTTAAGTTTCATTCCATTCAACTAGGAAAAAGTCACCATCTTTACTTGTTCCACAAGAGAATAGTTTGCTTCCATTAGCACTATAGAGCATTTTAGTGCACCCCTATCCAGGTGCATCATGGTCAACCCTGGAGCCCATATGATCGTACAACCAAGCCTTAATTTTCCCGTCAACAACAATTGAAATTATAAACTAAATATTTTCTTTTTGGTGAGGAAAAATGGAATAAACAGGTGCTTCATGACCTTCAAAGTTAAAGTCTTCTTCCAGAAAAATCCCAAAACTTTATTAATTTATCAACTCCTCAAGTTACCACACACAGTTGGTTGCTTGGGTGTGAGAATGCTAAGTCATTCACACCACCAACATGAACATCACTCTCCGAAAGCTGTCGTCAATCATTTGACCCATTGTAAGAATGCAAGTGTATCAAATGTTTGCTAAATGCCACCCCCTTAAAATTCTCAACAAACTCAACTGTGAGATTTTTCCATAGTCCTCCACCAAGGGTTACAAGAGAAAAATGAAGGGCTTCAAATATCTCAAAAATGTCCTCCACTCAAATCTCGATAGGAAGTGAAAATAGAGAGGGAAAATGTGCTCACCACTATGAGTACCGCCCAACTCTTCAGCTTCATTTCCCCACTTCCAGTACTCAGAATTTATTGAGTCCCCGTCAGCAAGGATTTCTTCAGGCATTTTATCAAACTACTCTCTTGCACGCTGGTTACCACCATTTTAAAGTGCTTCAACTTCTTGAGAAGTAAACTTCGCCATGGAGACAGACTTCACGTGATGTGTAAATTCACGACGTCTCCCACTGCAAGTCATACAAATGAAACTCTAAAAATCTGTAAAAACATATAGAGGACCCAAGTTATTTTAGTTGATGCATCTTCGATTGGGCATCATGCGATTTGGGTGTTCCACTCTGATCTTGGAAATCAAAAGGGTGTAGGCCTTCCAAGGAAGGTGCCATATAAGACGTGCAGGGAGTAGTTCGGAGATTGGATCCATGAGCCTGCTGAAGAGAGGAGCCTCTATTTCGGATTCCAATTCAGAGAGTACAACCCTTTGTTTACTGTTGGGGATCTTCCCTTTTGCCACAACTAGGTTTACATAGGTGGAAACGAGAATGATGGAGCCATTGCCATTGAGCTTCAATGCAGCATAAAGAGTGAGACCAAGCTCTAAATCGGCCTTGAGTAGAGACTAAGGAGGAGCTTCCTTTACGTTGTTCCATACTCTACGATTTTGAGAGAAAGTACGACTGCCTAGGTCAAAAATTCACAACCCAGAATAGGAAACCTGATTAGTTTCAACAAAAATTACCATATGAAGAACTCGAAGGTAATCGCCATCTCGATAAACATCACCCCTGGATTTGTAAATGCTAGTTTTGAGACGGGATTGGACAATGTTGGCTTCGCACTTAATAATTTCTTCATCAGGAATTAGACGAGACTGGACAATGTTGGACTGGACAACTCGTTTTTCTGAGAGGTTAGGAATTAATTTCAGAGTTGGATTTCTTAGAATAGATGAATGAGTGATTTCTTTGGAGATCTCTTTGAGAACAGCTTCCATGGGCACCGCCACAAACTCCTCCACCTCCGCTGCCCTTTCTACGCCCTCCTCCACAGTTTGGTCTTCCCAAACCAAGAAGATTTCCTATACTTGTGTGAAAACCTTATGATTTTCATGCAATCGATCAACTAAATCTGCGATATGCAACATCTTGTCGAAAATCTTTTCCATCGACAACAAATTTACTTGTTGTTTGTTGAAGCTTACCTCGTCCATGAAGAATCGGTAGCTCTAGATACCAATTGTTAGATTACTGTTCTAGGAGTGGATGTAATCAGATGGCTGCGTGGAAATGGTAATTGGAAATATAAATGAGAAATAACAAAGGGAATGAGAAGTGTTTGTAAAAAGGACTCAATGAGTCACAAGCTTGTATTGATAATAGGGTTCTTTGAGGGAATCCCTACACCTCCATACATTCAAACTTTTCAATAAACTTTTTAGATTCCTTCACTCAATGTCCTCTTTTTCTCATATCCTTGCAGGGATAACAGACTAGACAAATAACCAAACAACACGTGTGTAAAATAATAGATTCTATGAAAATAGACTACTACAAGGATTCAAACGACAAGTAAATAAAAGACCCAAACAACAAGTAAATACAGACCCCAAAACGCTGCATTGCATGCCAACACATCCTCCAGCAAACGACATCACATCACGACGGGATCATAAGATCAACGCAACAAATTTGGTTGTGTGATAAGTTGGATATAAAGTCCAATGGCTTTTCATTCATTTTTGCAATTTGGGTCTTTTCTCTTTTCTCTAAATGAAGTGTTTATGATATTATGGCTCTATTTTACTCTCCCAAGGTTAGGTTTTGTATAAAATAAGAGTCTTTTTACTCTCCCAATTTTTGGTGCATTAATTTTGAAGGCTATGAGAAATTGGGAATGGAGTTGTCAAATGCTTACTAAAAAGTTGAACCTTTGTGATTCTCTTAATTCAGGTTTTTGCTTGTTTTGCGGGGTTGTGTTTTGATTGTGGAAAAAACAAACCTCGGACAAGGTTGTGTTTTTTGTTCATATACTCTAATGTGATGCCATCTCATTTTGTTTGGTCAAGTTCAAGGGTTGTCCAATAGAGAGAGAGCACAACAAAGCAGAGAGAGAGAGAGAGAGAGAGAGAGAGAGAGAGAGAGAGAGGAGAGAGAGAGAGAGAGGAAAAAAGAATGAGATTTGCTTGACTAGGTATAAGGCTCATTATTTTTCGAATCCATACGTGTTAAACTTTCATCGAATGATGTAAAAGTCACTTATTCACTCTATCCTATCTATACAAGAAATAAATAAATAAATAAATAATTAGTTATTAGATGTTACTAAAAAATAAATACAATTTTAAATCAATTAGAATTGATTTGAATTTGTCTAAAATTAATTAAAATCAGTTTGAATTAATCAATTAAATTGGTTCGGTGAATGATTTAACAAATTCATTAAAATCAATTTAATTTTAAATTGATTCAATGAATCAATCTAAAATCGAACTGTCTTTTCGAATCTAAGTTAATGCAATTATAATATTTATAGTTGTCAGAATAAATGTTCGATGAATACTATGCACATTCCATATTTATCTCTTTCGTTCACTCTTAAGCCTAGTTTGGTTATCAAGAAAAGATAAAACTCATTTAGGAGAGATTTGGATTCAGAGATGAGTTGAGATAGTTTGTGAATAGTAGAATAAAAGTTGAATTATTTATTATATTTGGTGTGAAAATTTGGAAAAGTTGTTTTGAGATTTGAAAAAGTTGAATTGTTTATTATATTTTGTGTGGAAATTTCAGAAAGTTGTAATGATGAGATGAGATGAGTTGAGGTGGGTTTTGAATCCAAACCTTTCCTTAATCTCATATCATATAATCATTACAATTTTTTTAAAATTTCATATAAAATATAATAAATAATTTAATTTTTAAAATTTTAAAATAAAAATAATATTTTAATAATATTTTATTCAATTTTTAATTTTAACTTTTAAAAATTCTATAAAAACTCTGAAAAATCTATTGTGTTTTTTTAGATAGATTTGGATAATGAGATGAGTATTTTTGGAATTAAATGAAAGTTTAAAATATTATTTTTTAATATTATTTATTTTAAAATTTAAAAAAGTTGAATTTAATTTTAAAAAAATTAAATTATTTATTATATTTTTTGTAAAAATTTAAAAAAATTATAATAATAATAAATGGAGATAATCTCAGGCCTCGGTTTACAAAGTTGCTAACCCGCTGCTATTTCGCTGTCTCTCTGTCACTCTCTGTTTTTGGTTTCTTCGAGAAGGCTATGGAGACTAGTGTAAAGAAAGAGTTACCGGAGGCTTCCAGTGCAAGAAACGGCGCCGAGCCGAGCGGACCTGTCCCGGTCATCGAACTCAGTAGCAGCGGCTCCGACTCCGATTCAGACGCCGTTCCGAGGAAGAAAGTTAAGGTTTCGGAGAAGACGACGAAGATGATGGAACTAGACGGATTGGGGTTGGTTGTGCAGCCCGGGTTTCTTCGAGTGCTTCCTCCGTCGGAAGCGGCCTCGGCGCTTGCGAGTCCGACATTGGACGTATGTTTTGGAGTGCGCGCTGCGAGTGGGCAGAGCTCATGCAAGCAGTTCTGGAAAGCTGGAGACTATGAGGGCGCTCCGTCTAGTGACTGGGGTTCGTCCACGGGTAATCTCTCCGTCTCTCTGCCCATAGTAACATTCTTTCTGTTTACGGAGTTTCCTTTTTCGTTGCAGAGAATGTTAATGAAAAGATACATAAAAGTATTTCTTTGAAATGTCTGCTGGTGTTGTTATGTTGTAAGGAAGTAGGCTTCATTTGGTAATTTCTTGCTGGTTTGGGAGACCGCATTGATTTCTTTTTATAGATAGCGGGAGAGCGCAAATGGGAAAATCATCTGGATTTAACAAGTGCTTCCGTCACGCCACTGGCTTTTCTTTTCTTGTCGAATTTTCATCTTGCCTTTGCCTTCTGCGTTCTGCTTACCCCAATTGGAATAAATTGTTAACCCGCATTTTTTGGTGTATTCGATTTAATTTAAAACATTTGGGACTTAAAAGATGTTATAACACATTTGTAAGAATCAGGTATCTAAAGTTATTTGGACTTTAATATGGGAAGCTAATTGGTGTTGTGGTTGAGGCTTAAAGAGATAAAGGAGTAATGAATGATTTTATTTGTGAAAATAATAGATATAGCCCATTTACACGGGACGCATACAAGTGAGGCACCTAAGAATGGTTGACAACTGATTCAAGAAAATCGTGGACACTTGGTCCATTATATGCTTTGTATATGCTTCCACAACCTCACTTCATGCGATCCTCACACTTCATTAGAGCACCATCCATCTCAAGCCCCACCAACCTATTGAGTCAATTACAGCCTTCCACAAAGCCTCTCTTTCTTGTTGGTGTCGCCACAACCATTTCCTCAATAGGGTTTGGTTGAAAACAAGCAAGTTGCAAGCTCTCAACCCTCTCCCTGAGATCGGAGTACATATCTTTGTTAATTCACTAAGTGAAATTTGAACTCATCATCCATCCCGGCCCATAACAAATCACATTGTAATTTCCACCTTAGTGGGGATTGGAAATATAAGGACAAGAAATTTGTTGGTAAGTTGGATAGAGTACTTTTGATCAAGGTGGTCTACTAGCTTTGGATAAGTACATATTCTTCCAACTAGCCAATCTGTGCTTTATATGTTTGATTACACCATCCCAACTAGCACTGTCTTAAAAGAAGCACACTATTGAGATACAATGTGCTATCCAAGAACACCATTTCTCCTCTAACCCACATCTCACAAGTAATTTGTAATTAGCACGATCATAGGCCTTTTCCTTATCCAAGCATTCATTAGTTATAAGCACCAAGTTAAGTGTACCTCTTTTTTTTTTTTTTTTTTTTCTATTGGCATCGGGTGTCCGGAAACAGCGTCCCGACTAATCTCGGGAATGCACAAGCCCTCGGCAAAGAGTTTCCTGCAAGTGCACCTAGGGTAATTCAAGGGGAAAATCGCCCAATTCGATTGTCCCTTGAGATTGTTTGCACATAAGGGGATTTGAACCTTAGACCTGGGGGGAGCATACCCCCAAGCCTAAGGCCTTTACCACTTGAGCCAACCACTTGAGTGTCTATCTCTTACGAATGCATTTTTTCTCTTGCATATGATATTATCCATTACCGTGGTCAATCTATTCACCAAGACTTTGGATAGAATTTTATATGCCCCATTTACAAGACTAATAAGATGATAATTTTTTTACCTTCCCTACGCTAGGTAATTTAGGAATGAGTGCTATAAAGCTTGCATTGAGGCTTTTTGAATCCTTTAGCTTGATTGAAGCTCTTGAAAACTCCTATAATATCATCTTTAACAGCGTTCCAATAGGTTTGAAAGAAAGTCACGGTAACCCCTAGGGGTTGGCTCAAGTGGTAAAGACCTTGGTCTTGGTGGTATGCTTCCTCCAAGGTTCAAGGTTTGAATACCACTGGGTGCAAACAATCTCTAGGAGCCATCGGATTAGAATATTTTTCCCTTAAATTACCCGAGGTGCACTTGCGGGAAACTCCTTGTTGAGAGCCTGTGCACCCCTGGGATTAGTCGGGACATTGTTCCTGAACACTCGGTGCCAATAAAAAAGAAAGCCATGGTAAAACTATTGGTCAGTTATATTCTTTCATACTTATAAAAGAAAATTTCAATGGTTTAAGTTAGAAAGTAACATATAATGCCCCCATGAAAAGAAAGGGTGGGGAAGGGGAGAGCATCAGTTGTGCTAAAAAAATCGTGCCGGGTTATCACATTTCTTCTATTAAGCCTGTGATGGGGAATCTAAGGAGGTATATAGTGTTCTTAAAGATTGGACATATATTTTCTGGCAGTGGATGACAAAATGCTGAGCTTCCAGTTAGAACTAATTATTGGTCAGCATTTAGTGCTTTTGTTTTTATTTATTTATTTATTTTTTTGGGCCTTGGTTATGGATGATTGAGGCTACTTTTGACTTCTCAAAAGTTCATTTTTATTATTTTATTCATTACTCATGAATGCATGCATCCTCTTGAGCAAACCCCTTGCTCCATCCCCTGGCACTGCCACCAGAAAAGGAAAAAAACATAGAGTTAATGTAATTGATACATTTGATTTTGAGTTCATTTATTCTATCTGCTCACCAATATGTACCCTGAATGAATGGCTGCCAAATTCGGAGGTTATTAGTTTATCTGTCATACTTGGCAATGCAAATCCCTATCTAATGTTTCTGTTGAAATCTTCAGTTGGCATGGATCATGTCAGGGTTCATCCTAAATTTCTACATTCTAATGCGACAAGTCATAAGTGGGCTCTTGGAGGTAAAGTTGTTCAACCAGTTTTTCAGATACAGTTGTGCTTCTTTCTTTTTATTTATCGGTTTATTTTTTTTGTTTATTGATTGATAGATATGATTGTGTTTCTTCATAATAATGCATGGTAGTACGAGTCTTTTTCTTTGGTTCACACGGAGTTTCTAGTTCGTTAAGTTGCTTATTGAATTCCTGTCTGCAGCTTTTGCAGAGCTTCTGGACAATTCATTGGATGAGGTATCTTACGTGTAATATATTCTAAATTATACAACACATGCATGCATTTCTCGCTTCTCCTAACTTCTTCATTTTGATGTCAGGTCTGCAATGGTGCTACATTTGTTAATGTAGATATGCTTGTAAATAAGAAAGATGGGAGCAGGATGTTGTTGATTGAAGGTATTTTGTTTTCATCTCAAGTGTGATTTTTTGCTGCTGGATTTAGGTCTCTCTTCCCCCCCCCCCCAACCCCCAAAACAAAATCTTGTATGAGGAGATCTGGCCTTTGTATTGCCATAACACGATAATTATGTATCTCAATCTATTAGACTATGTTGCAGATAATGGTGGTGGGATGGATCCAGATAAAATGCGACAATGCATGTCATTGGGGTATTCTGCCAAAAGCAAAGTAGCAAATTCTATTGGACAATGTAAACCTCTGGTTCTGGAAGTACACACAAATATGATTTTGGTTGCATATTTCTCCTTTGAAGAAGGTTAACTTTATGTTTGTTTTCTCAGATGGAAATGGTTTTAAGACGAGTACCATGAGGCTTGGGGCAGATGTAATTGTCTTCTCACGCCGTTGTGGGAAAGATGGAAAAAGGTGTACTCTTTATTTTACTTTCTTGTTACCTTTCCAAGTAGGGATGTAAATGGACTTATAAAAAAAATGTATAGATATGAATGTTAGGTTTATTTAGCTTGTTTAGAAAGCAAATACAACATACTTTGTCTATGGCTTTTTGGGGAGTGGAAAGTTGATGAAATTGCGTTTTCCTTTGCTATTTTATCCTCTTTTTCTCGTACATCATTTACATGGTACTCTTTACTTTTACATTCGCTGCACTTGTTTTCTTTATACTCACACAAACACGTGTACGCACAAGTAGCTAATCTAGTTTTCTTGGTGTTGCTTCTAGGTCTACACAGAGCATTGGGTTACTGTCTTATACTTTCTTGAGGAGCACAAGGAAGGAAGATATTGTAGTTCCCATGGTAATTGTCTTTATTTTCTTTTTATTATTTTATGGACTTTGCAGATGTCAATTGTCTTGTAACTGCTGTTGACAACATGAACATGGACCTACTTGAAAAAACATTATATCAACATGGAACTATTGGTGGATTGATATAGCTATATAATGGGATTTTTACAAACACCATGTACTGCCATTAAGGAATATGTCACTGGTCACCATAGGAACTATGTGACACTGATAATCACTGTTCTTTAAACGTATTGATAATGTGTTGATATATATAAATATATATTCATATATATATATATATATCATGCATATGGTTTTATTACCATTACTTATTTGCACTTCTGATCAAATTGTTTTGTGGACTGAATATGAAGCTTGACTATGCAAGAGGGGGGGGACAAGACTGGAACAAAATTATTCGGTCTTCTTCTTGTGATTGGAGTACAAATGTGGAAACAATAGTTCAATGGTCCCCATTTTCCAGTGAAACAGATCTTCTGCGTCAGGTGACTCTTATACTTCTTGTGTAGGAATGGAAAGGCTTGGCATTATAACCATTATTCTGCTGTGTTTTCCCCCCGCATGTATCATCAGTATTTTCCTGCTGAATATGAAATATCTCTATAGTCAGCAGCAAGAGAATTCAATGTGGTGTTTTGAAGCCTTAAAAGTGTAAACGGTCAAGATCTACATTGAAGTGGCCATTGATAGCTTTATTCTAAGGTTCCTATTTCGAAAAATCAGGATTTCTTTTGCCAAAGTTTTGAAGTCTCCATGACTGAGGCAAAGCATATGTCACAACTAAATCCTCTCAACCACTAGTTGGGACATGACACATGCCTTTTAAGTTTGTTTAGCCCGATGCATGCACATTGACCTTATCTGTGGGCACATAATCTAGTTGGGGAATTTTCTTGCTGGAGAGAAATCATATGCAAGTTGTGGCTAGGTTATATATTTCAAATTTTCTTGTATTTTACAGTAATTTTCCAGTTTTCTTTCACCCAAGTTATCATGGCATAGGCCATCAGCTGCAGGCTTATGGTTATATTGTGGTAACACTGTTGATTTGAATTCAGTTGATGCAGACTAAAAGTTTCCATTTTATCTTATCTGTTCTCTCAAATTTCTTTTATGTTTTTTTTTTTGTAATCTTACTTATCTAAAGAAAAATTCTTTATGGGAACTTAAGTTATAAATTGACACTGCGATTAACTGTAATTTTTCTTAATAGTTTAACCTGATGAGAGATTGTGGTACACGGATAATTATCTACAATATTTGGGAGGATGATCAAGGACTGTTGGAACTTGATTTTGATGCTGATCCTGATGTACGTGCTTGATGTCCTGCATCTATTTTTGGAAATCTTTTCTTTCTTTCTTTCTTATGGTGCTATTTGAGCATGATTTTCTTTCTAAGATTCATAACTTTTTGTGGTATATCAATTGTTTGCAGGACATTCAGATCAGAGGCGTCAACCGAGATGAGAAGAAGATACAAATGGCAGAACTTTTTCCCAACTCTAGACATTTTCTCACGTATCGACATTCATTAAGAGTAATGCTAGACTTTTTAATGATATAATTGCTTTAGATTTTATCTTTTTTTTATGTCTTATTGGCCTTGATGAAGATCTCACAAGAACTATTCACTATGGTTTCATTATTCTAAAATTGTAGTTGTAAGCCTTCAGGTCTACTTTAAGCATATCCCTACAAAATTTTTCACATGGAATACTATGTGCCATGCTAGAATAAGGAAAGTGGTGTTTAAAGAGGTTGAAAAATGGACATGGAAAGGTGAAAAGTGTCAAAGTTGGTCTGAATGCCCTTTCCATAGGGTTTCCTTTGATTATATAGAAGAGATTTATATAGTTAATGCCAGATTTCCAGCGCCTAAATACTATACAAGGTAAGTGTTTCCGACTTATTTACAGCCTAATTATCTGCTATATACAATCTAGATATCAAGGAAAACATCCCTAAAATATTACAAATCAAATCCCTAAATTATGTCCGTAACATCCCCCCTCAAATTGATGCTGGTAGATCAAGAAACATCAATTTGTCAACCAAGAACTGATGCCGGTGCCGAGAAAGAGCTTTAGTGAATATGTCTGCAGTTTGATGTTCAGTAGAAATGTGAGGAAGAGTAATCACATGTCTGTCAAAGGATTCACGTATGGAATGACAATCGACTTCGATATGTTTCGTACGCTCAAGGAAGACAGGATTAGCTGTGATCTAAATAGCACTGGTATTATTAGCATGAAGAGGAGTGGAATGAAGTTGAGGAAAACGAAGTTCACCCAATAACCCACGAAGCCATGTATTCTTAGAGCAGGCGGAAGACATAGCTCGATACTCAGACTCAGTGGAGGACTTGGAAACTCTGTCTTGCTTCTTATTCTTCCAAGAAATGAGTGCATTGCCTAAAAACATGCACCAGCCAGTAACAGAGCGACGAGTATCCGCACATCCAGCCCAATCAGCATCACTATACCCCACCAACTGTAAGGAAGATTCCTTAGGAAAAAACAACCCGCGTATAGAGGTGCCCTTCAGATATCAGATAATGCAGCGGACAGCGGCTAAGTGAAGGTGTCAGGGGACCTGCATAAATTGACTGACCTGCTGCACAACAAAGGAAATGTCAGGACGAGTAATCGTCAAGTAGTTCAAACTCCCAACGAGTTGTTGATACAAGGATGGATCTGATAGAAGCTCGCCTTCCTCCCGACGAAGCTTAAGATTTACCTCCAAAGGAGTAAGAACATAATTACCCGATTGGAGACCAGTCAATGAAATCATTTCCTGCGTGTATTTGTGCTGGTGTAACAATGTACTAGTCGGAGTAATCTGCACCTTAAGACCAAGAAAGTACTGCAGGGGACCGAGATCTTTCATGTGAAAAGAGGCCTTGAGATGCTGTTGTAATTGCTTAATTAACTCAGTATCAGAGTTAGTAATCACAATGTCGTCAATATATACTAGAAGCAATAGAATTCCTACAGAAGTCTTGCGAAGAAACAGAGAGGAATTAAACTGACTTTGAGTAAAGTTAAAAACAAGTAGAGTAGAGCGAAATTTATCAAACCATGCACGCGGAGCCTGTTTTAGTCCATACAAAGATCGACGTAGCCGACAAACCTTTGAGGATGGTGTAGTAAACATGTTGGGAGGTGGAGACATATAGATTTCTTCCTTCAAATCCCCATGTAGAAAAGCATTCTTTACGTCCATCTGCCGGAGAGACCACCCCTGCGACGCAGCAAGTGCCAAGATAGTCCGTACAGTAGTCATTTTGGCAACAGGTGCAAATGCCTCTTCATAATCAATACCATACTCCTGTTGGTTCCCAAGAGCCACGAGACGGGCCTTATATCTGTCCAGTGAGCCATCAGACCGAAACTTGACTGAGTACACCCATTTACAACCAATAGGTTTGACACTAGAGGGACAAGTCACAAGATCCCAAGTGTGATTGTTTTGAAGAGCTTGGATTTCTTCTTGCATGGTCTGCTGCCAACATGCTTGGGTGGCTGCCTGAGTATAAGAGTGAGGAACATAAACAGTGTCGAGAGTGGCAGTAAGCGAGGTATGAGAAAAACCATACCTATCTAGTGGATGTGTAACTCGGGTGGGGCGTCAAGGTATAGGAACCGTAGAATCAGATGACGGATCAGTGTTTAGAAGAGGCGTTGAAGTAGGACATCTATGATACACCACACCTGGTTTAAATCATTCAATAGAAGAAGACACATCATGAAAAGCAGGTAGAAGAGTAATCGGAGGATTAGAAATAACCTGAGACTGAAAGAAATATTGATTTTTGAAGAAAATCACATTTCGGGAGATCCGGAATTTGTTTGCACGACCATTATAACAAACAAATCCTTTTTGAGTAGGGCTATATCCCATAAAAGCACACATGACAGACTGGGCAGCAAGCTTGTGACAATCAACAGGTGGCAGATGAACAAAACAAACACACCTAAAAGTATGAAAGGATTGATACTTAGGAGATATGCCAAATAATCGAAAATAGGGAGAATCATAATTTAGAGTGGCAGTAGGCAAATGATTGATCAAATAAATAGCAGTAGATAAAGCTTCTACCCAGAACTTAGAAGGTACAGAAGAATCAATCAACAAAGTACGAACAACATCTAAGAGATGAGAATTCTTATGCTCAGCGACTCCATTTTGTTGAGGGATATAAGGACAAGAACGTTGGGAAATAATCCCTTTTTGCTGAAGATAAGTCTGAAAGGAATGAGACATGTATTCTGCCTTGAGTCGGAGCGTAAGATTTTGATACAAGTACTGAACTGTGTCTCAACAAGTGCAACAAATTTTTGAAAAACAGAAAACACGTCAGCTTTAGAACGGAGAAAATAGATCAAAGTAAATCGACTATAATCATCAATAAACGTCACAAAATAATGATACTGACCATGAGAAATAACATGACTGACACCCCAAACATCAGTATGCACAATCTCAAAGCAATTAGAAGCACGATTACCATGCGCAGGAAAAGGTAAAGTTTTACTTTTACTAAGACGACAAGTGGCATAATCAAAAGATACAGGAGAAGAAGAAAATGAATCTTTATAAAACCATGTTTCAAAAGATGATTGAAGACAACAGAATTAGGATGGCCTAATTTCTTATGCTAGACTTCATTATTATTGAGAGTAGTCGTACAAGCAAAGGAAACAATATTAGGAATAGAAAATTGTAAAGGAAATAGACGTCTCACTTTAGGCCCCTTCGCGATCACCATCCCCGACACCTGATCCTGCACAAGACAACCACCACGAGAGAAATGAACATCACAGTTATTATCCACCAATTGTCCAACATAAATCAAATTGGTAGATTATCCAGGAGAGACAAAAACATTGCGAAATGAAGAGCCCAAAGTACCAACAACAGTAATAGGAAGTGTACTGCCATCAGCAATCTGAATACTTTGCGTGCCTCCATACTTACGAACACCATGGAGACTTGTCGTACTACCATTCATATGATTAGATGCACCCGAATCAACAATCCAAGAAGAAGTAGAATTAGGATCCGTACCTGCAGGAGTAAAGCCGTAAAAGAAGACACAATCATCTGTTGGACCATGGCAGGTGTGAGAACAGATGAATCAGAGCTTACAGTGGGGGGCGCAGAAGAAGACGAGGATTGAACAACAGCTTGAAAGGGTTGGGATTGGCGATTTTGAGGCCGCACCCGACAGTCTTTGATGATATGGCCCTCTTTCTTGCAGTAGTTATAAACTTTCTTCGAATAGTTGCGAGCAATATGACTGAACTCCTTGCAATTGAAACATTGCAACTTATTCCTCCCCTTCCCTTGTGTTGCATAGGCTACATTCACAGCCTCAGAAAAGACCTTCTCAGAAGTCATACCCATTTGAGTGGATAACCGCTGTTCTTCACGCAATAATTCTCCCAAGCAAATATCCAAGGAAGGAACTGGATTATGGTTCAATAAACCGGCTCGAATAGGCTCCAATTTAGGTCGAAGCTTCGTAAAAAACTGATCGTGTTGACTTTCAGCATGAACTGCTTGAAGAGTCGCGAGTGCTGCAGGGGGAACCTTAGCATGAACAATAGCAGAATACTCGCTCCAAAGGTTAATAAAACCAGAATAAAATTGTTCAATAGATAAATTACCTTGACTGTAATTACTAATTTCCAATTCCAATTGGAACTTCGAGCATTGTGATCTTGGTGGTAAATACGGTGAAGATAATCCCACATAGCTTGGGTCGTAGTAAAACAATGAAGATTGGTCACAAGGTGAGACTCAATCGTCCCCAACAGCCAAGAGATCACCTTAGCATTCTTGATCTCCCATTGAGCAAATTCCTTTTCATCAGTGGGAACCTTAGCAGAACTATCAATATGATTGGATAATTATTTCCCTTCAAAAACATCTTAAACTGAAATGCCCACATAGGAAAATTCTTTCCAGTAAAGCAAACAATAGTATTCTCAATAGACATGATGAAAGTGACGTAGAAAACAGGAATATATCCAATCAAATAAATGCAGGCAGTCACGACAAAGGAATAACAATAACAGATGGCCAACAGCAATAAAGCCCAGGTAATGCCAAGGTAAGCCCACAAGAAAGAAGCCCAAGTAATGATACCTGCTGCACAATGGAATTGGCAAACCAGAGTGCCGTTAGGCCCGATATTACGCAGAGAAGAAGGTGCACCCTGCACCGACGTCAACCAGAAATAGTCGAGCACCTTGCAACCGCCACAGAAATTGCCGTCAGCCACAGAGAGAGCCGATGATCCCACAGCGACCCAGCCACCACAAATCAAGCACCGCAAGAGAGAAGGCGAGGACCAGCTCCGTCGTCAGCCACGCCAGAAATGGTCGACTACCACACTGCAACCACCAGAGAATGCCGACAGCCACAAAGAGGCACAGCCACCACGAAAAATCACCTAGAGAAGTGCCTTGCACCAAAGGATAGAGTTCGCAACTCTGAGAAACTGGTCCGACAGCCACCAAAAACTCAAACCCACAAGGTTTGACCCCACAGAAAGCACCGAGACCCACTAAGAGCAAGAAGGAACTTGCTGCATAAGAAAAAAAATTCTCCCAAGAATAGTGATGAAAAATCGCACCCTGTGATTAAGACCAAAGCGACGGAAATTAGAGGGGCTCTGGTACCATGTGAAAGTTGGTTTGAATGCCCTTTCCATAGGGTTTACTTTGATTATATAGAAGAGGTTTACATAGTTAATGCCAGATTTCCAGCGCCTAAATACTATACAAGGTAAGTGTTTCCAACTTATTTACAGCCTAATTATCTGCTATATACAATCTAGATATCAAGGAAAACATCCCTAAAATATTACAAATCAAATCCCTAAATTATCTTTGTAACAAAAAGTATGGATAACTCTAATTTTCCCTAGATTGTCGTCGGATAAAGTTTAGTGCATTGTTACAGATAAGTCGTACTGACAAAGTTTCTAACTAAAGGTTCAATTTTTGTGTATTAAATAAATATGTATTCTGATCCTTACTAAATTGTAATTCATTGCTTACGTAATAAATTTTTCTTGTGCTATTTCTATTGGAATGTGGATTATTACCAGAAGATTGATGTGGAAAAAAGAGAAAAAATTGTTAAGAAAAAGGTCAATTCTTCAAAATCTGGTATATCGAGGAGAAATCTGGTTAGTACAAAAGTCAAAATTCCTGAATCTGTTATAGAGGAGGTTTATAAGGAACCTGAACATCTTAAGGTGTGGAAATCCTTAAGTGGGATGAGATTGATTTGTTACTTGAAGATATTATGGGTCTTGTTTCTTCTTCAAAGGAAAAAGTAAGACTTGCCGTACTTATCCCAAGAATTTGAAAGAAAATATGACAATGGGAAATATGACAATGGGACATGTGAAAAAGGATTTTAAGGAAGATATCATGGCTTGCTTGAAGACCCAGAATGTCTTTAATTTTTTTTAATAAGTCAGAATGTCTTTAATTCTCTCATGCTTTCTTTATTTCTTCTTTTTCAGTTCTATTTTTAACTATATTACTCAAATTTAATTTTCCAGAGTTATGCTTCAATACTCTATCTAAGGATTCCTCCAGGCTTTCGAATTATTCTTCGTGGGAAAGATGTGGAGCACCACAATATAGTTAATGACATGATGCTGTCTCAGGAGGTTACGTACCGACCAAATCCTGGTGCTGATGTGGGCTCAAACAATTTGAATGTAACACTCAAAAAATGGTTTCTTTTATTATATATTCTTGTCTGCTGCAGTATATGTATTCTGATGCTATGCGACTATTGTAATCAGATGATTGCTGTCGTAACCATTGGATTCGTCAAGGATGCAAAACATCATATTGATGTTCAAGGATTCAATGTTTATCACAAAAATCGGCTTATTAAGGTATGATTTGCTTTTATGATTTTAATTTTGCAATCCTGTTACTGTCATATTGAATTATTCTCTGGCTCTACCCACACCCACCCCCTTCTTGTCATCTCAACTTTTAGAATGCTCATACTGATGCATCAAACAAAATGATCTTGGAAAGAGAAGATCAAAGATGAGAATATGTCAAAAATATGGGGTAGATATGAAGATAGTAGCGTCTGGATTGTTTTTTTATAAGTAATTGAAGAATTTAATAGAAAATGAAAAAAGTTATAGCCAAGTACATTGGAAGTATACAAGATGAATGCCTAACTAGAAATAAAAAGAGATGATAAAATCATTAAAACTTGCCCTTTTTTTTTTACAAGTAATTTTATTAGAAATGAATGTATAGGCGAAGCCCATGTGCATTTTTTTTTTGATAAGTAATAATATATATATATATATATATATATTAATAGGAGTAACCAAATACACTGAAGTATACAAGAAAAACACCTAGCCCATACAAGAAAGCCCCTAATGACCCAAAAGCCCATGAAAACCTACCCAAAATACACAAAGCCCGAATTGGAAAACTATCGATACACCTCCCTGACCCCATCCCCTAGATTCCGTGAAAAAACCCTCTACCCAAACATCCCACTACAAGAACGTCTTCACAAAGCCATCCCTTTAGCCTTCCCTCGACTTGAGCTAGCTCCCTTAGTATCATAGTTGATTGCCCAAGAAAGAAAACACCTAAATACAGAAACAAAAAGCAACAACAGACAATCATGAGCAAAAGATCCGTTAATCACTAAAGCAGAAAACGAAAGCAATAAAGAGTGCACAAAAAAGTTCTGGAGTTGCTCCACAATATGCTCCTTATCATTAAAACATTGCTAATTCCTTTCCATCCAAATGCACTACATAAGACACAAAAGAACTGATGAGGACATCTCCTATTAATGCTTTATTTATTTTATTAATGTCTTATCTATTTTATTTAGGGTTTGTATTACCCTACTATTTAAGGACATCTTCTATTTTTGTTTTTTTTATTAATGTGTTATTTGTTTCATTTAGGGTTGTATTGCTCTACTACTTAAGGACTTGTAAGGAACATTGGAAGGGAGTTTTTGGAATTGAGAATTGAGCTCTTGTTACAGCCGCCTCCTTCCCACCCCTTTCTCTTTGCTTTCTTCTCCCTCTCTTTATCTTCTAGTTTCTCTTCTTCTCTTTCCGCTGTTATCGTACTTCTTTTCTCATTTCTATCCTACATCATATTGGTATCAAGAGTCGGTTCTATTGTTTTCTCAAACAATAGATTAATTTCCATTCCCACCGAAGAGTTCCCTTCGATCAAAGCCAAAACGAAACCTATTCACCTTCTTCTCAGATCAACCATACCAGACCACGCCGACAAAACACCCAGCGCTGAAATTCGTTTCATCTCCTTCCTCCAAAACCTAGTGCCGAAAACCCATCCACCTGAGTTTCCTTCGATCCAAGCCAAAACAAAACCCATTCACCTTCTCTCAGACCTTGCCGAAAACCACCAAGTGAGATTGCTGAAAATCACCAGAAACCGCCGCACCTCTTGAGCAGACCATCCCGATAAAGCAAACCACACCCTGTCTCAGTCCCTCTGTCCATCTCATCATCTCGGTCTCGCTATGGCTCTTCACCGTAAGTCTTTCGGTCTCGGCTCTGTGAGTGTTGCCGTCGCTGCCTCTCCCGACCCTGAGCACACTGCCGGTAAGTCTTTCGGCCTCTCCATCTGTGTTGCGCTGCCGTCCACGCCGGCTCGATACAGCCCCTGCTCGTTGACGTCCTCTTCTCTTGACGTCCCCTGCTCGTTGACGTCCTCTTTACAGCCCTTGCTCTTTGACGCTTCTCCCCCGAAATACCCAGTGCCGAAATCCCAGAGACCACAACGAACAAAAAGGGAGTCATCGAATCCAATTTTCTTTGGTTTTTTATACTAATTGTTCATTTTAAATGGGTATCAATTGCTTTATGTGTGCTGCTGTTATCCATAGTAGTTTTATTCACAACCCATCTGAATGAACCCCTTGAACTCCTTGGCTGAATTAGTCCCCATTGATAATTTTACCCTGCATTTGCTACTGTCCAATTTATTCAACACTTAGATTTTATTTTGCTTCACATTTCTTGTGTCCCCATTCTTTCATTTTCATATTCCGTACCATTGCTTGTCATTTTCATTAATTGTCCAAAAAAAAAAAAAAAAACCCTACGTGATTGGATTTTCTTGATTGGTATTTGACCCTTGCCTTGTTATTTTAAATATCAGCATTATTTGTTTGTCTCATTTGGATTTACTTAATCCCAAAATATATATATATATATATATATTTTTTTTGCTCAGTTGATATTTTTCATGACTTGCACTTATTGTTCATTGTCTTCGTTGCACCTCATTTAGCTAGTGTTGCATTGCATGCAATTGCGTAGTGGTCGTCGTGTCACCTCTAGTGCCAGTACCTTTACCATGGATCCTTCCCAATTTGATGCCCTCACTTGACAATTAGCTCAACTAGCCAGTAACCAGCAACATGTACAAACTCAATTAGCGGCTGTACAAACTGAGATGGCTGCTACTCGTGAGGAGAACAGGGACCTAGCGACTAGGTTGAACAATTTTGAGGAATCCCCTCATTCAACTAACAACTCTGAAGCGTCCCATAATAGAGACCATCGTCGTTGACGAGGTGGTCGACAACACTTTAGACGTGATCGTGGGGATAGGGATTATAATCGTGAGCATGGACGAGACTATTACCGTCAGGGTACTCAGTTTCCTACTCGTCATGACGAGCGCTTATTTAGAAACATCAAGTTAGATGCCCCTACTTTTGATGGTTGTTTAGATCCTCGAGTTCTTACTCAATGGATTAAGGATATGGATCGTTTCTTTACTTGGTATGGGGTTCCTGAGGATTGGAGAGTTGAATTCGCCAGCTTGAAATTAACTGGCACTGCCCAACTCTTTTGGGAAAGTGTAGAGGATCTTCTTGAGAGGCGCCATGCGCTTCCTGTTGGGAGTTGGGAAGAAATGAAGCGTCGCCTTCAAGAGAAGTACTTACCCCAATCTTACAAGGGTAATTTATTGGACCAATGGAATGCCCTTACATAGGGCAATCGGCCAGTGACTGAGTATGTCACTCAATTTGATGAGTTACGAATGAGATGTCATGTAGTTGAGGATGGAGCCATGATTATGAGTAGGTTTAGACAAGGCCTAAAAGAAGATCTTAAGCACGAGCTTGTCCTTCGGGGTGTCACTACTCTTGACCACGCTTATTCTTTAGTCCGAGACTATGAGTCGGTTACCAGGACTCCGTATGGAAAGCGTGGTGACAACCGCCCGTCCATCACCCTAGCATCCACTCTTCCCCCTAAGTCTCTCCTAGGGCCTCCCCCATCTAATGTTCCTCCTGTACTGGAAAATAAGGGTAAAGGTCCTGAAATTCCTAAGACTTCCTCCCGCTTGCAGTGCTTCAACTGTAAGGGTTTTGGCCATATTGCCTCCAATTGTTTTAGTCGAGCCTTGGTCATTGAAGAACATGCGGGTGTTGTTGATGAGCCGTTAGAAGATCAAGTCTATGAACCTAAGCTTGAAGAGTTTGGTGATTTGGGTGATGATGAAGATACCTTCTTAGGTTGCATCCAGACCCTTCTTGTGGGTCTAGGTTCTATGCTCCTTGTTCCCGACACACCTTGGATAAGTGTTGTTCGTTCTACCCTTACCCAGCCCAAAGATGCTGATGATTGGCGTCGTCATGCCATTTTTCATACTTACATCAAAATTAATTATAAGGGTTGTAAAATCATTGTGGATAGTGGTAGTTGCATTAATGCGGTTTCCGTGGCTACTGTGTCACGTCTTGGGTTGAAGCCAGTTCCTCACCCTCAACCGTATAGTGTCTCTTGGGTTGATACTTCTTCCATGGCTCTAAAAGAGCGTTGTTCGGTGCTCATCCAGTTCCTAGAGTATAAGGATCATATATGGTGTGACATCATTCCTATGGATGTCGGTCATGTCATTCTTGGTAGGCCTTGGTTGTTTGACTTGGATGTGACCATCCATAATCGATCCAATTCATGTTCCTTCATGTTTAATGGAAAGCAGATTCATCTTGATCTGTTACCTCCAAAACTTGTTGGTTCACCGCAAGCAAAGAAAATTGTGGAACGAAAAGGGCTAAATATCATTAACCCTACGGAGGGTGAGTGTACACTCGTAAGTGATTCTGTTGTGTTTGTTGTGGTTGTTATGGAGGTCCCGTTGGAGTCTCCAATAGTGGCCCCTGCTCAGACAGGTGGTCAAACTGAAGTTGTTAACCGTAATCTTGGCAATTTCAGAAGATGTCTGGTGCAGGAAAATCTTTGGTATTGGGTTTTGATTTCCCTTACAGCTCAAATTTCATGTAACATTTCTGTGAATTGGTCTTTAGGTATGAGTACCTTTGAAGTTGTTCATGGCCATAAATCTAAGAAGCGTTTAGACCTTATTCTCATATCCCCACACGCTAGTGTGTCTGTGTCAGCTAAAACATTTGTACAACATCTTCATGACTTGCATATTGAGATTAATAAACAACTTGAAGCTAGTAATGCATCATATAAACTTTGAGTTAATTTGCATATTGGGGATTATGTTATGATCCAAATTAGACTGGAACGGCGTCCACCTGGATTCGTTTCTGAATTGCAGGCACGTAGTGCTGATCCTTTAAAATTTTTAAAGCATGTTAATCCAAATGCCTATGTCATTGATCTTCCATCACATTTTAGTTGCCACCATACTTTCAATGTTGAGGACTTAGTTGCTTACAAAGGTCATTTTCATTCCTCTAATGATCCTTTTCTACCTCCATCTGTGGACCCTGATCTTGAACCTTTTGTCACTCCTAATCCAATATCATCTATCACAGCACACAGATAAAATTGATACTATTCTAGATGAACAGATTGTGTTGACCAATGATGGAGAGGTTCAGCGTTTCCTTGTTCGTTGGGTTGATCAACCAGATTCTGACTGTATATGGATTCCCAGAGAGACACTCCAGCAGCTTGATCCAGATTTATTGGAGCTTTATCGGAGCCAGCAGGATCTTCCTTTGCCCGGGTCACTAGCCACCTGTTTCGGAGAAGTGGGTAGGGACACCAGGCTCAGGCCTCCACTCACACGTGTTTATGGCCGTCAGAAGAAGCGTGCTCAACCACTTAGTTTATGGTTGGGTGATTGATTGCAGTCTTAGTGTGACTTGTCAACTCGACAGAGTCGAGCTTTTTTCCACCCCGGGAGAGTTGATGAGGACATCTCCTATTAATGCTTTATTTATTTTATTAATGTCTTATCTATTTTATTTAGGGTTTGTATTACCCTACTATTTAAGGACATCTTCTATTTTTGTTTTTTTTTTATTAATGTGTTATTTGTTTCATTTAGGGTTTGTATTGCCCTACTACTTAAGGACTTGTAAGGAACTTTGGAAGGGAGTTTTTGGAATTGAGAATTGAGCGCTTGTTACAGCCGCCTCCTTCCCACCCCTTTCTCTTTGCTTTCTTCTCCCTCTCCTTATCTTCTGGTTTCTCTTCTTCTCTTTCTGCTGTTATCGTACTTCTTTTCTCATTTCTATCCTACATCAGGAACCATCATCCAAGCCGCATCCACTTGAGAACAATCATGAAGCCTGTTCCAACACGCAAGAAGATCAACCACTTTCAAAGGCATCACCCAAGCCAAGCCAATTCTACAAAAATTCCATCCCACAAAGCTCTTGCCACCTCACAATGCAAAAGTAAATGATCCACGATTTCCCCATACTCTTACGCATGAAACACCAATCCATAACTGTAATACCACCTCACAATGCAAAAATAAATGATCCACGGTTTCCCCTACACATGAAACACCAATCCATAATTATAATACAGCACTTCAATAAATTGTCCAACGTCAAAATTTTCCCTAGAGAAGCAGTCCATATGAAAAAAAAACAACTCTGGAAGGCAGATGAGACCTCCAAATGTACTTCCAAAGAAAAGGAAGACTATTCAGAAAAGTCAACAGCTTATAATAAGAATGAACAGTGAACTTTTTACGCCTCTTGGACTTCCACAACATCCTATCCCACCATTACCATCAAGCCTCAAAGAGTATCAAAGGCTGAAGAAAGCTCAAACTTCATCAATTCCCAATCCTGAACAGCTCTATATATATTCTGTCTTTTTTTGTTTTTGTCTTTATATATTCTGAGAGTTGCTATTTCTTTGATGAGTCTGTTTGACACGTGATCTTCTTTGAATTCCTTCTGAAATAAGTGCTTGTTGTTTGTCAGCCATTCTGGAGGCTTTGGAATACTCCAGGAAGTCAGGGTCGTGGAGTAATAGGTATCATCCTTGTGTTGAAGTTTTTGTATTTACTTGAGCTCACTTCGGATGAACTTCATTTCTGCTCGCAGGTGTATTGGAAGCTAATTTTGTTGAACCGGCTCATGATAAGCAGGGATTTGAGCGTACAACGGTCCTCGCAAGACTTGAGGCACGATTGATACAAGTGCAAAAGAATTACTGGTTTGTTATTATTGGCTCTTGAGATTTTACTGGGAAAGCTGATTTACTATAGTCGTGACTAATGGCTATTCTGTTCTATTTAGGTTGTCTAACTGTCACAGAATTGGTTATCAATCACATCGTGGTAATAAACTTGGAGATGAAGCTGCAAAGGGAGGTATTATGGGAATTCTCATTCTATTGGTTTTCTTTTTTATTGATTTATGCACCAAACAGGCTGCTTGCTTTAGTTCTTATCTCACTGTGAAATAATTATCTTAAGAAAACCTTATCATCTGTTTTGCAAATGTCTGGTTTTGTAGAAACTTCACATTCAAAAAAGTCTAGCAAGACCCCACATTCAGTATCAGAGAAGAACTCTTCAAAGCTAAATCAGAAGCATGGAGGAAAAGAATTGGAAAGATTTCAGGGATACGGAAATGGACATTGGTCAGATAAAGATAGAAATAGAACAAAGACCCATACAAAGTCTGGAAAAAGGCGGATTTCTTCTGAGCCTTCATACGCATCTTCTGCAGAAGATCTGAGTGATGAGGACATGCATATACTACCTGAGAAACAAGCAAATGGCAGTGGCCATAAGACATTCAATGCCATGAGATCTTTTAGCAAAGATGGTTTGTGTACAACTAGGTCATCTTCATGCATGAAGGATACTGAATCTCAGCTTGATTCTGCATCAGGTGGAAGAAAATCTTGTCCCTCTACACAATCCCCCTTAAAGGTGATTTTCTAGCCCTTCTCGTTGTTGTTTTTGTTTTGAGTTGGTTAACGAAATTTCAATGATGCTTGAACAAATAGCAATTTGTTGGATTTCTGGAGCTTTCCCTAAGGCAGAAATATCTATTTTTGCCTTTGCCAGTTCCCTTCTATTATGATCACTTTTTGTTAAGATTTATTTTAAGCAAGAGCAGAATCATGAAGTGATCTTCAACACACTGAAGCTTTGTAGCATATGAATACCATCTTAATATAAGTGGTGGAACATTGTTTCTACTATATAGCATTATAGCTTTGGGGTTTGAGTAATAATTGGTCATCTTCTGTATAGGTTAGTTAATATACCTAATTTCTGCAAGTGTTCCCTCGGGGTTGGCTCAAGCAGTAAGAGCTTTGATCTTGCTGGTATGCTTCCTCTAGGTCTAAAATTTGAACCTTTGGGTGCAAATAATTTCTGTGGGGAGGCCTAGAAGATGAGAAAAAATTCCACTTAATCAAGTGGGAGTAAATCTGCACCCCTCTACCGTATGGTGGCTTGGGGTTTAGAAAGTTGAGAATCTTCAATTCTGCTCTATAAGGGAAATGGCTATGGAGGTACCATCGGGAAGGAGACGCTCTTTGGAGAAATGTCATTGAAGCAAAATACGGGAACATTTGGGGAGGATGGTGCTCTCATGAAGTAAGAGGAGCATACAGAGTGGGAGTTTGGAAATGTATCAGGAACGGATGGTAGATTTCTCCAACAATTTCAGAATTGAGGTGGGAAGGGGAACATGAACCAGATTCTGGTTTGACATATGGTGTGGCGATATAGCTTGAAGAATGCTTTCCCTTCGCTCTATAGGATCGCTTTGGACAAGGCTTCAGTGGCTGATAACAAGGTCACTTCTGCTGGTTCCTTTCAATGGTTGGTGAGATTTACTCGAGCTGCCCAGGATTGGGAGGTGGGAGACATTTGAGAACTTTACAGGACACCATACGCACTGAATCTAAAAGCTGAAGGGGAAGACAGGCTACTTTGGAAGCACAACGGGAACAACAAATTCTTGTTCAGATCCTTCTACAATGTTCTGTTGCCACATTCCTCTATTGACTTCCCTTGGAAAAGTATTTGGAGTCGTCATGCTCCACTTAAGGTTGCTTTTTTCAGCTGGCTGGCCTCACATGGGAAAATATTGACAATTGATAAGCTAAGAAAGCGAGGATTCCTAATAATGGAGTGGTGCTTTATGTGTAAAAGCATTGGAGAAATAGTGGATCATTTTCTTTTACACTGTAAAGTGGTCAAGGCTTTATGGGAGGATATCTTCTCTAGGCTTGGCATTGCTTGGGTCATGCCTAGGAAGGTGGCTGATTTATTGTTATGCTGGAGAGGAATTCAGGGTAATCGTCAAATAGCGGCTGTTTGGAAGATGGTGGCTCTATGTTTAATGTGGTGTACTTGGAACGAAAGGAATGGATGCTGCTTTGACAGCAGGGAACGGTTGATGGAAGGGCTTGGGGGCTTTTTCTACCATACATTGTTACTCTGGGCTTCAGCCATTGTATTGAATGGGACTAGCCTTATGACTTTATACTGATTTTCACAGCACTTAGCTTGTAATTAGGTTCATCTCTTGTATACTTCCAATGTACCTGGGATATGCCTACTTATGTGATTAATAAAATTTCTTACTTATAAAAAAAAAAAAAAAACAATTTCTAGGGGTAATTAGAGTGGGAGAATTTCTCCTCAAATTATCTTGAGGTGCACTTGCAGAAAACTCATTACTGAGGGCCTGGGTACCCTTGAGGTTAGTTAGGACTTTTTTTCCGGACACCCGGTGCCAACAAAAAGAAAAGAAGTTCTGCCACCATAATTAAATATATCTAAAACATATAAAACGCAGTTACTCCTGCTCAAGAAAAGCTATGAATTTCCATCTTGTTTTAGATAAGCCAAATGAACAGAATCTCTGCATGTTTAATGTTCAGTATTGCTCCTATAGTTTGTGCAGCCCCATAATAGTTGCTCAACTTCTCATTGTATGAATTGCTACTAGTATTCAGCGTTGATGCTCACATGATCCTAAGCTTTGCCAGTATTGCATTACTAATGCATTTATTGAACTGGCAGGGAGGGGATGGTAATTCTAGTGCACATTCACTTTCAGACTCTGATTTACGCACTCTAGAGCTGTTGAAAGAGGAGAATCATGAGTTGAGGAAAAGGTACCCGTTCTGTCTCTCTAAAACAGTACATATTTACTGCTCTATCAGCGGCATTCTTGCAAATTATATTTATTACTTTCCCCCTTTTTCCCCTTGCGGTCTAGATTAGAGAAAAAGGAGGGAGAGGTTTTGGGCGAATTGCTAAGTGATTTGCAGCATGAAAGAGACAAGTGTAAATCTCTTGAAACTCAGGTGCGCACATTTACCTGCCTCTCTGGTTCCTATGCTGGATGATGGAAAACCAACTTTTTTAAAGTGATGATGATTCTGTTTTGTTCAGATACTCGTTAATATATTTTCTTGTACACTTTTGTTTAATTAGGATCAGTGCTTTATAACTGCCTGTTAATGAATGGAAGATAGAACTAGAAGTGAGATTCTAAATAGCATGAAATAATTGTGGGGGGTTATGTGAATCTATAGATTCTGTACCCCAACAGCAGTTAATTGCTCAAAGCTGTTATGTAATAATCGGTTATCTTATTACTTCTAATTTAAATAACTCCATGCTCTTTGATTAGCTCCGAACTGTGCTTGGAAAGATCGAGGAATTGAACAATGAACAAGAAAGTCTAATTGACATATTTGCAGAGGAGAGGGATCGAAGAGAGAACGAGGAGAAAAGTCTGAAAAAGAAGCTACAGGTTCAATACTCTCACCATCCTGCTTCTATCCTCATTTTCTTTCTTGTATGCCTGTACTTCTGAGTGTCTGAGATTCCTTTACCCCCCTGTAGGATGCAAATCACACTATCCAAGAATTGCGAGACAGGATAAGGCAGCTAGAAAAAAATGTAGCCTTCTAACGGCAAACCAGAATGTTGAGAACCCAAAGCTACACTTCCTCTTTGCTTTCACCAGAAGGTTGTTACTGTATAGAACGTGATCAGCAGGCCCAGTGTTTTATGATGACTTGGCTAATCAGAGGTTAAGTTTGCAAAGCTTTCTTAGATATAGGGTTTTTCTTTTGTAAAGTTGGCCGATGCTGGCCTTTGGTAGTCTAGAAAGGTAATGGAAACAGAGACATGAGCTATGTAGAGCTGCGGGCTCCAATGATGGTGTCAAATTTTGAGTTAATAAAGGTATAAAATGTGCATGTAATTCATGAAGTCTTTCATCACTCCAACATAATCCATTGCCTGTATAATTTTCAAAGCATTTTCTTTGATTTCTATTAATTCACATCACCATTGTACTTATAAAAAAAAAAAACAAAAATTCACATCACCATAATTCCTCTAATTAGTTTTATCATTTAATATTGTCATAAAAGCATTATTTTCTTTAATTGCAAACATTTAATTACTTCGTGCTTTTATTGACAAAATCTCAATTTTAAAACTATCAATCTCTTGCTTTCTCCATGGTTGAGCAAAAATCCGGAAATCTAACTCCAAATTTGGCTCCACTCCGATTTTGACAAAATGGACTCGAAGTCGGATTTCTTTTCTAGTTTTTCAATCGGAGTTGGAGGTGTTGCTGACTCCGACTCCGACTTTATGCTTCGATTCCGGCTTTGCACTCCTACTCCGATTTCAACTCTGAATTCGACTCTGATATTGTATATATGTTATAAAATATGTATTTAACTATATATATATATTTGTCATATAACTAGTATAGTTATATAGTTATATAACTAGAATTTGTATAGTTAAATTCAATAATATAGTATTATGAGCTAATTATTATAAAATAACATACTTATGTTATAATATAAATAGATTAATGATAGCTTAGCAAATGTAAACATCATAGTATTACTACCACACATAATCAAGTATAGAAATAAGTTTGACACTAGTATTTAAATAAGTCTAGTATAATAAGTTAATAACACATACTAATTTCTTAAAGTATAATAACATGTAATTAAACACTATAGTATAAGTCTTGTATAGAAATAAATTTGACATTAGTATAGAAATAACTAATAAGTCGAGTATAATAAGTTAATAACACATAATACCAATTTACTAAAATATAATAACATGTAAGAAGACACTGAAATAAGTCTAGTGTAGATATAAGTTCTAAATAAGTTAAACACTAATATAATATAATAAAATGTACTACTATAGTATAATAATAACATGTAATTAGACACTAAAAATAACATCATGTAATATTACAGTATGATAACACGTAATTCGACACTATAGTATAAGTCTAGTATACAAACAAATTAGATATTAGTATAGAAGTAAATTAACAGTGAATGATTTAGTTTTCATTTTTAATTTTTTTCGAGAAACTGATACTTGAAAGCCTATAAAAAAATCTTCTTTAAATGGGCAAAATATGAAACAAAAAAAAAGAAGAAACCAAAGTTGAAAGCCCAAATCCGACTCCGCTCCGACAAGTTGGAGTTAGAGTCAGATCGAAACCTACACAAATTGGAGTCGGCAGATTCTTTTCGGAGTCAGATTTAAGAGAATCTACCTGACTCCGAAGAGAATCTGCCGACTCCAACTAAGTCAGTACTCACTCCTAACTTTCTCCTCTAATGCCATCTCATCTTAGTCCACACCTAACTCTTCATTTACATTTAGGTTTCTATTTATCACCGATATAATTTTGAAGTATTTCTTTGCTCTCATATAGCAACCTAAACATTTTCTTATTTATTTTAATATTATTATTAGTTTATTATGTGAGGGGGTAAAATACACTAGACCTAGAATGATTCTCAAGGTTCATCCCATCAAGGGGTCATTACTAGAAGACAAATGAAGAGAGATGGAAAGGGGACAAGAAGAGACAAAGAGGTGATGTTGTCAGGAGGCAGGAAAAGGGAGAGACGGTCAGATACGCTAAGCAGACATCCCTGAACACTACCAAGGTGCACACAAGCAAAGGGTTAGATAAAAGGGACAGGGAGCCTACGGTTTCAGGGACTTTTCTTTTGACTCCGACTTCTTCAACTTGAGAGCTCCAGAGAAAACCTCTTCTCCAGCCAGTAGATCTAACGATCCATTGTACAGTGAGAAATGAAAGGCTATGAGAGACTGTAAACAAGCATATTATAGTAGAATCTCCCATCCCCAAACTCCCGTGGACATAGGCCTAGTGCCGAACCACGTAAATCCGTGTGTTCATCACTTCTTATTTTCTCTGCATTTAAATCTTGTTCACCGACACTGTACAGCTGCACCGGACCACTGTCGGGGGCTCCAAACAACACTGATCGAGACCCAACCCACCTCAGTGCGTCCCGAGAATGAATCTTTCTTCCCTTCTGGGTTGCGCCTTTTTAGGTGTTAACGGTGGCGCCGTCTGTGGGATCGAGATTATTTTTTACCATAAGAGGAAGAATGACAGTTTCTCAGCGCGCTAAATAATCTCTGAAGGAGCAGATGAAAGCTTTCCAGATAAGTATCTTCAGTCTTTCCACTTTTATTTTTATGAAAAGCACTACTGCAGTAAAGGGGCGATTAAAAGTGCATTGCACTTTTTATACATCCAGCATGTAGGGCCAAGGTCCCAAACTCCCCATCCACTTGGGCTTAAATAGCGCCCACCACTCCCTGTGCTTTTAAGTAGTTATTAGATTTAAATGAGTAGTGTAAAGACCGCTCACGAATATACACTGGGCGCATGCACGTACACACGTTCGAACTGTGCATGGCATGCACAATGCGCAATGGGTGCACGTCGCCATGCACTCAGGAGCCTCTTGGCATCCCGCTGCGAGATCCACTGACCCGCCGGTGGTCACCACATGGAAGCCATGATCAAGTCGGTGCGTGGGTGCACGTCCCCGTGCACTCGAGAGCCTACGACCCATTGTCCGTGGGCCCAGCTGCGGAGACCAGCGGCCACCGTGAGGGCCGCCAGCATGTTTTGCCGCGACCACAGTGTTCACTTGCCAGGAAGACCACGCACGCCATGCATGGTGGGCCAAGGGTGCACATTCCCCGAGCACCCTGAAGGGAGCCCCACCTCTTGTGGCTCCAACAAGTCGGCAGGCAGCTATCTGCCACTGCCAGGTGTACCGCTAGCAAAGTTTTTCCCGTCTTGAGTGCCTTCGGCACGCCCTGATGCACGGTGGGCAACAACGGCCTTCGGCCACGTACTCCGCGCATGTAGCGAGCTCACGGAAAACCGTCGTGAGCCTCTTGATCCCGTCGACGGTCACCACTTGAACTGCCGGCATCCTCTGTCGTCTAAGGGGTGGTCCCCGACCACCACGGTTGACCCCGATGGCCCCTCAGCCATGCACCAGTGCACAGGACTCCTCGGCCAGCTCACGGGAGAGGTCTCCTCGTCCCTCCACGACCATCGCACGTAGGCCATGCTTAGCGGGCAGGACTCCACGGCCACTACACATTGGCAATGCTCAGTGGGCAGGACTCCATGACCACTACACGTTGGCCATGCTTAGTGTGTAGGGCTACATGACCACTACATGTCGGCCATGCATCACGGACAGGGCTCCACATCCTCCCCTCCACGGCCATGGGCTCATCGCTCAGTCTCCTCGGCCATCTAGTAACCACAGCTAGTGCCCACGGCTAGAGATCTCCTCGACTAGTGACGACTCATCATCCAGACTCCACGGCCATGCATGCTCCTCGGTCAAAGATACTCATGAACCACCTACTCTTCATTTGCTTGGACTCACCTCATCTGTACGGGTTGTGAAAAAAAAAGAAATGGAAATAAAAATGAGGAGTGGGGAAGAGAAGAAATGGCAAACAACAGTGGGCAATCTCGGTCGAGTAGCAGGCAAACAACACCAGGCAACAAAAATGGAAATGAGAATAAAAATAAGGAGCAAGGAAGAGAAGAAATGACAAACAATAGTGGGCAAAAATCAGTCGTAGCAGTTAAACACTCCAGTTTGTCTCCCTTAAAACTTATGTGAATTCTGTTTTACTAACATAGCTATTTCCTGTGGTGCGAAACACAAGTTGTATGGCCTGACATGGAATCTCCATCAACTACTTACCTTCCTCGTGAGGGTCAACAGGCGGGAGCGAATCCAGTGACAGACTGCACGAACAACGTACCTGTAACGCCCCAATGGAAGACCCAAACTAAATGACCTATACTCCAAAAGGACTAGTCAATGATACAATTGGAGCCCTATTGAAACCTTACAAAGAGCAAGAACTTCTGCTTCCCAAGCAATGTGGGATCCCATACACCACCTACCCTTATCTATATCTTATAGGGTATCACAATCTACCCCCCTTAAATTTTCGATGTCCTCGTCGGGCCTATCCATTGTAGATGGCACGGCTCAAGTCTTACATTTCTAGTTGGGATAGTCTCTGATATCATTTGTAACGCCCCAATAGAAGGCCCAAACCACATGACTTATACTTCAAAAGGACTAGTCAATGATACAATTGGAGACCCATTGGAACCATATAAAGAGCAAGAACTTTTCCTTCCCAAGTAATGTGGGATTCCATACACCACCTACCCTTATCCATATCTTATGGGTATCACAGTACCTCTCGCGGGAACGAAGGGATTTAATGCCTAAGACTGCTCTACCCCTCCCGCGATGGAGTGCGGGTCCCGCACCCCCAGCGGCCCTAAGGCTTACCTCGACCTCAGCTATGACGAAGTGTGGGTTCAGCGCCAGTCTAACCCAAACTTACCATTCCTTGCGATGTCAACTGGTGGGAGCAGGTCCAGTCCCAAACTGCCCGAATAACCTACCTACCCACGAAGGATGATAGGTGAGCAGGTAGCTCCACCTCCTCGTTAGGGAGAGCGGGACTTGCCCTCATGGGGGCCCGAAAACTTACCCCGACCCCCATCATGGCGAAAGAGCAGACCAGCAACATCGTTGTCCGAATTATCTCCCCCACAGGGTACCAGAGGAAAATGTAGGCCTAAAGGTTGCCTTATCCCTCTTGCGGCGAAGTGCGGGTCAGCTCTCGGCTACACGAAGATGAAGACTTACCTTCCTCGTGAGCATTAACAGGCAGAGGTCCAGTGACAGACTGATCAAACAACGTACCTCCAGCAGGACCAAAGGGATGAGTGTAATGCCTAAGGTTGCTCTACCCCTCCCGCGATGGAGTGTGGGTCTTGCCCCCCCGACGACCTGAAGGCTTACCCGGATCTCTGCTGCGACGAAGTTTGGGTTCAACACCAGCCTGACCAAAACTTACCATTCCCTACAATGTCAACGGGTGGGAGCGGGTCCAGTCCCAAACTGTACGAACAACTTACCTCCCCACAAAGGATGATAGGTGAGCAGGCGGCTCAACCTCCTCGTCTGGTTGAGCGCGACCAGCCCCCCTGGTAGCCTGAAAACTTACCTTGACCCCCATCACGGCGAAGGAGCGGACCAGCCACATCGTTGTCCGAGTTACCTCCCCCGTAGGGTACTAGAGGGGAAATATAGGCCTAAAGGTTGCCTTATCCCTCCTGCGGTGGAGTGTGGGTCAGTCCTCATCTACCCGAAGACAAAGACTTACCTTCCCCATGACATCAATGGGCGGGAGCAGGTCTAGTCCCATACTGCCTGAACAACCTAACTCCTCGTGGGACCAGATGGGGCAGGGCGGGCCGAGCCAGAGGCTGCCTTGTCCCTCCCGCAGAGGAAAGTGGGTTCAATCTTCGGGCTGCCCGAATACCTACCCCAACCCCGTTGCGGTGAAGAGTAGACCAGCCCTGCGGCCGTCCAAAAACGTTACCTCATTGGGGAACTAAAGGGGCAGGTTGGCTTGAGGCATCCCGACCTCTCCCTGATGGAGTGTGGGTTGGGTCCTTCGATCACTCGAATGCTACACTGAGGAATGAGGACAACAACGACATGGTAAAAAGCAGACCAACCACATCGCTGTCTGACTACTTACCTCCCAGCGAGGTGAAAGGGATGAGTGTAATGCCTAAGGCTGCTCTATCCTTTTCATGGAGGAGTGAGATTTAGCCTTCGGCTACCCGAAGAAAGAATCTCTACCAACAGAATCTCCATCAACAACTTACCTCCCCACGAGGCAAAATGGATGAGTGTAATGCCTAAGGCTACTCTATCCCTCTCGCAGAGGAGTGCGGGTCAACCTTCGGCTACCCGAAGATAGAATCTCCACCAACAGAATCTCTATGAGCAACTTACCTCCCCGCGAGGCGAAAGTGATGAGTGTAATGTCTAAGGCTGCTATATCCCTCTCGCGGAGAAGTGTGGGTCAGCTTTTGACTACCCGAAGACGGAATCTCCACCAACAGAATCTCCATCGACAAAATCTCCACCAATGTAATCTCCATCAATGGAATCTCCATCAATGGAATCTTTGTCAATGAAATCTCCACTAATGGAGTCTCCTACAATGGAACTTTCTCTCCAGCAATAGAACGCCAAACTGATAGAGCCATAAACCTACACCGCACCCCAGCAAGACAGCTCAGGTTCGCAAGTTTTGCACTTGTGATTGGAAAATATTTGCACTAACAGGTTTGACTTTTGCAACATCTTCTACTTACCTTCCTGTAAGGGTCAACAGGCGGGTACAACCTTAAGGCAGCTCGACCTACCTCATGGGGAAGTACGGGTTCAATCTTTCAACTGTCCGACATTACTTTTGAGAAATCATAGCGCGGTCGGACATCTTCTACTTACCTTCCCATGAGGGTCAACATGTGGGTCCAGTCTTAGGGTGGCTCGGCCTGCCTCAAGATGAAGTGCAAGTTCAGTCTCTCAACTGCCCGACATTACTTTCGAGATAGTATAGCATGGTTGGACATCTTCTCCTTACTTTCCTGTGAGGGTCAACAGGCGGGTCCAGCCTTAAGGCGACTCGGCCTGCCTCAAGATGAAGTGCGAGTTCAGTCTTTCGACTGCCCGACTTTCGAAACAGCATAACGCGATCGGACATCTTCTATTTTCCTTCTCGTAAGGGTCAACAGGCGGGTTCAGCCTTAAGGCGGCCCGACCTGCCTCACAACGAAGTGCGGGTTCAGTCTTTTGACTGCCCGACATTACTTTTGAAACAGCATGTCCACCAGCAAACACCGGGTGTTCGCACTCGTACCATAATCGCTGCCAGCGGGTTACCTTCGGGAACGAGACTTCGGGATTAACATGCCTCTGAGCTCAACAACTGCCTGAAGTGGACCTAGAGAGTCAACGGGCTCCCTGGCCACTTTGTGCGGGTTACAACAAACATACTCTTAACATTAATTGCAATTCACATCGAAAAAGGAAAATTCACCAGCATCATCAAAAATAAAAATGCTAGGAAAATTTATACTTTTCGACAAGACTTAGGGTGATTCCAGTCTTACAAACTGCTCGACTCTTTTTATCATTTTTATAAAAAGTCAATAGGTGGGAAAGGTCAGGGACCGCCCTGCCTCCCAGGTGTCAGAATAGGCAGTCGAGCCCATCTCATGCCATAGCTGCGCTACGTGCTTGCACCTTACGCACTCCATGCAGTCAAGCCTATCTCCCACTTACCTTGCCAGGATGGGCTTCGTGCTCGCTCTCCATGCGGTCGAGCCTACCTCCAGCTTACCTTGCCGACCAGGCTTTGTGCTCGTGCTTCATGCGGTCAAGATTACCTCCCACTTACCTCGCCAGCCAGGCTTCGCGTTTGCGCTCCATGCGGTCGAGCCTACCTCCCGCTTATCTCGTCAAGACATGCTCGCGCCCTACGTATCTCTATGCGATCTAGCCCATCTCCCACCTAATCCCACGCTCGGAAATCTTTATTGCTTAACGCGAGAAGAACAGATGACCAGGGCCAGCTCCTGAAATTTATTTCTCCTCAAACGGAGGCGGATAAGTTCAATTGCGTATTTTACTTGTGAAGATCCTCAAGGTCTTTTTTGGGACAAATTGCCCTTAAGAATCGCGGGCAACTATAAGGGGGTAAAATACACCAGGCCCAGAATGATTCTCAAGGTTCAGCCCATCAAGGGGCAATCACTAGAAGACAAAGGAAGAAGGAACAATGGGGTGAGGGTGTCAGGAGGTATGGAGGTGTCAGGAGAAAGTAGGAGAGGGAGAGAAGGTTAGACACGCCAAGCAGACATCCCTCACCACTACCGATGCGCATGCAACCAGAGGGTCAGATGCTATAGTAGATAAAGCTCACACCAGAATTGGCATAGGGGTTGTTGTTCGAGATTATGAAGGAAATGTTATTGCAACCATCAGAAAGAACAAGGGCCTTTTCCCAGATCCATTGTTGGTTGAAGCTTATGGGGCACTTCAAGCAACAATTTTTGGTTTGGAATTGGGACTGGGAAAGGTTATAATTGAAGGTACCTCCCTTCAAATCATTAAGGCTTTGAAGAATGAAGATAGTGCTTTGACTAGTGCAGGGATGTTTGTGACTAAAGCAACAAAAATCTAAGGAATTTTACCTAGTGGGAGGTTCTTCATGTTGGAAGAAATATCAATGTAATAGCACATATCTTGGCAAAAGAAGCATTAACCATCTCTGATGTAATTGTTACTATGGAGGAATCTCCTCTGTGTATTTTAGATTTGTTATAATGGAAATGATCACTAAAGTTTCCTTTCAAAACAAAAAGAAGTATAGGGCTACCCTAAGGATCAGGATCTACGTTGCTGGTGGTTCATGGCACCGTATGACTTGGTGCCACCATGGCGCGACATGGAAGGTAGCAGGGGCTTGGCACCATACGGTGGTGCCCTGGTGTGGTGTTGGAGTGGCTAGAAATGATGGTTGGGTTTGCTTCATGGCGTGCATGGTGGCTTATGGTGGTCTTCGGCATGAGAGGAGCTGGTTCATGGGGCTGAGCTCACGGTTACTACGCGGGTTCATTTTGCTCTGTTTTATGTTGCTATAATAGGGGACGGTCATTGTGGTTACTCTATAAAAGAAAAACTTGTAGACTTAAAATTATGTAAATAAGAGAAGCAAGATGAAACAAAAAGGTGATGGAGAAGAATTGTGTATTTATTCTCATTCCTTCTCTGAATATATATACTGTACAATTGTCCTTGCCAGTAAAACATTTACAAAAGAATATTCTAGCCAATCGTACATCAGTGGCAAAACTGACCCTAGCAGGCTGTACAAAACACATAACAAAAACCAAAAAATAAAAAGAAAGAAAATAAAAATCAGCTGTCAATTCTGGAAGGTTCTTCCATTTCCTTTTCTTCCCTATTCTTGTGATCCCAACTTCCTTCTAGAGACTCTAATCCATGTTGATATTCTGAATTGGTAGATCTTTCTTCCTTAGCTGGAAGCGTTGATGGCAATTACCTATTTGTTCTTCATATTTCAATAGCCCCCCACAAGATGGAAAGTAGATATTTTCTACTCCCATCTTTGATAAATGAGAGAAAAGATTGGTAGAACACAAGGGCTTGGTCAACATATCAGCAACTTGAGAGTCACTGCTCACATGCTCAGTCACAATACTCCCATCTTGAACCTTATCACGGATTAAATGGCAGTCAAGTTCTATGTGCTTAGTCCTCTCGTGAAAGACCGTGTTTGCTGTAATGTGTAATGCAACTTTATTATCACAAAACAACTTAGTTGCTTGAGGATGTTTTATTTGTAAATCATGAAGTAAGTACCGTAGCCAGCTCAATTCACAGCACATGCTGGCCATGGCCCTATACTTAGCCTCAAGAACCTAGGAATCGTGTTATGTTTCTTGGATTTCCAAGAAACCAAAGAAGAGCCAATGAAAACGCAATACCCTGTCACTGATCTTCTTGTATCTGGGCATCCCCCCCAGTCTAAATCACCGTAAGCTCTAAGGTCATGATAGATGTCGAGGGATAAAATAATCCCTGCCCTGGTGCTCCTTTAATGTACCTCAGTACTTTGTGAGCAGCATTCAAGTGTGGGAGCCTAGGAGTTTGCATAAATTGACTCAACAATTGGACTACATATGAAATTTTGGGTCTGGTTATGATCAAATATGGCACTCTTTCAATAAGTCTCCTATAAATTGAAGGATCGGGGATAGGCTCTCCTTCATCCTTCGAAAGCTTGAAGTTTTGATCAAGAGGTATTTTTGTTGGTTTGGATCCAATTGTGCCAGAATCTGCCAATATGTCTAGCGCCTAGTTTCTTTGGCAAGTATAAATCCCTTTCTCTAATCTTGCTACCTCTATACCAAGAAAATACTTCAACACCCCCAGGTCTTTGATTTTGAATCTGTCATTGAGAGAATCTTTGAGTGAGGAGATGATGTTCATGTCATTGCCAGCTACTATGATGTCGTCCACATAAACCAAAACTGCTGTGAAGGAATCTTGGGTGGCTCTTGTGAACAAACTATAGTCTGCCTTAGATTGTTGGAATCTTTGTCGAACAATAAAATCAGACAACTTGGAGTTCCATTGCCGTGAAGCTTGTTTTAATCCATACAGACTTTTCTTAAGCTTGCACAAACCTTTGACTGGCCCTCCTTAGAATACCCTTATGGCATCTCCATGTATACCTCCTCCTCTAAATCACCATGTAAAAAAGTATTATTTACATCAAACTGTTGTAAAAACCAACCCTTAGCTGCTGCCACAGCTAGTAAAGTACGAACAATCACCATTTTTGCAACAAGGGAGAAGGTTTCATGATAATCTAACCCCTCTTGTTGCATATATCCTTTAGCCACTAGTCTGGCTTTGTACCTCTCAATACTTTCATCAACATTGAACTTGATTTTGTAAACCCACTTACATCCTATGGCCACCTTTCCTGGAGGCAAGTTAGTAACAACCCAAGTATCCTTTAATTCTAGAGCATCTATCTAAGCTTTCATGGCTTCTCGCCACTCAACACATTTTTGGGCTCACTGGTATGAATTAGGTTCGATATGTGTTGAAATAGAGGTGACAAATGCTTTATGATTACTTGACAATTTGTGAAATGACAATGTAGCACACAAAGGAGAAGGATTACCTGACTTTGTAGGAACCTTGTCCTTGTTCAACTCCTGCGAATGAGGAAGTGAGGAGGCCTGCTAGTAGATGAAGTCTTGTAGATGTGTGGGTGCTTTTCTGTTTCTAGTGGATCTTCTAGGAAAATGAGTGATGGTTGTGGTGTCTTGGGAAGACTTTGGAGGTGACTCTATCTCTTCTTCAGGATCAAAGTTCTCGAGTGAGTGGTTGGGTTCTTCTGTAGTTTGAACCTGGGATTGGAGATTTTGGCCATTTGAGTAGTCTAAATCAATGTTGACAGTTTGAGTGAAAGGTAATTGAGGAGGATCTGATATGGTATAACTTGTATCAGCATTGGTGTCCTTGTAAGGAAATATGCTTTCATGGAAAATGATATTTTTAGAAATGAATTGCTTTTTAGTTTCTAAGTCTAACAACTTGTAACCCTTAATCCCAAAAGGGTACCCTAGAAACATGCACTTCTTAGCCCTTGGATCAAGCTTGTGTCTATTATGAGTGAGGGTAGAAGCATAAGCTAGGTATCCAAACACTCTAAGGTGTGAATAATATGGCTTGGTTTTGAAAAGGAGTTCAAAAGGCGTCTTATTTTGAAGAAGAGGTGAAGGGGTTCTGTTTATAAGGTACACGGCTGTAAGAACACAATCACTCCAATACTTCATAGGGATCCCACTTTGAAACTTTAGAGCTCTAGCCACATTTAAGATGTTCTGATGCTTTCTTTCTAATGTTGCATTTTGTTGTGGGGTCTCCATACATGATTTTTGGTGAATGATACCCTTCTCAAGATAAAAATATTTCATACCAAACTCGAACCCCATTATCACTCCTTACAACTTTGATTTTGGATCCAAATTGAGTCTCAATCATAATACAAAAGTTTTGCAAAGCATTACTAGCATCTGATTTGAGTCTTAGCATATAAACCCAAGTACAACGACTAAATCGTCTACAATGGTGAGAAAATATCTTGATCCATCATGAGCAAAATCATTACAAGGACCCCATAAGTCACAAAGAATCAATTCAAAACTGTTTTGAGTTTTGTATTGGCTAACAGGAAAGGGTGGCTTATGGAGTTTAGCTAAAGGGCAGATAGAACAAGGCTCCTTTGTACTAGTAGCCTTGTGAACAGAATCAAGCTCCATTAAGTCTATTCTAGAATCTGAAGGATGACCTAACCTATAATGCTAGAGACTGAAATCATCATGATTTCTAACAACAGAAGCCAAAATGTTAGTTTTATTTCTAAGGGAGGATAAGACTTCATTCAGGGCTGTGGGAGAGACATTCTTTTGGAGAAGATGATATAGACATTGCCTCACCTCATCCATTCCAGTCATCTTCCAAGTTGAAAGGTTCTGTACAAAACATGATTGAGGGAAGAAAATGAGACAACATTTAGAAGTTTGTGTTAATTTTCTAGCAAATATCAAGTTGAAAGAAAAGGATGGAACACACAAAACATCTTCCAAAATCAAGATTTCTGTTACTTTGATAGTTCCAACATGAGTGACAATACCAACATCTCCATTTGGGAGTGCCACTAAGTGAGAGATTTCTACCTTGATGCTTGTGAACAATGTAGCCAAACAGATCATATTACTCTAGTGTCTACAATCCAAGGCACATCAGAAACAACATTGGGTTTGGTATTATAAATAGAAAGACATAAAGAGATACCGGAGATTTTGGGCATTTCAACCTGATTTGACGAAGATGGAGTGATGGTTTGGAATTGATTAACTGAAGAATGTAAGCATGAGTGTGTTGAAGTTTGAGCAAAGCCATAAGATGAGCATATTGCCCATGAGTCAAGGATAACTGGTTATTGTCACTTACCTGCTCATGTCTAGGTGACAGAAGAGCAGTGGCTTGATTGGCAAAGTCTCCATTCCCTCTATTCTTGCCATGAAGTTTATGGCCTGGAGGGTATCCATGTATCTTGAAACATTTGTCTGTTGTATGCCTAGGCATTTGACAATGTGTACATGTTAGCTTATTGGAGTTTGCCTTGAAACATCTTGCAAAACGTGCAGTAATATTTCTTTTGAGAGAATCCATTTTGCCTTCCCATATCTTTTCCTTGTGCTTCACTTCATAAATCCGTGTGCATTTTGCTGTCCAAAACGCTGCTCAAGCTCCAACCACAATTGATGAGCCGTCTCAGCATAAAGGGTGCTTGTGATATGAACCCGCGGGAATAGAATCCCTTGAACCCACAATCAATTCGAAAACTCACCCAAGAAAGTCAAAATCAAGTCAATGGATGGAGAACCTAGACCCGATGAGAACTCGTTTCAAGAACCTAGATTATATTAAAATCTAGACCCGTTGAAGAACCCGTCTCAAGAACCCAGATTACAAAGGAGGAACGACACAAAAATTGTGATTTACTTTTGATAAGTTCAAAAGTTCAATTAAGAACAAGAGGAGATAAACTCAACTCACAATGAATAAATTCACAAATTTCATAAACTTCTTAACATGAGGCAACAAAGAGTATTTAAACTAAAACCTAATTAAAACCCTAGCTAAAATAAAGCCCCTTTTACCCAAAATGCCCCTGGATGAACAGTACCGTGGCTACAGTGTCACGGCTACAGTAACGCTACAATAACATCTTGAAACCCTAGTTCCTAAAAAGTAACTTTCCAAATATGCCCTTGGCCAAAATACAAAGCCTTCCCAAAAACCCTAGTTCAAATAATAACTTTCCCAATATGCCCTTGCATAAGCCCCCGTAAGTGCTTCCCATAATAAACCCAATTATTCTAAACTAATAAAATAAGTCTTTTAAATGAATTAAACAAGTTAAAAGCCTTCAAGTGACCAAAGCCTTTAAGTCATGTTGTTGCTCTTTCCATAGCTTATCAAATGAATCAAAACTGAATCTTCATCTATTAAGCCCTTGAATTTGTAATTGGCACATCTGGAACTTGCAACATATCTTTAAGACTAGGCCCATCTTGGTTCCCATCATTCCCCCTCTCCTCAAAAGGATTCGACCTCGAATCTCCACTTGAATCAAAGGGAAAAATATTAGTAACATTATCATTAATTTGTTCAATAATTTGAAAAAATTCATCCGAGCTACTCTTGTCATCAACAGGTACATGCATTAAATCTAAAGGAGTAAATGGATTTGGTCTATAAAAAATTTCAAAAGGAGAATATAAAGTGATAGTATGCATGGTCCTATTATATGCAAACTCTATAAATCTATCCACAACCACAAAAATAGAATCTCTACTCCTTTCTTTCCTAGGCAGCCCCAAAACAAAGTCCATAAATATGTCTACCCATGACTCACTAGGAACAGGTAAGGGTGTATACAACCCATGTGGCAAAAGCTTAAATTTGGCCTTTCTGCATGTAATGCACCTGCCACAAATGCGATTGGCATATCTCTTCATCTTAGACCAACTTAAATGTTCATGCAAATGTCTAAAGTTTTCTTGACACCAGAATGACTACTCAAATTATATGAAAACTCAATGAAATGCAAATGATAATCCCGCAAACGTTCATGCAACAAGTCAATGTATGGCAAATGATACTCCCACAAACGTTCATGAAACACGCCTAAAACTTTGCTTACACCAAAATGACTACTCCAATTATATGAAAACTCAATGAATGGCAAACAATACTCCCACAAACGTTCATGCAACATGTTAAAGAATGACAAATGATATTTCCACAAACGTTCATGCAACACTTTAATGAATGGCAAATACTTCCACAAACATTCATGCAACACATCAATGAATGACAATTGATACTTCCACAAACGTTCATGCAACACGTCATTGAAAGGCAAATGATATTCCCACAAACGTTCATGCAACACAACAAAAGTCTCCCTTACACCAAGGTTACCCAACAAACCACCATGTCTATCACACACAAGTAGCTTACGCATAAAACTAGTAGGCACACAAAGTCTATTCTCTCTAAACAAGTACCAATCTAGTTTATGGAACTTACCAAATGATACTTTCTCATATGTTCCATACACTAGCAAAGTCATCATCATTAGCGTGCAATTTCTTATCACATTCAAATTTCAACAACTTTGCATTTAAAATGAAGACAATGACATACCTTCTTGCTAAAACATTAACCACAAAATTTTTCATACCTTGTGTGTATTTGAATACATGAGGAAAAGTCTCAATACAATCATCCCGCTTAACACGCATTCTAGTCAACAACTTACATTGTCCCTTTAAGTGTGTCAAGGACTCATGTTCTTCGAATAAAGGTCGGTTAGGAATTGTCACACCTAGTACAAAATCAACGTAGTGCTCTATCTCCCTAATAGGTGGCAATCCACTAAACACACCGCTAGGAAATACGACCTCATATCCCTGCAACAAAGAGACAACAATACTAGGCAAATATACGTCAAGTTCATTAGTATTAAAACTCGCATTAGCATAAAAACTCACTTTTGTCTTTCTGTTTCTCTCTGCAATCTCTATTTCTTTTTCCTCTTATGGCTCCACTCTTTTTTCTTCACTCTCAACCACCTCTCTATTTTCTTTTTCACTCTCTCTTTCTTTTAATGTTTCGGCCTCATTCTTTTTTTCCCTCTCACTCTCTTTGTGCTTTTCACTCTCTTTGTTTCTTTCACTCTCCTCTTTTTTTGAACTCTCGGCCTCACAATTGTTTTTCAACTCATTCTCTCTTTTGCTTGAGGTTTCAGCCTCAGTCTCATCTTTTCCCTTAGGTGGTTCGGTCTTCCCCTTTGTTACAGCTTCATCATTTTTGTCCCACTTTGGTTTCCAAGGAGTACTAGAAACCGAAGCATACCTTGATGTACCCTTTCTTTTTAGCCGCCTCTCCACCTTTATAGCCATGTGCACCATGTCCTCTATCTCAACATAATGTTTCAACTCAACTACATTGGCTACTCCCTATTCAATTCACTCAAAAATCTTGTCATCGTGGCCTCCCAATCCTCCACTACATTAGCCCGAATCATAGCCACCTCCATCTGCTTATGGTAATCATCTACACTCCTAGACCCTTGTGTAAGATTTTGTAGTTTTTGGTAAAGGTTTCTACAGTAGTGGCTAGGTACAAATCTCCGCCTCTTGATAGCTTTCAACTCTCTCCATGTTTCTACAGGCCTCTCAAGATTCCTCCTCCTATTGGTCACTAATTGATCCCACCAAATAATCGCATAATCAGTAAACTCAATTACATCCAACTTCACCTTCTTCTCCTCAGAGTAATTATGACAATCAAACACCAACTCTATTCTTTTCTCCCAATCTAAATAAACTTCAGGGTCAGTTATACCTTGGAATGATGGTATTTTCATTTTGATGTTCCCAAAGTTCTTACTTACTCCATCTCGACCCCCTAGGTTTGCCTTAAGTCCTCTTCCACGCCTAACTCCTCTATGTCTACCCAATCCAATTTCAGATGTTAAGTCATCCTCATCCTCACCATACTCTCTATTCTCATACCCATTCTCAATACTAGGCTCACATCGCCTCCTATCTCTCCCACTTTGCAGATTTCTAATCACTGCTTCTTGATGATCCATACTATCCCTCACTTCACCCAACACCAAGTTCAACCGCTCAAACTGTTGTTGCATGACTTGCAACACAAATGATGAGTTATCTGCCATCCCCTTTGGTGAAGAGCCACTCCGGTGAGACATTGTAAAGTGCTGCACAAAAGAATATTAGTGGAAAATCTCTCACACTCCCTTATGTGTTTACACTCTAATAATGGCACTGCACTCGTGTTTCACTCTTAATTGACTTTTTCCCGATAATAGTCTCACACTCTCTTGCCTTTTACCTCAATAGTTTTCTCGCTCAAGTTATTTAAGAACTAATTGAACTAAATCAAGATAATAATACAATCTTGTATTATTCCAACCAGTAATATAGATCCAAGAAACAATGAAGGAATAAAATGACACGAGACTCAAGGAATTTATACGAGGGAAAGAGTATTATTAAGCAATATACCAACTAGAAAGATGTATTCAGCCCCTATGATGATAAAGCTCAATCAACAAGTGTTTTCCTTTCTCTTTGTTGTAACTATGTAGCAACCTTTGAATGTGCTACATTTTCTTATTCTTATTCTTTTTACTTTTTTTTTTTGAATTTTTCTTTTCTTTTCTTTTCCTTTCCTTTCATTTCATTTCATTTCTTTTCTCTTCTTCTCTCTAATTAAATCATAAACAACAATAATGCTCAATTGTGAAAATCAAGTAATTGAATTCAAGTACATAAGAATTGACAATGAAATAGAAGAGAATCAATGGAACGGCACTCCAAGCAATTGACAAAACTTAGAGATGCCTAGAATTTTGAAACCCTAGGTGATGCAAATTTCAGCCAAACCAAAAACCCTAAGAATTTCGGCAACCTACTTTTTGTTTTGTTTTTTTTTTTTTTTCCAACCCTAGAACAATGAAGCCCTAGAATTAAATTTAAAAATTCAAGAAATTAAAAGATAGAATCATACCTGATAGGAAACATGGCTCTAATACCAAATGATATGAACCCGCGGGAATATAATCTCTTGAACCCACAATCAATTCGAAAACTCACCCAAAAAAGTCAAAATCAAGTCAATGGATGGAGAACCTAGACCCGATGAGAACTCGTTTCAAGAACCTAGATTATATTGAAATCTAGACCCGTTGAAGAACCCGTCTCAAGAACCCAGATTACAAAGGAGGAATTCCACAAAGGTTGTGATTTACCTTTGATAAGTTCAAAAGTTCAATTAAGAATAAGAGGAGATAAACTCAACTCACAATGAATAAATTCATCAAATTTCATAAACTTCTTAACATGAGGCAACAAAGAGTATTTAAACTAAAACCTAATTAAAACCCTAGCTAAAATAAAGCCCCTTTTACCCAAAATGCCCCTGGATGAACAGTACCGTGGCTATAGTGTCGCGGCTACAGTAACATCTTGAAACCTTAGTTCCTAAAAAGTAACTTTTCAAATATGTCCTTGGCCAAAATACAAGGCCTTCCCAAAAACTATAGTTCAAATAATAACTTTCCCAACTTGCCCTTGCATAAGCCCCCTTAAGTGCTTCCCATAATAAACCCAATTATTCTAAACTAATAAAATAAGTCTTTTAAATGAATTAAACAAGTTAAAAGACTTCAAGTGCCCAAATCCTTTAAGTCATGTTGTTGCCCTTTCCATAGCTTATCAAATGAATCAAAACTGAATCTTCATCCATTAAGCCCTTGAACTTGTAATTGGCCCATCTGGAACTTGCAACATATCTTTAAGACTAGGCCCATCTTGGTTCCCATCATAAAGGGTGCTTGGTTTTATATCTACTGACATCGTGTTCTGTAGCCAAGTGATGACAATGTCATTATAGTGGAGCCATGGTTCTGTTAATGGACTATCTGCATTTGGTGGTTCACAAATAGTCCCATCGACAAAACCAAGTTTATTTTTTATTCGAAAGGGCCCTTCCCATTGATCTTGCCCAAGAGCAATAGTTGCTGACATCTAGCATTTGCGTGACCAAGAGGGCTCCAGAGCTATCATTACTTCCAATGACATACAGACTGTTTGGCTGTGATGGGCCAGTGACGTTTGTATTGGTGGATTGGTTTTGGTTGGCATTTGTGTTTGAAGGATTGTTCTGAGCCATGGCTCTTGATACCATAAAAGAAAAACTTGTAGACTGAGAATTATATAAATAAGAGAAGCAAGATGAAACAGAAAGGTGATGGAGAAGAATTGTGTATTTATTCTCATTCCTTCTCTGAATATATATACTGTACAATTGTCCTTGCCAGTAAAGCATTTACAAAAGAATATTCTAACCAATCCTACATCAGTGGCAAAACTGACTCTAGCAGGCTGTACAAAACACGTAACAGAAACCAAAAAATAAAAAATAAAAATCAATTGTCAATTCTATAAGGTTTTTCCATTTCTTTTTCTTCTCGATTCTTGTGATCCCAACTTCCTTCTAGAGACTCTAATCCATGTTGACATGTTGAATAGGAAGATCTTTCTTCCTTAGCTGGTAGCCTTGCTGGCAATTACCTCTTTGTTCTTCATATTTCAACACTCCAGTCGTGACCTTGGTGTGGTGGCTTTGGACGGAACTGGCTTCCTCTCTAATTAGTGCTTGGCGGCAACGTGCTGCGAATGTGGTTTGCATAGAGGTTGCCTATGACTATGGGCAACCATGGCTGAGTTGCTGTGTTTGGGTTCACAGTTTGCTGCTTGAGGAGGGCTGGCGGTTTCTTACTCGCTTTGCAGCTGGGTTCAAGCTGGGTCTCTAGAGTTCAATGATGGCAGTTTGGGAGGAGACCAGTGTAGGTGTCAATGCATTTTTCCAGCATGTCGGGAGTCCAACAATACAATTGAATGACCCACGAAAATGGCCTAGAGTGATAATATGATGCTTGGATGCTCCTCCATGAAATAAATAATAAATAAAACATGAGAGAGAGAGAGAGACGCAGATGTTTGTGTGGTTCTAAAAGCCTACATCCATTTATGACTTCACATATCTCTTAATGTAGTAGATGAAATTAATTAGGGTTTTGAGGGAGGTTGAAGAAGACGCCTTCCTTCTAGAGAGAGAAAATTTGAAGGGTCTATGAAAAGTCGTAGAATGTGTCGAGATTTGTAGAAAGATTCTTCTTTAATTTATAGAGGTTCTTTCTTTTTTTATAGTAGTTGAGTCCTACTTTTCTCCGGCCACTTTTACATTTTTGTGTCTGAATCAATTTTTTTTTTTTTTACTTCATCTCTTCCTTGACATCTCTTTGCTTTATCTCTTCATTTATTCTTGACAGTTTATTTTATATCCAACAGGAAGTTCAATGGATGCGGCAACCCTAGAGCTTGAAGATGAAAAATGCACGTAGCTTGGGCTTATGGTTTCGAGTTTTATGGTGGATTACGGGCCGGTACTTATGAAACTGGGTTGGGTCTATATCTTGGGACTTGGTTAGGCTCATCAGACATCCACATGGGTTGGATCCATTCCTATGGGCATGACCCATAGTTTTAGGGATTCTTTCGGCTCTATTTTGTGGACTTTCAAGGGTCCGGTTGGGCTTAATAAGTGGGTTGGACTATTTAATGAGTTTAACTAAATTCTTGGACTTGTCTACAATTTTGTAGGCCTTGTAGAATAATAAGTCCTAATGGGCCGGGTTTGGGTCCAAAGTAAGGCTTTAAATAATTTTTTGGGCCTATTATGCATTAAATTTTTGCCCACTTACTCTATAAATATTAAATGAAAATTCCATAATAAATTTTGGGTCGGGGACTATTTAAAATTATCTGATAACCTCAGTTAGGTAAATGACCCATTAAAATTATCTTAATTTGTCTAATTAAGATTTTTTTTTAATCAATCTTAATAAATTATAGCTTTTGTGGGCTTAACCAAAATGACCCATTAAACTTAATTAAAGCCTGGTAAAATAATCTTTATTATGATCCTATTAATATATATTGCGTCAGGTTGTTACAAATTACAACATTGATTTTTTTCACTTCACTCGTTACGATCATTTGCATATCATCTGTTACATTCTCCTTATTATTGAAATAATTCTGTTATATACATTCAATTCAATTATGCATACTCATTGCGCACTCTATTGATGTGACGAAACTCAGTAGTTATTTTATATTAAGAAAAAAATGATGCACTCAATCACACTGGCTTGTACACAAAGGAGTACTCAAAACTTACTGCAAATAAAATTCTTGTTACGAAATAACCAAAAAGTCTTCGATTTTCAAGTTTTAAAGTACCTTCCCAAAAAATCCTTCGGTTTTCACTTCAATTTTATTAACCATTTAAGTTATGTTATATGTAGATGCCTTGATGCCATGTGTATAGACCTTTTTTTGGACTGCCCATTTTACATATACTCTTATTATTTCATGTGATATATGAAGGGAATGGACTGCATTTTTTTACTGCATTCATAGCATTACTATATGAAAAATTCTATACGCTATACTACTATCTCACTTTCATCCTAATAAATATGATGTGGCATATTTGTCACTATTAAATGATAATTTATTACATGCTTCTTTATCATCTAATGATGATGAATGTGCCACATACTACTTAGTATGATCAAAATAAGATAAGAGTATGGTGTATATCATTATTTTTACTATATATACTATCGATAAAAGATAAGGAAAAGAAACAAACTAAAATGCATGTTGACTGTATGAGGTAAAGATTTAAAATGTCCTTAACAATAAAGACCATGAGGTTTAGGGGCGGATTGTTATAATGCATCACTAGTTGTGCACCTAGTGATGTCTATTTTTGAGGAGATTGAGTTCTCTCTTTACAGTCTTGGGAAGAGCCAAGACTGCAAGAATCACTAACCCTAAAGCACGAGGCTTAACAACATGTACTAGCCTTGAGGTTAAAATAGGAAAGATGGTAAATGCATAAATGAGACTGAATGAGATTACATTATTAAACTATATGACAGAGATATTGAGAAATCAAAGGGAAATATTTATACATATTAATGTGACTAAATGTAATTGAATGCGACTATGAATGTTATTACATAATTAAAAACCTATATTTGTTTATGTTTACATACAATATGAATTAATAGTTCTTATTGAATATTCGACTCATTTTTATTTTAATGTGTGACTGTCCCTAAGAACATTTAAAGTGAGACTTAAAAAATAAAATGAGTAACATTATGATATCTCTATTTTCTAAAAATTAACATTACTCTTAACCTTAACCTTAAAAAGACGGGATGATGCAGCTAGCATGCCATTAATCAACGAGTCGGGCTACTCTGCCATCCAGAGTAGCCCGCTCTACTTGATCGATAGATGCAAAAATAACATTTTTTTATTTATTTCTTTCTTTCTTCACATTTTTTAATGTATTTAAATATTTTTAAAAAATAAAAAAAAATATATCAATACATTTAAAATCACTTCCTTCATCATTGAGTAAAAAATAAATAAAATAAATTCACTAAACAATCAAATGGGTCGGTCAATTTAGGGCGGCAGACTAGCTTTATTCTTAATCGACTCATCAAGAACTTTATTCTTAATATCTCGATACTGATCAAGAACCTATACCTTAGATTTTGGTCCATTAATGAATTCTGTATGTGGAAGGCTCCTTGAGACTAAACACAAGTGCCAGAATAGTTGCAGGACAGTGCCCCCCCTTCGTGAAAAATCAGATTTTCCTTTTTTGGACCCACATTCGTGGAAATGGACAGCTGATGATGCAGCATCCCCTGAGAACCCCTCCTATATATAGTGTAATATTGACACGATGCCCTGGGGCCTCAACCGACCTTACTCCAAAACAAATAAAAAAACAAAGTTAAATTATTTAGAAACTATTAATTAATATTATTTTTTAAAACTATTACAAGCTAACTAACATGATCAGGGGTTTATTTGCATTGCTATTTATTGAAACATAAATGATGTGGTAGCTTGTGACGTCAGTTATTTCATTAGAATTATTGGTATATTTTATTTAGTTGAGTGAGTGATGGGTTTAAAAAAAAAAAAAACTTAAATTTAATGAAGTTTCTCCAACAGGAGCTTATTATTAGTTTGGACACTTTAGACTCTCGGTATTTTACGAATACAAGTGAAATAGTTTAAATTAATATATTTTGTTGAGTTTTAAAAAATGAGAGAAAAAAAAGTAAAATTAAAATCTTATAAAATTAAAAAATTACTTGAATATAATTTTTTAATATACTTTTTATTTTGAAGTCTGAAAATATTTTAATAGTTTTTGTGTTTTATTTTAAATGCTAATTTGTCCCTGACGGGATCAGAAATTACACATGTTGCCATCAAGCTTCAGCAACGAGTGGGTGACGAGGAATTCCTGTGGAGTAAGTTTCGTGTTGTCTTAATCCAGCACGTCACAGACCGGGCGGCAGAACGAAAGCCACAACTCATTGGAGAACATCATGGCAGGGAATAATGCCACTTTTGTGGCATAATCTACAAAATAGACGGCCCCCTAACGGGACTCCGGGACATCAAATGAGATGGAATTCGGGACTCCATAAGAGGCCTATAGTGTTCTCATGGTTGTCGAGGACACCTCCGACCTCCAATTTTGTCCCTCGAAGAACTAGGACTCGATGCTAACCTCGGGGGTGGGGGAGGGGGGTCTAAGCACCCTGACGGGTGAGCGGAGTGCGAACCCCGATGAGTAGCACAAGAAGTACTCTTGGGAGCCATGAAAATAAAGAGAGGAGTCAATTGGAAGGGAGTAAGAAGATAGAAGAGCAAGGGCACACAGAGATTCAAAGATCTCGAGAGAAAGTGGGAGTAAACAGATCGAGAATGGAAGAGGACAAGGCTTAAATAGATGCCCGCACTTTATGAACTTCCCCAGGCAACGAATTGACATGTGCTGTAATAAGGAGAGTGTCAAGGTGCACATCCCACAGTTCGCGCTGCACAAAGCAAAGTGGGAGGGGAGTCGTCGCAAGTCGCGCAGGCATGGGAAGTCAGACGAGTGCACTTGAGAGCGTGTCAATTAGATGAAAGCGTGCCACCGAAGCATCCTCAAAGATGAGAATGGTGAGAATTCCCACCATACACTTACGTTGAGAATTGTCGGGATAACAAGAAGGGATATTCTCGCTCCACTTTGGGCTGGGCCTAATCGAGATGTTAGGACCCATCCTGGCCCACAATTCTCCTCATCTGCAAGCCCAAGATCCACTACGAGAACCCAGTCCAAGAGTTGTACGAGAAGAGCGAGGGTATCCTCGTGCGGGAAACATATCGAAGGGGATAGACAGGACCCGCAATACCAAGCATTTAAATATCTATACTAGCATATGAGCAAGGATCACGAACAACTCTCTGTTCCCTAACGAAGGGAATGAGAAGTGACAGCGTCAATCGCCTATCGTCGAGACGCCACCTCAGAAGCCACATCGTATTAATGGCGCCATCTCAAAAGTCACATCACATTAAAGACTACGGTCTGACAATTTTAGGCAGGAAGTTGACCCTTGACATAGGATATAGAATGTTCCCTAATACCTTATATAAAATCTAGACTCCAGGTACGAATAATCTCTCTTCACTCTAATTCTAGAAGAATTCTCTAGAGAAGAAGGACACTGACTTTCCCATTGGAGGCTCCCCGAACTGCCTCGAGACCACATTTCTCTCTATGTTGCAAGTAGCATGATCTTGGCCCGAGTTGCAGGAACTTAGCCCAGGTGTACGAAACAAGTCATTAACAGTAAACAAGTTTTAATAATTAAGATTTCATCCCCTAAATTCTCAAATGAGTTTCGCTACACATAAGCTGGTGTGATAGAACACCATTTATAGTGAGATCCATTATAATTTTAAAAAAATCAAAACACCAATTATTTTTTAGCATAATTGATGTGGAAAGTTTCCTCATCAACGGTGTGTTGAGTTTGTAAAATATCATACTTCTAAATATATTTTTTCTTTTCAGATCTCTCATTTTGCCCTATAGCTTGTATGTTTGCACTTTGACCCCTTAACTCATAAAATTTACATTTTATACCATATTTTGCAAGTTTTTTTTTTCTTTTATTTATCACTTAATTCCCTTCTTACTAGCTTCCAACACTCCTTAATTCACATTTTTATATATCCAAGCATAGAAATTCTATTATAGCCGATCGAATTAGCAATCTATTTTTAAAGTTTATAATTAATTCAACCTAAATTTATTTTTTCATCCTTAAATTAGCATGTTTATTTTCACCTGTGTGCATGATTAACCTTAATACGTACATTATGACTTTACATTTTTCATTCCATTCGCCACCTAGTACTGGTTGAAACCTTTAATTTTCCCATACCTTAATTATAAAGAATGTTCACTCCTTATTCTTATTTCACCTTCTTTATATTTCATTTTAGCCATTTTAAGTTCTTTACTTGTACATGCACTTGGCGCTCAAGTGTTTTGTTTGGATTTAGAACTCAACTCTCTAAGTATTACAATAAACAATTTAACTTTTTCAAATTTAAAAATAAAAATAATATTCTAACAATATTTTATTCAATTTTTAACTTTCAACTCAAGTCACCTCATCACAAAGTTTAAATATCCTAAGGCCCATTGCTACAAGACCAACTACAACAAGGCCCATGAACAAGGAGTGCAACTCTATTGCTACTACAAAAGGCTAATCAATCAACACTGCAGCAGAGGGATGTGTGGCCACTACACTGCAAAAGCTAGACCAGCAGCCACCATGCTGAAGCATGAGAGACCTGCGGCATGCCTTTAGTACCAAGATGATCGTGTTGCTGCTTTACTACTTATGTATATTTCGTAAAACAAATTGTGTACTAGAAATAGAAACTTTGTTGTCTTTTTCTTCCTTTTAATCTTTGTATCCATTTAAGTTGTATAATATATAAAGGGACAATATGTAATGTAGAAATGAATTGAATGAAAAGTGTCAAGCATTTTTTGCCTCGATTGTTGTCTCGGTTTCCTCTCATTCCCTTTCTCATTTTCTCTTCTCTCAAGTTGCAATTCTAAACATGGTATCAAAGCCAGGTTTGACCTACTCCTTTCATTCCTATCATCAATCGTCTCTTCACACTTCTTTTCATCATCCTATCTATAGCTCGTTGCTCCCATGGCTGAGTTAAATCCACATCATCAGCCTTCCCCATCTGCGGACCCCAACAACACCTTCTTTTTGCACCATAGTGATAATGCCAACACTGTGGTGGTCACACCATACTTCACAGGGCCTAACTACCTCTCTTGGAATTGCTCATTCACCTTAGCTATTTCAATTACAAAAAAAACTTGGTTTTCTGGATGGAACCATTGAAACTCCTGCACTTACAAAAACCCTTTATGTCCCTTGGCTCCACTGTAACAACTTAATCCTATCTCGGATTCTCAACTCAATCTCAAAAGAAATTGCATCTAATGTTCTATATGTGAGCTCAGCGAAAGAAGTTTGGGATAAGCTTAAAGCTAGGTTTGCACAACCAGACAATGTGCGCATCTATCAACTGCAACAGCAACTGGGGTCCATCACTCAAGGAACACAATCTGTGAGTGATTAATTTACCCAACTTAATACAATGTGGGAAGAATTGCACAACTATAGGCCATTACCCCATTGTTCATATGGCCTGTGCACTTGCAAAATCTTAGAATCCATAAGAGAAGTCCAACAAACAATCTTCAAGTTTTTAATGGGGCTGAATGATAGCTATGATGTCATTACAGGTCATATCATCCTTATGAGTCCCATACCCTCATTAGATAGAGTTTTTTCTCTAGTTCTGCAAGAGGAAAGACAAAGGGAGGCTAGATTCCTTGTGATGCCTCCAAATGAATCATCAGTACTGGCTGCTTACCATGGTCAAGCCAAGAAGAAAGAAAGGACAGACATTACTTGCTATCACTGTGGAAAGATGGACCATACAAGGGAGAAGTGCTATCGACTAGTTGGATTCCCACCCAACTTTAAATTGACCAAGTCCAAACCTGGGTTGTCAACTAATGGACCAAACACTTACTCAGCAAACCAGGAAAACAACAGCTTGAGTGTCCCACAACTTCCCTTAACTAAGGCATAGATTCAGCAGATAGCAGCTCTTTTCAATGCTTAGACTTCTTAGCTCAACTTAAAGGGGAGGAACATGCCAACCAACCATCCTAACACTAACCTCCCAACAGCCACAGATGTCAAGCCTCCTAGCTATCATTCCTCCAACATGGCAGGTATAAGCCCTTACATAGAATCTGTCTCACAAGCTTGCTCTTTTCTTTTCTTTTTCTTTTTTTTTTTTTTTTTTTTTTTTCCCTGCAAGACACAATAAAAAACCACACTCATAGTGGATCCTTGACACTAGAGCCACAGACCACATGGTCTACTCCATCTCACTACTCACCACCATCACCTGTGAGAAGCAAACTCAGGTGCACCTTCCAAGCAAAACCTATGATGAGGTAACACACATAAGCACTATTAAAATTTCAGATAAACTCACCCTCACAAATGTCATATGTGTGCCCAGTTTTACCTTTAATCTTGTATCTGCCAGTAAGCTCACCCAAGATTCTTCTCTATGCCTCATTTTTCTTGAAAAATTTTGCTTCATACAGGACCTATCTTCATGGATGATGATTGGTCTTGCTGAAGTTTCCAATGGCCTCTATTTCCTCATACCTCAAGCCCCTTCTTGTCATGCTGTTCAAGGCCTTCCATCAACCACAGAAACTTCCAGCCAGCACCCCAACAATGAAGACTCGAGCTCTGACCAACCACAAAACTTTGATCTATGGCATTTTAAATTAGGTCATGTACCTCACCAAAGGATGAATGTTATTCAATCCTATGTTCCTAATGTAAAATGTAATAGTGATATGCAATGCACAATCTGTTACTTGGCTAAACAAAAGAGGAAACCTTTCCATTTGAGTTCCATTTCCACATTTATTCCTGTTGAATTAATTCACTGTGACATTTGGGGGCCATCCTCCCATCCTTCCATTCAAGGTCATCAATAATTTCTAACCATTGTGGATGACAAAACTCGAGTCACTTGGGTCTACTTGATGAGGTTCAAATATGAAACAAGAAATATCCTACTGAATTTCATTCACATGATTAAAAATCAATTTGATGCCAAAATCAAGCAAATAAGATCTAATAATGGACTAGAGTTTCAAATGACAGATTTCTATAATTCACAAGGCATTTTACACCAAAGAACTTGCATCTACACCCTTCAACAAAATGGGGTAGTGGAGAGGAAGCATCAACACCTTCTCACCACTGCTAGAGTCCTTCTTTTTCAAGCTTCCCTTCCACTCAAGTTTTGGGGAGATGCTGTGTTGACTGCAACATACCTTATCGATAGAATTCGCACAACTGTCCTCGACAATAAGTCCCCTTATGAAACCCTCTTCTCATCCATTCCCTCCTATTCTCATTTAAAAGTCATTGGATGTCTATACTTTGCATCCAGTGTCAAGAACCATAGAAGTAAGCTGGATCCTCAAGCAAGAAAATGTATTTTTATAGGTTACCCCCTGGAATCAAATGATACAAAGTTTATGATCTTGAAGATCACTCTTGTTTTGTCTCAAGAGATGTGATATGAGTCACTTTTCCATTTTCAACACCAAACTTCTGACACCAACCCCCCCCCCCCAACTCACAGCCTGGTCCTTCCAATACCTATACAAGAATCCATCCCCTCTCCCTTCACATCCTAACATTTCACTCCCTCAACCCCTGCTGAAAACAGCACCACTGAATTTGTCTCACAGGATGATGAACACAACCTGCCTCCCCTCTCCTCACCTCACACACAATCACCTGCCTCTCCACAGATCAACACCACACCTATCACTCTTAGAAGGTCTGATAGAACTCGACACCCACTTGCTTATCTTCATGATTATCACTGCCAAACAGTTCATACCAATCCATCCCCACATCCACCTCATATCCCTACTGCTCACCCTCAGCATCAATATCTCTCCTATAAAAATCTGTCCTCTCATCACCATTCATTTGCCCTCTCACTCTCCCTCCTTCGAGAACTTCAAACCTACCAAGAAGCTGCTAAGTCTAAATATTGGCAAGATGCCATGAATGCTGAACTCAAAGCCTTAGAGGATAATGTCACTTGGACAATCACTTTTTTGCCTAAAGGAAAAATAGCAATGGGATACAAATATGTCTATAAAATTAAGCTCAAATCTGATGGTATAGTATAGAGACCTAAGGCTAGATTAGTAGCAAAAGGCTACACTCAAAAGAGAGTATTTGACTACCAAGAAACTTTCAGTCCAGTTGCAAAACTCATAACTGTCTGTGTGTTTCTTGCCTACTCTCAATTGGCACCTATATCAATTAGATGTGCACAATGCCTTCTTTCATGGAAAATTGGATGAGGAAATATATCTGAAATTGCCTCTTGGTTATCACAGTAAGGGGAGTCCACCACCAAAGGAAAATTGGTTTGCAAACTCCACAAATCACTCTATGGACTCAAGCAAGCTTCTAAGCAATGGTACTCTAGATTTTATGAATCCCTTGTCTCCATTGACTTCCAACCCTCAAAATCAGATTACTCTCTAAACAATAAGGATGGTTTCATAGCCTTGCTTGTCTATGTTGATGACATAGTCATAGGCAGCTCCAACATCAAGGAAATTGACAAAGTAAAGGCTCACTTACACTCTCAACTCAGAATTAAAGACCTTGGCATTCTCAAATTTTTCTTGGGCTTAGAAATTGCAAGGTCGACTGCTAGTATCCACTTGTGCCAAAGAAAATACTGCCTAGAGATCTTAGAAGATGCAGGGCTCCTTGGGTGAAATCCAGCAAGTACACCCATTGAAACAAATCACAAACTCTCACACTCAATTTCAGATTCATGAAATGATCCCATGAGCTACAGAAGGCCTTTAGGAAGACTGATTTACCTCACCATAACCAGACTTGACTTCACTTATGCAGTAGGCATACTTAGTCAATTCATAGACAGACCAAGTGAGGTTCACATGCAAGCTGTCCATCAAATTTTGAGGTATGTGAAAGGGTCAATAGGGCAAGGTATACTCTTTTCCTCTCAATCTAATCTACACATCAAAGCCTTTAGTGACTCAGATTGGGCAGCCTGCCTAGAGAAAATGAGGTCCATAATAGGTTTCTAGGTCTTCATTGGTGATTCCTTGGTTAGTTAGAAATCAAAGAAACAAGCAACCATCTCACACTCCTCTGCAGAGACAGAATATCGAGCTCTAGCTCATCCAAGTTGGGAACTAGTATGGTTAATTTTCTAGTTAAAAGATTTTAACATTATGCACACCAAGCCTGCCATCCTATACTGTGATAACTAGTCTACTTTGCACTTAACCATGAAACCAGTTTTCCATGAAAGGATCAAACACATCGAGTTAGATTGTCATTTTGTAGGAGAAAAAGTGTTGGCCAAGGTTATCACTCCTCTACATGTTGATTCAAGGTTTCAACTTGCGGACATTTTCACTAAGGCACTAAGTACTGCAAATTTCTAGTTTCTATTGTCTAAGATGGGCATCTTGAACATTTATGTCCATATTGAGCAGGAGTCACAATATTTAAATATCCTAAGGCCCATTGCTACCAGACCAACTACAACAAGGCCCATGAACAGGGAGTGCAACTTTGCTGCTGCTACAAAAGGCTAATCTGTCAACACTACAGCAGAGGGATGTGCAACCACTACACTGCAAAAGCTGGACCAGCAGGCACCATGTTGAAGTATGAGAGACATGTAGCATGCCTTTAGTACCAAGATGATCGTGTTTCTGCTTTACTACTTATGTATATTTTGTAAAATAGATTGTGTACTAGAAATAGAAACTTTTTTGTCTTTTTCTTCCTTTTAATCTTTGTATCCATTTAAGTTGTATAATATATAAAGGGATAGTATGTAATGCAGAAATGAATTGAATGAAAAGTGTCAAGCATTTTTTGCCTTAGTTGTTGTCTCGGTTTCCTCTCATTCATTTTCTTATTTTCTCTTCTCTCAAGTTATAATTCTAACATCTCATCTCAATTCACTGTTCAAACATCTCATAACTCTTATCTATACGCCCAAAACCTCCATGCATCAATTTATCCTAATTCTATGCCTCTCTAGTCATTCAATGAAGTACACATACATGCATGCCTACCGTTGACCACCCTCGATATTCATATGTTTTTTTGTTTTTTTAATTTAAATAATATTTTTTAATAAAAATCACAAATTCATTTTTAAACATATTTTAAAGGGAAAAGGGAAAAATACTTCTTGCAATCGTGAGGGGGAGTCTGCATGCATTCGCAACCATTTGGAAAATGAAACAATTTTATTTTCTTGGCAAAACACATCGTGACCCATTCTTCCTTATATATTTAGATAACTTCCATAGTATTCAAATGTAAAAGGAATAAGATATAAACGGTGAACCTTTTCTGGTTCTAAAACTAGTTCTGCACTTTGCCTCTTCTAGCCCGTCGTGATTGGAGCTCGCTTGGAAATCATTTTTGGTTCATAAGCGAATTCACATAAATGAATTCCTATAAACGTTAAACAATCAATAAATAAAACTGATAAACAAGAAAAGAAATTTTTTAACCACGATGTGCCAAAGTATGGATTTATGAACCGAGTGAGAGGAATATAACAAATTGATTTGCACAGATCCTTCACAAATTTTGCAATCAACCATTTTATACCTCGATTTTTCGTCGTGCAATTCTTTGTTTGTAAAGAAGAGTCATAGAAAGTCATGAAATAGAAAAAGAGGATTTTACATGAGCATGGAACATAAAGCCATGTAATAGAAAAAAGAGTGTAGATATTTTCACTCGTTTGCTTAAAACTAGTGAAAAATGGAAGGGACTCAGAAGATTCTGTTTTGAGGTCTATAGTCTCAGTATTTTTTTTTTTAATTTGGTTGACGTGGCACCGATTGCACAGTGGTTGTTAGCAGTGGATATTGAGGTCTTGTTTGTTTTCGCAAATGAAATGAGATGAGATGAGTTGAGAATAAAGTTAAAAATTAAATAAATTATTATTAGAATATATTTTTTAATATTACTTTTTTAGATTTAAAAATTTTGAATTATTTATTTTATTTTATGTGAAAATTTAAAGAAATTATAATAATTAAATAAAATGAGATGAATTGAAACGAATGATGAAAACAAACTAGCTTCAATCAATGCCACGTAAATAATGCTATTCCGTGGGTCCCCGCAAAATCTGAGAACCGGAAAAAAGATGAAATGCAAGCATCTAATCATATGACAATGAGAAATTTATCGGTCATTCCTGATTTTCTTTTTAAATAATAATAATAATAATTAAAAAAAAAAACCCCACGTGCATACACTGTTAATGTTAAACAAGCAAACTGCTATTTAGTTAATTCCACACGATCACTGACATTTCCACTCATGCAACTCACTTCCCATCCCAAACCAAAGCTGAAAGCTGTGCCCATACTTGTGCCTGTAAAAATACACATAATATTAAGAGAATTGCTATTCATAAGTCTATACACAACACACCATAATTTTTTTTATTTTTTCTATTTTTTAAAAGAAAAAAATTAATTTTATTATTCTTAAAATAACTGAATTATTCTATTTATAATCCATATATCACACATTTGGTAAGAGAATAAAATTAAAGAAATCATAAAAAAGATAGTGTGTGGTGTATGAGGTTTAAGAATAGAATTTTTCTACTAATAAATGGAGTTAGGCTATAATAAATTTTAATGCGAGAGAGAGAGAGAGAAACTTATAAAGGAGATTTTAATATAATTATTAAATATTTAATATTATCTAAAAATTTATAATCATAAATATTGTGTAAATTTATTTTGAGAAATAATTTATACAAATCTAAAATAGACAATCTCCATACAAATCATTGTAAAAAACAGGAACCCACTATAAAAAAATGTAAAAAAAAAAAAAAATTGTTTATTAGTGAGACATTTTTTTGCAAAAGATTTCTTTATTTAATAAAAATTGTCATCATTCATTCATCAGAAAAACTTACATCCATGACTGGTGTTGAAACAGAGAGAATTCTAAAAAATTATAGAAGTGTATATTTCTGTGTGTATCAAACCATACAAAGGAGACATATATATAGTGGAATATGACCAAAGCAAATAAGAAAATACAAAGAAAAATAAAGATTCTAATCTAGCATAATTACAAGAAATTAAGGATATGATCTAGCATAATTCTAGGAAATTAAAGATATGATCTAGCATAATTCTAGAAAATTAAAGATATGATCTAATATTCTAGGTATATTCTAAGATACAAATATATACACTAACATTTAAAAAGGAAAGATTCTAACCTAGCATAATTACAGGAAATTAAGGATATGATCTATCATAATTCTAAGAAATTAAGGATATGATGTAATATTCTAGATATATTCTAAGATACGAATATATACACTAACAACCAGATACATTCTAGAATGTCCCCATATCAAACATGATATCATAAATCAAAATAATGTATTTGAAACTCCACCAGTACGTTATTTTCTTTTGTGACTGGTCTGGTTTTCACTATTGCTGATACTCTCTATAGACAAACATGTAAGAGACAACACTCTCTGTATAAACAGAGACTCAACCTCACCCTCAACCTCTACAGACAAATGTTCGAGAGACAATTTTTTTTTTTAATTAACAATAAGGAAACAAAAAAGGAAAGTAGTAAAATAGATGCGAAAATGGACGAATTACAGTTTGGACCAACTTCGGTAAACTTTAGAATTTGTGAAGACCTATGAAGGCAATACACTTATCTCTTTTCAGCCACAAAGGTCAGATCTAAAAGGTCTGGTGGTGGTGAGTCCGATGATCTGACACATGTGTCGAGAAGAGCTGCCAGAATGGGTGGCGCGTGAAGATCACGCACATATGTGGGCGAGAACCACGCGCGTACAAAATCACCACTTCCCTCCGAACGATTTTCAATTTGTGAATCTGTTTGTGTCATGCGTGTCTCTCGAGAATTGCCAGAAAGGTATAAATCTATCTTTTTTAACATTGAAGAAAGTAAAATAAAACTAAAAGAAATATTGATAGACAAGGTGTGTGAATGGAGGAATGAGGGAAAGATAAGGAGGAGGAGGAGAAAGCTTAGACCTGCTCCCCTATGACGAAAATCAAATCTGAAACTCTTATTTTTTATGAAAGAGTTGGGGGGGTTAGGGTTTTTGATGTATTCATTTTTTTTTTACAAAAGCTTCAATGAGATTTATTTATTTGAAATTTGTATATAATATTTTTCATTGAGGTTCCGTTTAGATAGTGATATAAGATAAGATGATTTTATATGAAAGTTAAATAAAATATTATTAGAATATTAATTTTTAATATTATTATTATTTTGAGATTTAAAAAAATTAAATTATTTATTATATTTTATATAAAAATTTAAAAAAATTATAATAATAAAATGAGAAGAAATTGTTTTATATTTTTATGATCTTTATACAGTTATCCTGTCAACTGTGATTTAAAATCGAAGTGACATAGAATGTACTGCTGTTTTGTCATTTCGGGCTTACAGGACAAACCCGTTCTGCCATTTTTGCTTGCACCCACGACAACTGCTGCACCAAGACCTCGCTCTCTTTCTGCGCATTCTCTACGACCCTACTCTTCCCTCCCACCCCGCTCCCTTCGTTCTAAATTCCCGCTGCCAACTTTTTCTATTTTATTTTATCTTTCTAATGTTTCTTCATTTTTCTGGAAAATCCCCGTTCTTCTATCTACAGTCTTTGGAAGTTTATCTCACCCTAATTTTAGAGTTCCTTTAATTTTTTTTTTTAATCTTTTGGCTCTTTGATTTTTTTTTAATAAATAAATATGCTTAATTTTAAATAGCCTGGTTGCAGTAGAGTGAGTCTATCTAGTCTCTCATTGGTAGCTTGCTAGCCACGTGATTGTTATACTCCACCTCCAATCCGGACCGTTCTTTTTTTTTTCCTTCTCAATATCGGCGGCTCGGCTTCCCTCCTTTCTTTTTTTTTTTGGTACTGTAGGTTTCCTGTAGTATATATCTCCTCCGCCGACCTCTCTTCTTTTTGTTTGTTTGTTTGTTAATCACGTTTGTCCGATTCGTGTTTCCAACAGAGTCTTCCATATTCCTTTCATCGTTTTCTCAAGGATGAGGGACTCTTCCTTGATCTCCTCGTCGTTCTCGAAACTCCAAATCCTCACTGTACTGGCTTTAGCAGCGACGACGCTGTTGTTCTTCCATGTCGTCGTATTAATGTCGCCTCTGCTTCTGTCAGGTGCTCCGGTCTCTTAATTCATACATATATATTCTGTGTATAATATATTCATCGAATACTCTTTACAGTTGTTTGTTTATCTTCGTTTTTGCTTGATCTATTATTGCATGGCCATTTTTCTCTCTGTCTCTGCTTTCCGCAATACGAGGAACTCTGTTCTTTTTTTGTTTGTTGTCCTGCTAGCTTTTAATCAAACGAAAAAGAAACAAACAATTTGATTAAAGTTGTGTATATATATATATATGTTAAAGTATTAATTGTTAATGCAGGTGTGAGGAGGAGCTCCTTGGTCCTCTTCGACAATGAAAACTCCACGACGCTGATCACTGCACTTCATCGCAAGCTTCTTCTTCATGATGGTGAGAGACGTACGTACGCCGTTCTTGATCATCTTCATTCTATTTTGTTGCTTTTTATTCTTTTAACAAAAAAAAAAAAAAAAAACTAATCGGTGTTGACGAGAAACACAGCTAGAGAGAGAGAGAGAGAGAGAGAGAGAGAGAGAGAGAGAGCAAGGATTTGAAGAGTGGGACTCATCCATCCCTGCGAATTTGGTCGTCCCTCCGCTATGTTCACAATGCGTACGTACGGCTGGCTAAGGTGTCAGAGGCGCACGCCTGTGTTTTGATTAGTGTTAATGCATGCTAGATTCCTAATATACCTTTTTACCTTTGGCTATGTTAATGGTATTCGAAAGAAAATATCAGAGACATGTTTCGAGGAAGGAGATCTTCTCTCCTTTGACGTGATCCAAAATATTACTTGACGTTTTTACCCCTTCGATCCTTTCCTTTATTGCAGGATCGATTTAATTGTCTTAGCCTTAGGCATAGGCTCTTCTTTCAAATTAGCTACCCTCCTTTCAACTAGCTGTCAATTTTTTGTGGCTCGTGACTCCGTAACTTCGCTTTTAAAGCTCCTGCTTGAATTTTCAATTAAAAATATAAATAAAGAGTAAAAAACGGGACAAGATGATACGTACCCTACTCCCCCCCCTACTAGACTTCTGGGCCACTTTTGTGTCTACTTTCATTTAATTTTCATGCTATAATTCCTGTGAATCATCTCCAAAAAAGTGTTTTTTGTCTGTGGACGACATACATATCCTATTGGTTGGGTTGTTGGGTGTTCACGTTCTTAATGTTTTTGCCTTAATTATTTGATTTTGTTTAGGTGCTGGTGTATTCAAGTCTAATATTAAGAATTTTTTTTCACGTATCAATCATTATTCATTCTCATATCTCATATTGATAATTTTTTAATAAAATGTGAAAGTATTTTATATAAGATATATAATAATGTTTTTTGTAAAGTATGAGTGTAAGGTAGTGAATAATAACTTATAAAAAAACATTTTATTTAATAACCATCAATTTTTTTTTAATCAAGTTTTAAAAGTTTTGAAGTCTTTATTTAAGAAAATTCGAAGATTTATAAAAAATAAAATAGCTTTTATTAATGTCGTAAAAATGATTGCCAATAGGATATATTCTGATCCTAAATTTATGTATAGTGTGTACAACACACGCGCACACACCTAGTGCATGCTAACCTAACCCCTGGCCCTGCTTGCTAACTTTTGCAGCAGCAGGAATGAAGGAAACGAATCGGATGTGGGGGGAAAGGTGTAGCAAGGAGGACATAGAAGTGAGCCAAGGCCCCACAGCCCCACTCCCAAGTGGCATTCCCACCTACACCGTAGAGATCATGAATGTCTGCTTCACAGGCTGCGACATTTCCGCCATTCATTTGAGCTGTGGATGGTTCAGCTCTGCCCACCTCATCAACCCTAACATCTTCAAGAGGCTTGGCTACGACGATTGCCTTGTCAATGACGGCAAGCCCTTGCTCTATGGCTCTATCCTCTCTTTCCAGTATGCCAATACTTACCCCTACCCACTTTCCGTCTCCACGGTTGTCTGCATTTAACTCACGTACATGCAATTATATATAGTTTTTGAGTTTTTTTTTTCTTTTTTTTTTCTCTCATAAACTCACTACATATATAATAGCCGTTGATGATACTCATGAATAGTACACTCGGATACCCAGTTTTGCTTGTGTGGTTTTGGTTGGGGTTTATACCTAGGTTTGATCGAGTACTTCTGCTTTTCGGTTTTTTGAGCAAACTTGTAAAGGAATTAAAGTGCCTGATCTTCTGGGTTTGGGTTGGTTTGATAATGACTGATATTTTGGGGTTGGATACTTAATTGTCTGTATATGATCAGGAGTGATATAACCAATATATTTTAGTTACATGTATGGAAATTAGATGCGAGTTTTGATCTTCTGGCCTTTCGTTTCGTACCATGTTTTCCTTTATTCATTGGCCTTTCGTTTCGTACCATGTAAATAAACGAATGAAAATTCTAAAATATTGGCCTTTGGTTACTAATTAAGAAAATGAGTTGATTTGATTCCTTTTCTTTGTATCATCATGTTTCATGTAAGTGTTTGATTTGATTAATGAAATCAGATTTATCAAAAAAAAAAAATGTCCATCATCCTCGGTCACCATAAATATTCAACAATAATGCTGCTACCAGTACTCTATCTGAACGCCAAGTACTACTGTTAAGATGACTCTCTTGAAGTATGACTATCACGTAATGACTTTACGTTTATTAAAAAAAAAAAAAAAAAAGAGAGAAAAACCTTAAACCCAAAAGGCTGTAATGGAAACTTAAGATTTCAATCTTCATTTTTTATGTTTTGAAACATCTTTTATTTTTAATATATTTATTTTTATGAGCACTATCAAACAGATTAATTGCCGTGGTACGAACATTGTATAATACCGAAATGACTTGTACGTTGGTAAGTGTCCATCTGGTACATGATTGTCACTATAACACAATTTGTCTTTTATGATAGAGAAAACCATCACAAAAAATAACCACAACGTCATTAAAGATATTTGGTGACGGTTTGAAACTGTCACCGCGGCTGTCACCTAATATGCATCACAGAAAACAATTGGTAATGGTTTACTGTTGAACCGTCACTAAAAATATTTTTAGTGATGGTTAGAGGTGTTCCGTTTGGTGTAACGTTCGAACGTTCCTTCTTTTTTTTGTGACGGTTGAGATCTGTCATAGAAAGTAATGTTCGGACGTCCAATCGAACGTTCTAACGTCAATTCGACTGATTGGCGTTCGAATGACAGAAGTTGATGTTCGTTGATTATAGTTCGAACGTATCATATTTACATTCGAACGTTTATGCATCCGAACGTTAACTGCAATAAACGTTCGAATTTCCGTTCGAACGTTAATGGACTAATGATCGAACGTAACGGGTATAACGTTCGGACGTTAGTTCTAATGTTAACAAAGAAGCGTTCGAACGCAAGTGGTACGTTCGGAGGTTTGTTCGAGCGTTAATCGTTTAAACATTCGAACATTTTGTTCGTTTGAGAGTGAGTACGTTCAAACGTTATGTTATAATTTTATGTAATTACGTTCGAACGTTGGTTCGAATGTGAACCAATGTTCAAACATTTTTTATTTACATTCGAACGTACATATCAGAATTACTAATTTCATAAAATTAAAAAACATATCAATTGTATCATATTACACACCATCAATTAAAAACTAACAATATCTTATAAAGTTTCAAAATTAGATATTAAAATTAGTTATATACACTGATAGAATTGATAATATTCATTTCTTCTTCTTTCCTCGCCCATCACGATTCTGTTGCAATGACATAACACGCTGGTTCAAGTTAATTACCATTTTTTCAGCAAGACGGTGGAATAACTTGAACCAGCACGATGGTGGACAGTCAGAGCAGATCTATTATGTGCATTTGTAGAACTTAAGTCCTACAAAATTAATTAAGAATGTTAATTGTAATATATATACATATAATATATAGAACGAATATAAATGTAAATAATTAAAGGATATAAATCTAGAATACCTGATAATCTGGATATGCGAAAAGATCACAACACTTTCTCCAATTGTCTTACTTCATCTGCTGGAAAGGGGACTGAGTAGCCTCTTCCAACGTCTCAAACTTCTTGAAGTGGTCATGACATCGTCCCTTGTGACATCCGAATGGTATAGCCATCAACTCATTCACAGTTCTCAAATCCTCGCTACGGTCAAAGTCTAGGTCGAATTCATCCTAATAAGTAAATTAGGTAAAAAATATGATATACTAATTTAGGTGAAAAAAATGTACTCTCAAAGTAAACTCACTAGCACATGACTCCGAATGTGCTTTTTAATCTCATTCAGAACATCTTGCCATGAGCGCACATAAAATGAAGCATAAGCTTGGACTACTGTGTCAATATAGGAGGAAAGCGCTACTGCACTATAATCCACTTCTCTAGTGGAGTTATCAGGAATGATGATCTTGAGTTTTTCGTGTCTTCCATTTTTCTCAAGAAAGATACCACGTGTATAACCACGACCGTGGTAAGCGGATGCATCAACTAATAGAAAATAGTATAATTATAGTTATATAGTTATTGAGATAAAAGTATTAATTATATAATTAATTATCAATGACATTTCCTTACTGGTAGGTGTCGACTAGCTGTCGTTCTCTTGCGTGTTAACTTGATCTTCAGGAGTGGATTCCTCGGGTGGGGAGTTCTCAATGAGTTCGGAACTTGGACTTGGCGGTGGATGCACATTTTTTTGTTGTCAATTTGGCGGCATCTTTGAAAATGATTAATTATTACAAAGAAAATTAATTAGAAGAAATTATGAAAAGTATAATATTCTATAGTCACCTATATGAATAAAATATTTGGTACTTTTATTCTTCATCTTCGGATGTATTTTCCATGCTTGTTTTAGAATCTCCCTCAATAACATCTCCGTCATCATCATCAACCTCTTCTTCGTCCTCCTTATCCACTTCCTCCCCGGATTCTGATTCGTTTTCTTCTTTTGACTCTTCTTCTTCCTCACTTATTTGAATTGAATGATCATTTAATACAGACGAGTCGAGATGGATGGGTGGGACGTCATCTCTACACAAGGGGAGCAACTCGAGTGCACCGAGGTCAACAAACAAGTTAATACCCTCTCCATCTTCCTAGTAGGCCTCTACAATCAGAGTGTCATCTTCATCTCCATTATTCTCGTAATCTGCACTCGTTCTTGCTTCATATATATTTCAAGGGACAAATGTTTGTAAGACTCACCAAGTTATCTCTCCACTATCTTCATCAACGCTTTTCATTGGATCAATCAAGTAATAGACTTAGTTAGCTTGACAAGCCAATACGAATGGATTATCTTCGTACCATTTAGATGCAGTATTGACACTCGTAAAGTGATTATCTCTATGTATCGAAACCCGACCACTACCTAGATCCCACCAATCACATTTAAAGACATATGCTACAGACCCACCCAGATATCTCAATTCGATAATATCACGTATGACAACATAATAGTTAATATCATCTATTCCATGACTCCCCTCGACCAACACACCACATTTTTTAGTCTTTCTATTACGTTCACGGTCCAGAGTATGGAATCTATAACCTCAAACCGTGCATGCAGTGTATCGAAGTGCTCTATTTGAGGGACCACTGGCCAATGCATATAATTTAGGAGAAACTGATCCGGGATCACGAGCACATTGTTCCAAAATTTAACAATTGAAATAACATATATTTATTAAAAGTTACCCAGAGTTAAAAGTTTCAAAATGTAACATATATATAATTTTAGTTCATACACGTTGTTCAAACCATCCGGAAAATTCTTCTTTGTATCTTGTTTCTATATTCTTTACGCCTTTCGTTCTAAGTTTGTCCATGTGCTCACTGTATATAAGTGCAAAAGAATATTATATTGTGCACAAAAGTTATACTTAAACTTTTGAAACTAGAATTAATCGAAGCATGCAACGACATACCTGAGATAGTCATCAATTTCCTAGTAATTATTTAGCACATACCACCGAACTTTACCCAACTCTCTCAATCAATTAAATCCTAACCCGTTTGTGCACCCAAGGGTCATACATGCTGGGAAAACACTGATAGCTCATGAGGAGGAGGAACAACAAGATTAGCATTTTGCTCTTGACGATTAAATCGTATCTTAACACTACGAAGATATAGAGAGCAAAATGTTAACCATTCATCGTGTATAGAGGCCTCTGCTATTAAACCCTCCGCAACATATCTCGACTTACTACCTGAGTGCACAAAAACATACAGAGTTCGAATATGGCGACACGTACATTATATATCAGCTTCCCACGAATTTCCACCTGTAATAACTTATGCAAAAATAAGTGACAGTCATGACTTTTCAATCCACTAATTTTCCAGTCATCAGGGCTCACGCATGTTGTTGCAAAAATGAAAACTCACGTTTGAGGTGGTAAATACGGGCATTGTTGCCGTGACAAAAAGGAGATTGGAGATCAAGCCATACGCCATGGGGGTCGGTATGGAAGTCGAGGGAGTTGGGTGATGGAGGGACTAATGGAATTAAGAAGCCAGGTAGAACCATGTCTTTTGTTTGGTTTCATTGGGTATAGTCTGCAAAGTTGGGTTCGGGTGGTGAGTGAGTGCCATCAACAAAGCTGAGTTTGTTCTTGGCATTAAGGGCATGGGTCCTGCCTTTTTGCCATTTGGGGAAATTATCCCCTGTAAGAAGACCAGAAATAAGAATAAGGCTAGGAGAGTCGGAGGGATGGAGAAGGTACGGGGAGGAAGGAGGGTTTGAGGAAGAAGCCATTTGGGCGGGGTAGAGAGGATCGGTTAGGCTGATACTATGTCAAAAATGTAAACATATATTTTTGAAACATGATTTTTACATTGAAGGAATTGTCAGATAAATAGATACAAGAGACTAAGATCTATGGTAACTGATAGGGTATGGTAAGAAGTTACAATTACAAAATTAATGGCTAATTTCCTAAAATCTTGGTGTTGCTAATTTTAAGGGGATCTTTACTGATTTGTGGGAAGTGATCTGTCAATATAGTTTGAGTGTAGACCAAATATTAAGGAGTAATGCTAGATACAATAATGGTCAGTTGCGTAAGCGTCGCGAACTCTTTTTGAAAAAAGTAGGGTCTACCATTAAAAAAAATAATTTTTCTATTTGGATTTCATATTTACTCACCTTTTTTCAAAAGAAAATCATGGCGCTTGCACACCGTATAATTGTAAATATCATTTCTCTTGTCCAAATACCAATTGGCCTCATCACTTAACCACAATAAAGTGGGCTTTCCCAAGCTTCTCAACGTCTGTTCTTGGCCTAACTAAAATCCTATGAACCCAACCATCAATGGGCTTTTAACCGAATTCTCGAGTCTATGTGCCAATAACAAATCTAATCCGAGTAGAGAGCCAATTTATCTACTGAGCTAGTTTCTGATCCTCAAAATATCAATACAAACTTGCAAGGGTCCAAAGCTAGAAATAAAAATGAGACAGGGCGCCACATCAGTATGTATAGCAAAACACGTAAAAGTGTAAGCAAGAGCTAAAAGAAGCAAATTAATGACATTTGAGATAGTGAAACCGCACAATAATTTTATTGCTTAGATAAAATATTTAATATCAATTATCAAACTGTTCATCTTGACAAGAAAAATAGAAATTATTATTAGGAGAGGAGTCGGGTACCCGCACCTGGCCCATCCGGGCCCTGCCTACGCCGGATGGGACAGTCTGTTCGCATCATGTGGGCATGCGCCAACTCCTTGGAAAATCGGGGGTAGGAACCAAGTGGGACACTTACCTTGCCCGCCTGAGTATGTGTATATATATATATATATATATATATATATATATATTTTAAAATAATTTTACATTAAATGACATCGTTTTGTTTTAGGCTAAAATAAAAACATCCCCTCGCCGCACACACCTATGTGTCTCAACTCTCTCTTTTGCCTCTCAGTCTCCTTTCTTGCTGCCTGATCTCTCGAGCTCTCTCTCTTTCCTCATCATCCTCAAGTATCTCAGACTCTCTCTCTCTGTGACGCCTCTAGATTTCGCTTGGGATTGGACAGACATTTGAAGCGTCAGGACATGCAACACAATGTTATTTTCCCCCCGTTCATAACAGATAAAGATACAATGTTCCTAACATGCATCTACTAGTATGCAATATTCACAGCGAATAAGTATTTTTTAGCAATTATATGCACAAAACTAAAAAAATTCCAAATACTTAAAACATGATCCATACATACTGAAAGAATAAACATCCATGATTATAGTATGGATCTCAGAAGACTGTAATCTCAAAGGCATGGGATACCGAGCTCCATAATTACATTACCAAAAATATAATTACTAGGCTAGATCGTCGAGCAAATCGCGTAACTCGACCAACAATGCCATAATACTATCAAAAAATCTAACTAAGAAGGCCACAAGCTCTGGGTCGCGTTTTCGCCGCCTAATCAACCTCCTCCAATGATAGTTGAGACTACAATGGTGAGATAGTTGAGACTACAATAGTGAGATAGTTGAGACTACAATGGTGAGATTTGAATACAAATATAAGCAAGTTAACAGAGAACTCCCACACAGGTTAATGATATATGCATGACAGTAAAGGCATGAATGCATAATCAAAGTCATTCGCAACTCGTTGATCTTTACCTTGACAATCTAGAAAATTTCACACTAGTTTAGACACTCTAGTGTGAGCAAAGGAGGTCAACTAGGATATTACTCCATACTAGCACTTAGGGTCATGATAGACGTAAACAGACTTGACATGACTTGAAAGACTATTCTCGAGATACACAAACTGTACTTGAGACAAAACGTGACATGAAATGAAAGGACAAAAGTCCTGACATAACGTAACATGACATGAACATGAGACGAAAGAAATGACGTACTATGAGACAGAAAATATTTTGCAACATGACATAACATGTAACAGACAACATTTTACAATATGACATAACATGTAATAGACAACATTTCATAACATGACATAGCATGTAACATACAATATTTCGTAACATGGCATAACATGTAACAAAAAATATTACATGACATTACATATGTGTAATAGATAGCATGACGTAACATGACATACTTGTAACATATAGGAATATGTGATAGAATAAATTGTGTAACAGATATGTATGAAGTCACATGGCCAAGTATGGCATATATGATAACATACATGCATAAACTGTAGTTCCCTTACCCATCACACATACACAGTAATCTGATAGTAAGTTAAGAACTAACTTACAGTGATTGTCGCGTTACGAGGATTAAGTACGAAACACAAAAAACTATAAGTAGGGTTTTAAAAGTTAGAAATTTTATCACTAGCAATTAGAAATATGAAAAATGCTAATTAGAGTAAAAATACCATTTTACCCTCTACATGTGGGAAAATGATAATTTTATCCTGACTTAAGGATTTCACATCCTAACTCAAAAAATACCAAAATTTACATTCATCATAGAAATTTTCTCCTAAACTCAAATATCAACTTAGAAAAAACTAATATCAAACAAAACTATGAAAAATATTATAGGGCTGAAACTTCCAAAGGCCATATCTCTTGATTTTTGTTGCAATTTCTTCCAACTCCAAAACTCATTATCAAACTGAAATATTGCAACAAAGATCCTCATATCCTAAGTTTAAACGTGCTAAAACATCCAACAAAAATATAATTCTCATAAACACAAAACGTTTTAGTAAAACGATCCAAACTTCTTAACTAAAATACAAACTCTTGAATCTCAAGGTTTGACCTATTTCAAAACATTTTCAAGAACTTCAAAAATCCAAAAATTTATTGTAACATGTTCATAACACATTCCTAAGAACTAACATGCTTTGAATCAACACACAAAAGTCACCAAAAATCACAAAATCTCACTTAAAGTACTCGGCTCCAACACTTAGCTAAAAACAGAATTTTTTTCTCAACTTGCTTTGATCAAACACTTGATCTGAGGAATTACATGATGATATCTTCAAACCAAAACATAATATGGTTTGAAAATGTGTCCTAAAGAAGATCCAAGCATTAAAATTAAAATCACATGGCTAAAAATAAACCAAAAGATGGATCTAGCTGAAATCTTCAAACTTTAACCTAACCGAGTATTCTCTTGCATAAAATTTCATATCTTTGAAAATAACACCAAAAATCTTCAAACTAACATCCTAACATGTAGATAAAATGCTTAGTAGTATTAAATAAATGTATCAAAGCCATTGGAGTAAGAATGGACCACAAAATATCCAAACTTTCTTAAAACAAAAACTGTTTTTCCTCTTCCAATTTCTAACCTTTTTGATCTAAGAAAATATTTCATCAAAAGTTTTAATCATGTAACTAATATCCAAACAAAACCCATATAAACATGTTGGAAACACTCCATAAAAATGTTGGACCATGTTTTGTCCATTAGCTTGGTCAAAAACTCCAAAATACAACACACTATCCAGATTTACCCTTCCATGGTTAAATAACTTTTGACTAACCATTGACCATGAAATTAAACAAACTAGGTACCCACGGAAATTAAACTTAAAGATGAACAAATTTCATAAAGGAATCATTGTGAGAAAATACTTGCAAGGGTTCCAAAAACGGCACACAAAAAGGATTAGAAAACTATCTGAGAGAGCTTCTAAGTGTTCTCTTCAAGAATGGAAATGAAAAGGGGTGAAGTGAGTGAAAGGATGATTTGCACGCCTAATACATTTTTGAAAAGGGAAGTATGGGCTTGAGTGACACTTTGATGGATGGTGATTAGGTCACAAAAAAGTACAAATAGTGAGTGGGAATGGGCTGCTACTGCTGTTGTGTAGACTTGGATTTTCCTCTCACATCAAGGGATTATTTGGGGTCGCCATGGGCAGAGGCTGGTTTGCCATGGGTGGAGGGAAACTTCCTGAAGAAACTTTGCCAATGTGGCCAAAATTCGTGGGCCTTAAACAAGTGGGCTTCAATTTGGGGTTTAAAAAGGGGTTTGGTTAGGGTTTGAGATGCTATCAAGCCCAAATCCAATTTTTCTTTATCCAATCAAATTTTCAAAGTTTAAAGAGTTGGATAATGATGTCATAACATGACTTTGAGAAATTAATAGCATGTGGAAGTGATTTAACCAAGGGATTAAACACAATATTAGAAATCAGATCAAATAGGGTTTGGAGGCCAACTTTAGGATTTGGGGAAACCATTTAGGGTTTCTATTTCAACCAATCTTTTCGGGTTTCAATTGGATTCCAACCATTTATGAGTTTCACTAGGGTTGAAACCCTCTTTGGTTTGTCACAATTTGGATGGTTGGATGGAATATGATTTTGCTTAGGTGGCATGATCTTACACCTTGATTTTCTTCACAAACCATCTCATGGTTCCTCTTGGTGTCAAGTGTCTAAGAATATTCACCAAGTGTGGCTAAGATCATTCCAAGTGTCCAAATAAAACTCCTCTAACCTAATTTGGTCATTTCACACTGTGATTTTGCACTTGAGCTACTACTGAGGTTACTATTCACTCCAGGTAAGTGAAAAAATAAACTTTGCACTGAAAAATCCTAAACATATACGCTAAACTAACTTTGCAATTCATTTATAGAAATTCAACCCCGAAGTGCCTCGAAATAAACAAAACGCATTTTCGAACAAGCATTTTGTCCGAAAATTGAAAATGAGATTATTGCGCCACAAAAATCTAAATAATCAATTGAGTCTAATGGCATAAACCATATCTCATTCGAACACTTCTAACTATCACAAATAAAAAAATCTCACTTCTGACACCTCAGTGAGTGGTAACACTGACTATACTGACATACTAAAACCTACGCGATTGGTCGATCCGTGAAAACTTATGGAGTTTTTGTGAGGTTTCTAAAACCTATAGAAATTCGACCACTGAATTTCTAGCGGGTTGTTACACACACTCCCTGTCTCTACTCAATACCAATGACCACGAGTGGATGGACAGTCCGGTGACCAATCCACCTGCTTGGCATCTAAGCGGGGTCACCCGTCCATGTGGGACAAGGCCGAGGCCCGAGAACCAAACTCGACCCCTACAAATCGGGTGCGGGGGGTTGCTGCCTGCCAGCTGGGGCGGGTAGAAGGTATAATTTCTATGGAATTCTAAATTTTAATCTCAGTCAACTATTTTTTATATTTTTATTTCTTTTTCTTTGATTACTCATCACATATTCTATTATTTCAATTTTATACTGTAGTCCAACTAAATTCCAAATGTACCTATCTAATGCAGTTTTTTTTTCACCTTAAAAATAATATTTCAAACTTAAAACTTCATGATTTATGAGATTTTGGTATTAAATTAAAAGATCTAACTTTGAATTTTCGCCTTAGGCATCCAACTCTATTGACCCGCCCCTGTTTACAATATCCTTTAACCAGTTTTAGAAGTTTGGTAACTACTATTCGACATACTATATTTCAACCGTTTCTTTCTAGCGCCCTGGGGGTGTGAGTAGAGGAGAAGAGTCTAGTATAGCTTTTTGGGAGGGCTGGGCAGTCACTGTTCACTCGAGTGATAGCAGTGGAGGGAGATGGAGGACTTGGAGGGGATTTGGGAGAGGTTAAATCTAAACGAGGGTGAGAACACATCGATAGACTTGCTACTGGAAGACTCAGAGAAAGTCAGTTGCAGGGGAAAGTGTAGTTTAGTAGGAAAGGTATGCTGGAAAAGGAAGGTAGGAAAGGATGTTGTATTTTCTACAATGATGAAAATATGGAAAGTAAGCGAACCCCCTACCTTTATAGAAATCAGACCAAATACATTTGTCATTACTTTCTCGAGTCAAGGAGATAAAAGGCGTATCCTGGAGGGATGCCCATGGCTTTTTGACAACCATATGTTTGCTCTGAAACTGTTTGATGGTTTGACTCAACCAAACCTAATCAATTTCGACATGGCTCCTTTATGGGTTCAAATGCACAACCTGCCTGTAGGGTGTATGACGCGTCAAATAAGATTGTTGTTTGGAAACTCGGTGGGTAAAGTCTTGGAGGTCAATGCTCCAGAGGATAATGTGAGGTGGAGGAACTACCTGAGAGTCAAAATAGAGATGGACCTGAGGAAGGTTATTGCAAGGGGAAGAACCATGAATCTGGAAGGACCGAAAATGTGGGTTCCTTTCGTCTATGAGAAGCTGCCAAAGATGTGTTTCAAATGCGACTGTATCCTCCATGGTGTACTAGGATGCAAGGGGCAAGGGATTAAATAGAGTAGCAATGACGATAGGGACAACCAATTTGGTCCCTGGCTAAGGGCTAGCTCAAGCTTTTGACGTAGTCCACTAGGGGGAATCAAGAGTAGAGGACCAAGCATTCCAGAAGGTGGAAATGAGGGCTAGCCGCAAGATGATATCGCAGCTAATACTAGCAGGAAGGAAGGGATAGAGGGAACTGGGTGGGCAGATGGGGACAACGAAATACCTTGTCAAGGGAAAACACAGGGGGAAGAAGTAGATAGGGGTGATGTCAACACACCAAAGGAAGTTGAAACTGAAACAAGTGCATGAATGATTGTAGAAATGGAAGACGGAGTGGCCAAAAAAAATGAGAACATAATGCTTATAAAGAGTAGTTGGAAGAGAAGAGCTCAAAATAGGAGTAAAGGTGAGCATCATGCACCAATTCCCCTCAGGAAAAAACACAATACAAAATGTGTTGATGAGGTTTCCAGTAAAGTCACAAAAGGAAAGGAGCTAAAATACTCCAGTAATGAGGAAGAAATAGTACCTGAAACACCAGAGGTGGAGGCTGCTATGCAGCTCCACCTAACCAGATGATTCTCTTAAGCTGGAACTGCCGAGGGCTTGGGAACCCTTGGACATTTCAGGACCTTTGCTGTATGGCAAGGGATAAGAAGCCCTAGTTGATTTTTCTGATTATGATAAAGATGGTTACTCAGAGGTTGGAGGGTGTGAAGAGAAGACTGGGTTTTGATAACTGTTTTGTAATTGACCCAGTGGGAAGGAGGGGAGGAATTGCTTTGCTATGGAAGGATGAGGTGGAGGTGGAGATACATAATTTTTCACAATGGCATGTTAATACCTGGGTCATGGAGGAAGTTACAAAGAAGAAATGGCTTTTCAAATGCTTTTACGGCCATCCAGAGACAGGAAAGAGGAAGACCTCGTGGGATCTGTTGGGGAGGTTAAACCCCACCGAACAATTACCATGGTGTGTCATAGGAGATTGTAACGAGATTTTATTCCACACAGAAACATATGGAGGAAGGCAGATGGGGGAATCTCAGATGGATCAGTTCAGAGATGCTTTGGTTTCTAGTGACTTGTCTGATCTAGGTTATAAGGGAGATAAATTTACTTGGAGCAATCGACACACAAATGATACTTTCACTAAAGAAAGATTAAATAGAGCAGTAGCTAATAGCTGCTAGAGAGAGGAGTTTAAGGAAGTTAGAGTGGAAGCTCTACCAACACGATGTTCAGACCATAAACCACTGCTTTTATCCATGCACCCAACCCAATTCAGAAGTGCTCACTTTAAGAGGTTGTTTAGATTTGAGGTCAGTTGGACAAGAGACAAAGAATGTAAGGAGATTATTTCCAAAGAGTGGTCAAATGCCTTTAGAAGTTCTGATCCTATGAAGAAGATACAAAGGACTATGAAGGATTGTAGTGTAGCCCTTGAAGGGTGGAGCAGACAGAAACTAAGAGATGGTGAAGGGGAAATTAAAAGAAAGACAGAAAATATGAAACTGTTATAGGAGGTGGAAGATGGTCAGAACAATGATGAAATTAAGAAAATTCAAGGATAACTGGGGATCTTGCTGGAACAAGAAAACAACAAATGGAGGCAGCGGGCTAAAAATAATTGGTATCAGAGTGGGGACCGTAACAAAAAGTTTTTCCATGCTTGTGCTAGTCAAAGGAGGAGAAAGAACATAATCACACAAGTCACAGACTTAAATTCAAGGGTGCTGAGGGAACAGAAAGACATTGAAACAACTTTTAAAAGCCATTTTGAAGAGCTCAAATACAACCCCAGAGGAGGTGATTGATGATTGTTTACAGTCTTTAGAGCCTCAGGTAACCAAAGAGATGAATGAGGGGCTGTTGAAGGAGTTCACCAGATCTGAGATTGAGTTACCAGTCCAACAGATGGGGCCTTACAAGTCACCTGGACCAGATGTTTTCAGTGCAAGTTTTTTTCAAAATTATTGGGATATTGTGGGAGATGGAATATGCAGTGCTGTCCTCTGTTTTCTACAGGGTGGAGGTATGTCACAATATATGAACTATACTTTGATTGCCATAATTCCAAAAGTCTAGTCCCTTGTGTTGGTGAATGAGTATAGGCCAATAAGCTTATGCAATGTTACTTACAAGATAATTGCTAAAGTCCTAGCTAATAGACTGAAGGTAATTCTCCCAAGTATTATTTCCCAACAACAAAGTGTATTTATCTCGGGGAGATTGATTACTGATAACATTTTGGTGGCTTTTGAGTTGCTACACGATGAAAAATAAGCAGAAAGGGAAGTTAGGAAGTATGGCCCTAAAACTAGATATGTCAAAAGCTTACGACTGTGTGGAGAAGAGGTATTTGGAAGCAGTGATGAGGAAAATGAATTTTGATAATAAATGGATTAGTCTTATCATGAACTATGTATCCACTGTCTCTTACTCAGTTCTAGTGAATGGTAGGCAAGGGGAGAAGTTTGTTCCATTTAGGGGTCTAAGGCTGGGTGACCCTATGTCCCCTTATTTATTCCTTATTTGTGCTGAAGGTTTGAGTAACCTTCTCAACCAGGCTGAGAGCAGAGGTAATATCAGAGGAGTAAATGTCACAATAGGAGGGACAAGGGTAAATCACTCATGTTCGCAGATGAGTGCATTCTCTTTTGTAAAGCTACCATGGAGGATCGGAGACAAGTCAAACAGGCCTTGAGTCTTTATGAAAAGGCATCCAGTCAATGCCTAAACCAACATAAATCAACTTTCTTTTTCAGTAGCAACACAAAGGAGCAGATGAAGAAGCAAATACTGGATAATGCTAGAGCCAGATAGAGTGGTTCTTGTGAAAAATACTTGGGCTTGCCATCCATGGTAGGGAGGTCCAAGTATAACACCTTTAGGGGGATAAAAGAGAGGGTTTGGCAGCGCCTAAGTAACTGGAAAAACCAATTCTTATCTCAGTCCAAGAAAGAAGCTTTACTGAAAGTTGTGATCCAAGCTATTCCTACCTACTATATGAGTGTCTTTAGGCTGCCAAAGAAGCTGTGTCAAGAAATTTATGCGTTAATGGCAAAATTCTGGTGGGGGCAGAAGGAAAATGTAAAGAAAATACAATGGAGGAGTTGAGAGAAATTGGGAGCATCAAAAGAACCATGAGGTACGGGTTTTAGAGATATAGATAGCTTCAATAAAGTTATGCTAGCAAAACAGTGCTGGAGATTTTTAACTAACACCAAGTCTCTTTCTGCAACTTTGCTAAAGGAAAAGTACTTCAGGAATGAGGGTCTGTTAAATGCAAAATTGGGCTACTGTCCATCTGTGATGTGGAGGAGTTTGTGGGGCTCACTGAACTTGCTGAGGGAGGGAGTAACCTGTCGAGTTGGTAATGGCAGGAGTATAAAATTTTGGGAGGACAGATGGGCTTTTTCCTCATCAACCTGCCGAACAATTCGGGCTCCAGTTAATACAGTTAACACGTGTTTAATGGTGGAGGACTTTATTGACACAACAAAAGGTGAATGGAGGGGAGAAATGTAGGTAGAAGAACTGGGAGAGAATGAAGCATATATAGTTAAAACAATCCCTATTAGTAGACTGGGACTTAATGACAAACAGATATGGGGTTACACAAAATCAGGAATTTTCTCAGTAAAAAGTGCATATCCCTTGGAGATGAGGCTGAAGAGAATGGCAAAAGGTGAACCCTCTAGAAAAAACAGTGAGAGTGGTTTGTGGAATGAAATATGGAAGCTAAATGTACCTGTTGTTGTTAAAAATTGTGTGGAAAGCAGTCAATAACTGTTTACCCATAAAGGAGAACTTGTTAAAGAGGAAAGTAGTTGAGTCATCCATGTGCCCTATATGTAGTAGGGAAGTGGAGTCAGTCACTCATTCACTTTGGAGTTGTGTAGCCTCCACAGACGCTTGGGCAGAAGATGTAAGTCCTGTAAAAAAATGGCCTAGTTTCGAGTTGGACTTCTATCTCCTTTGGGGAAGGTTAGTGAAGAACCTAAATCAAGGAGAACTAGAGAGAGTGGCAGCCTTTATGAGAAATATTTGGTTAAGAAGAAACAAGTTTGTCTTTGAAGAGATTTTTTCCAGCCCCTACAAAATCATAAGAACAACTCTAGATAATTTAGAAGAGTACCAGAGGGCTCAGAAGGACCTCGTATGCAACCTTAGTACTACAGGGTCAAATGGAACGCTTCTTTTGACTCCAAGAGATTGAAGAGGGGCCAGGGATTATTATGAGGGATAGAGAGGGTGAGGTATTAGCATCTTTATGTATGAGCAAAATGAATGTTAGTCAACCTATACTTGCTGAAATTCATGCACTGTGGCGGGCTATCGAATTATGCTTTGAATTGAACTTGAAGAACATAGTCTTTGAAGGAGATGCACAGACAATGATAAGAGTGTAAATAGCAAAGAGGAGGTTTGGGTGTGGTATGGCCAACTAATAGAAGCTTTGAGAAGCACTTTTAACAGTAGAACAGATTGGAAGATACAATATACTTACAGGGAGGAATTAGTATGGATTGAAAATGGTCCATCGGAGATTTTTACACTTGTAATACAGGACAAACTTTGTATTCCTTGATATTAGTCTTGCAATGAAATGATATATTTACTTCAAAAAAAAAAAAGTTTCAGAAGTTTGGTTCATGTTCTTTTTCATTTTTTCAAATCTCACTTTGATGAGGTGACATTGCCTATCAACTTTCAAATTCCTTTATGAAAAATAAAAAATGATAAGAATATGATACAAATGTCTTATCTTACGTAGTGAAATGAAAGTGAGATATCGAGTAGGGTATTTAACATTTGTACTCATAACATAATTGCTATTTTTGTAGGGAAAAATTCTATATCACACTTATATCCTATTTTCATCCCACTATGATGAAGTGATATTGACCATCAGTCTTTAGTTTTTCTTTAAAAAAAAAAGGATAATCCGAGTGATAAAAGTAGAATAAATCTAGAATCAGGATGTCATATGTAGTATTACTATTTATTTTATAGGTTGATAAAGTGTCATTTTGTGAAGATTATCAATCTATCACCGCGAGAATCTAGATAAGGTATTTTATATAAACCTCATATCTTGATTAACAATTCTAAGATATCTAAATTTCACGCACTCTATTAGAAAAAATTGGACAAATCTGAAAAAAATATACTCCATTTGTACTCTAAAAAACTGTATATAACACTACTCAATAACTTTTGAGTATATTCCTCGGAATGCTTGTTTCCCAACCTTATATAAGAAATTTCTTGAAGACGTGTAACCTCGTCAAGATTGGATATTTCAAACAAACCTATGAGTAAACAACCTTTATATATAGTAGTTTCACATGGTATAGGATGACTGCCTATTTGAGAATCCACAAAGCTTGCTGGGATCACAATAGGGAGGTGCTAGTAGCTAGATGGGTGAGTTTCTTTGTTTTACACCTACCAATAATCACATGACAAGGATTCTACCAAATTGAAGAATAGAATTGCATGAAGTGAATCTCAATTAATTTCATCATCTTTCTCCCCTCGAACCCATCTCCCTCTCTTTGTCTCCCCCTCTCCCTCCTTCGAAGGCCCGAATCGAAGCCCCCTCTCTCCCTCTCTTCCGAAGGTTCGATTCTCACACTGAGACTCTTTGTCTCTCACTCAAGCATCTCAACTCTTTCTCACCACTCAGTCGCTCGATCTCCATTGCCCGGCAGGCTAATCTGTAAGTAAGGTTAATATTTGATGCTTATGGTATGTTTTAATGGCTGGATGTATTTGTTGCTCTGAAAGTAGTTGATTGGGTATATTTGTTGCTCAGTATGTAGTTGATTGGGTGTATTGTAGGGGCTGAAATGGATGAATTTATTGCTTAGAGGTTCTGACTGGATGAATTTTTTGAGTGTCTCTGTTGCTTAAAGGTGATTTTGTTGCTTATGATAACTTTTCCCAGCCATCGCACCTACTGATTTTTACGTAAATGTGTCAATCGGCTTATAATTGTAGGGTGTAAAACATGAATAGTACCCCCATCTTGTTTGAAGTTAAACTCATCACAATATTCCATTTTCGTGTTTGTAACTGATTTAATTATACCGAATTTGTTTCTATTGTTGCAAAACCCCCCTAAGGGGAAATAAGCAAAGATATTTTTAACTTCCAATTCTTAAAAATTAGTAACCAATAATTGGATCATAAAAGAATTCAGAATAAACAGACCGCGGGCATTCTCAATTCTCATTGAAATTTCGTTGCAGATTTTGTCTTTACATAGACAGATGTATACACCTTTGTTGTAGAAATGACAGAAAAACAACCAAAAAAAAACAAGAAAAAGTGCTTAATTCATAGTTGTAGAAATCAGAGGCCACTGGATGCTGTCAACCCTTTGATAGAAAAAGAACTTTAAGGTCATCAACAACAGAAATTGTTTTTATAATTACATATCATCGACACTATGAAGTTGTACTGATGAGCGCTGCAACAGACATGTTATGCTTCTGCAGCTAAAGCTTGGAAACCAGGGTAAACTCTTCAACTATATCACAGTTGCTTTCACAAGATGGAACACGAGCAGACAATTTTCCTAGGTGAATCATCAATCTTCTTTTCTGTCCACACAAAAGCATTATGAAATGTCAAACTGAGCAGCTTCCACCAACCACAATCAAATTCTTAGGGCCAAAAAAAATAATCATGCATGCCATAAAATTGACTCACTCAATGTCCCCATAATGGTTCCGGTTCAATGCATTTTAAGCTGACAAACTTCAAATTTTGAGGTTTTTTACTTCTTTTATTTGCTTATAAGAAAAGAAGGTTTATGAGCCATCATATTGACATTAACTATAAAAATCTAATAAATGGTAGCACTGATAGAACTAGACACAGCACATGGTCTAATGTAAAAGATTCATCCAGCCTTGCTTGACCATGTTCACATTTATACTTATCAATCCTAAGAAAAATCAACATAGGATACTGACATCTGTTAATCTTCATGGCTGGCCAAGATGTGGACAATCATGAAGCTGAGGAATAAGTGACCTATCCAATGAGAGTAAATAGGCATATGTAAAGATGTTGAACCGGGCTCTCCTTGGAAAATCGCTATGGCATATTATCATTAAGAGGGGGGAGGCATTGTGGAAGGTGGTGATAACTTCCAAATATGGTCGTAATTGGGGGGGATGGTGCTCTTTGGAGGTACAAGGTGCTTATGGTGTGGGCCTGTGGAAATACAAAAGGGTTTAGGGATTTTTTCTCAACACATCAGATTCATGGTGGATGATGGTTCTACGATCAGTTTTTGGGATGACACTTGGTGCGGTGATAGAGCGGTTAAGAACAGTTTCCCTACCATATATATGATTGTGAGCAGACTGGAGGCATCAGTGGCTGAGTTATTGGAAATTTCGGGTGGTTCTATTCAATGGAATGTTCGATTCCTTAGAGCGGCACATGATTGGGAAGTTGGGGTTCTTATCTAATTCTTCAAGTTATTGTACTCTACCGAAACAAGGATTCAAGAAGCAGATACGATGTCATGGAGTCCCTCTAAACAGGGAAATTCTGTCTGTTCATTCTATAGGGTCATCACTAATTAGGAGAGTAATCATTTCCCTTTAAGGAACATTTGGAAGAGTAAGGCGCCTTTAAAGACTTATTTATCAATAAAAGGCGCCTTCAAAGACTGCTTTCTTTGTATGGACAGCGGCATTAGGGAAGATCCTGACCATGGACAAGCAATGGAAATACCGAATTATAGTGATCAACTGGTGTGGTATGGGTAGGAAAATTGGTGAAACAGTAGACCACTTGCTGCATCATTGTGAGGTTTCCAGGGCCCTATGGGATGACATTTTTGGCAGAGTTGGATTGGTATGGGTTATGCCTAGGAGGGTGTCAGATCTTCTTTCCAGCTGGAGAAGTCTTCATGGTATCCTGCAGATTGCAGCAATATGGAAGATGGTCCTGATATGCCTTTTGTGGTGCATTTAGAGGGAAAGAAACGATTGGAATTTCAATGATAAGGAATGCTCAATAGAGCAACTCAGAAGATACTTTTTCAACACACTGTTTTGCTGGGAAATAGCTTTAGATTTAAATGGGCTTAATGTTCATGATTTCTTGTATCTACTTCTTCTTACTAACTAGATGTTTTCTCTTGTGTACATCCAGTGTACTTGGTTATGCATGCTGAATCAATAAAGCTTTACTCATAAAAACAAACAAAAAATTCTTCCCTAGGATAATAAAAAGCATAACCAGAAAAAAATCATGTGGGTTCAACAAGTCATTTGCAAGTAACCAACCAGAGGATAGGACAACAATGTGTAAAAGCAAATCGAGCAGTGAAGTTGCATTTAATGGAGTTCAAGTCGTAACTGAAAACATTATCCACTACCAGAAGCAAGTTCATAGACTGATTTCAAGGTAAATGTCAAAGCCATGGTATGAAGGAGGAAAAACATCTTTGTAAGGAACTGAAACATTCATCACTTTAATTTAAGATGCAAATCACCTGTTTTAGTCTTTGCTAGAGATGGCTGTACGACAACATGCATTATTACAACACTTCCGGCACTGTCACCAAAAGTCATTCTACACTGACCAACGGTCTTGTTGTTTTCCAAGATTTTACCAGAACTGATTAGTTTCACCTCATTCGCTGCCTTTGGTACGATTGTTTTACCTATGGATAGGAAAAGCATTTAAGAAAAATCAAAACACAAACCCGGATGAAAGACATTCCCCATTGTCACCTGATTTCAGTCTAGCTTTTATCAGTGTATTTAAGACAAAAATCAAAGAATTTACTGAAGGAACATTGGTCCAAAAAGACTCCTACAAAATTTCAAAAGAACTGTAAATGTCTTAGTTATTTAAAACTTAAAAATCTCCCACAGATTGCTTCTGGGTTCGATTCCACGATAAAATAGAATCAAATTGAAACGCGGCCAAATGCCCACAAAATAACCAAAACTCCGCTACCCAACAAGCGACCTTTTAAGCCGGTTTTAAACTCTTCATGTTTTAATGTCTACAAAATGATCATCCATAGGAAAAAATGGAAAAATTGATACGAAAAAATTAAAAAAAATAATTAACAAGTAAATAAATATGTGAATTTTATAAATTACTAATCAATCGATAGAGAGAGAGAGAGAGAGAGAGAGAGAGTCAAATACTATAAACGATTAGAGAAACCGAATACGGAATCATAAAATAGGAAGCGGGGGTTAATAGGTGAGCAGAGGGACCAACCTTTGGGCCAATCGGAGACAACCCTCTGCTTAAGCATATCGACGGTGGAGGCCGAGGAGTATTGAAAAGGGCCCAAATCGGAGCCATCGAAGAGCCTGAACTTGATGTCGAGCAGGTCCTCCACCGGCATCTGTAGTTTGAATTTCTCCGACGCTCCTCCGACCGATCGATTCAAAGGTGTCCCAGCCCCGCTACCGGAAACGTGCTTTACCTTCCGAATTCGTAGACTATAAATCCAATCAAACTTCAATACAGCGAAAACGAAAATAAAAAATTATAAGTAAAAAAAGAAAAACCAGAGAAATATAAAGATCAAATGAACCTTCCGCAGCCGTAGTTGAAGATCAGAAGAGGCTCATCTACTCAAGGATGAAATTTATTTTCGTTTTATTTTGGTTTTTTCTATATCTGATTGGGTGCGTGGGTTTTGAAAGGAAGAAAGAAAGAAAAGAAAGATAAATGGTATTGGTTTGGTTGGGGCTGACGAAGATATTTCAGAGTCAAAACGTGTTTCACAAATCTCAATATCTCATTCCAAACCGAGCCTGAACCTCATCAGAAAACGACGTTGTTTTTCATTTGCTTTCGTCTTTTGCATTAAAAAACTTCGTCTTTATAACGATGACTCATCCGTCGCATTAAAGCACAAAAACATAAAAAAAAAACACGGGAAAATATACGAGTAATTTTATATATAAGTTTTAAGGTTGGTAAATTTCGTTTATATTTTTTTAAAAAAGATGAGATTTATTATTAAAATATAATTTTTTCATATAGTTCCTACGCTTATCTATTTTTTTAGAAATTAATACATAAAACTTACCCATTTTAAAACTACAAATATAATTTTTCAATACATAAATCTCTCAATTCGCAATCACTTCTTTAAACTATAACCTCCGAATCTATCAAAAATTTCAAATTACCCCTTAAAAAGATCAAATTACCTTAAAAATGTTAAAAAACAATTCAAAATAGTGGAAGTATATATTTTTAAAAAAACAGAAAATATTTTTAGAAAATATGTTTTTAAAAATAGAAAGTATTTATTTAAACAATAAAAGTATTTGTCAAAAAGGCTTTCTTTGTATATTCAACGGTATTAGTTACGCATGTATGTGCAAGGCACGTGGGACGTGCTTGATTCCCCGTTATCGTACATAGTAATAATTTCAAATGAGAAAGGAGAACTTCAATCCAAACATACAAATTAATAATATCAAATTGATAAAAGGAAGAGTTTTATCTAAATATATCAAATCCACAAGTGTTAAGCGAAATAAGAAATAATGATATTAGTCTCCTATAGTGCTCGCTTTGGGAATGAGCACTTTTGCTCTTTTGGTGCTCACCGAATCACCTGGGACGAGTACTTTGATTTTTCATGATGCTTGCCGAAATGGCGAGCTTCATGCTCCTTCACGTTGCTCTTATAGGAAGCAAACACTTTTGCAATTTGAGGTGCTCACCTGGGGCAAACACTTTTGCTCTCCTTAATGCTCTCCTGTGGGTGAGCACTTTACTTTTTCATAATACTCACTGAGGTGGCGAGCACTTGTGCTCTACATGGTGCTCACATGGGGGCTGAACACTTTTCTTCTCCTAATACTCGCTAGGTGGCGAACACTTCTCCTCTCCATTATGCTCGCCTGAGGGGGAGCATTTTTGCTCTTCCTCATACTTGCCTGGCGGCCAGTACTTTGCATTACCATGATTCTTGTCAACATGACAAACACTTTTCCTCTCCACGATGTTCATATTGGGCGATCACTTTAATTTTCTACAATGCTTATTGAAGTGGAGAGTTTCATGCTCCTCCATGCTGCTTGCTTAGGTGACGTGCACTTTTGCTCCTTTAGTAGTAGCCGAGTTGGAGAGTACTTTTGCCTCACGTGGTGCTCGCCTTGAGGTGATCACTTTGCTTTATCACATTGATTGGCTGAGTACGAGTATTTTTGCTCTTCCTAGTGCTAGCTTGAGGGCGAGCACTTTGCTTGTGTGGGTGGCGATCCCTTTTGCTCCTGCGGTGGTCACCGAGGTGACGATAAGTTTTGCTACGCATGTGCTCACCTAGGTGGGGAGCACTTTTGCTATCTCTGGTGCCCACCTGGGTGGTGAGTACTTTTGATCTACGTGGTGCTCGCTTAGGTGGGGAGCACTTTACTTCACCATGATGGTCGTCTGGGGACGAGTAGTTTTCCTTTCAATGGTTCTCACTTGGGAGAGATCTCTTTTGCTCTCGTGATGCCCACAATTAACATTCTAACACCATCTTTTGCTCTCACATGCTGGTTTGGGGTAAACAATTTGCCTTTCCACGATGCTAGCCTTGGTGGCAAGAATTATACCTTTTAGTGGATAAACTAATACTCTTTTTTTTAAAAAAAAAGAAAAAAATCAAAATAGTTGAGCAAAGTAAAACCAAGTTGAAAATAGCAAGTTGACTCACAATAAACATTTCAGCACCATCTTTTTTTTCTTTAAATATATTAATTTAACACCAAGCTCGTTTTAATCAGCTCGAGTTCAGATCTGCTCGGCGAGCTCTCAATTCAAACTTGGGTTATTTGAAAAGATCGACTTAGCTCAGATTAATTACAGCCCTACACCTAACGCACGTGACACTCCAATCATCTCTCATGTTATTTGCCTCTCCATTTGAAACTAAGCACGGCTAGGGTTATGCATCCTGCCTGGTTTTTTTCTCGTTTTGACCCGGAACCTGGAAAACTTGGTTCATCCTTACGGGTATTCGCCTGGGTTTTACCAAAAAGAGTATTCAGATTTCTGCTCCTAATTGAATGCGGGTACCGGGTTAATACCTGACATACATAAGCAAAGTTTATATTTCAAAGGAAAATTGCCTTAGATGAAACAACATTGTTTTGTGTTTGTAGACCTCCTCCTTAAAATAATTTTTTAACAAATCTAGATGTCTGGTTAAAACCTAGATAACCAAATACCCAGTTTTTTATAATTGAGATAACTCGAACAGGTACTTGAATCGCTCATAAACCCAGATATGCTTTTAGCTAGATAACCATATCCGCATTTGAGTTTACACCCTTAAGCATGGCTCTTTTTAACGTGTTTGATTTTTTTTTCTTTTTATTATTAAATATGAAATTGATCAAACACATCCACTTCTTTCTCACTTTTGTATATCCAGAGACACCCTAAATTTATCGGTACTTTTTGATATTCCATTCTCACATGCACATTGTAAGTTTTCCATTGAAGAAATTAATTTATGATGCTTTCGTAGATTCTTGTTTTAAACATACATGTATTTTCTAAGACCTTGAAGATTTAGTCAGTGAACAAGGAAACTGGACTAAGACAAAAGGATGTTGAAGATTCAAAAACCAAATATTTGTCCCATTTTGAACTCATCAAGGTATCTTATTTGCTAAATTCAAATTCAGAGGCTGATGTAGATATCGGAACTTCAAGAACGTCTTGGGAAAATTTTGAAAGCCGCAATATCTAATGGGATTAACCTTCCATCAAGCAAGAATGTCAAATTTTCCATAATCTTCCTCACAATTTTCAGCTAGGTATCTATCCATTTCTGATTTGATTTCCAAAGAATTTCTTGGTTGCAAGCATTTAATAAAGTGACCTAACCTCAATGCCCTCATATCCTCAACTCTACTATATGAACTACTAGTTAGATCTTCAAGTGAGGAATTTGTCTCTTCATCTTGTGCATAAGAGCTACTCCCTTCTTCATTTTCAAGGTATATATACTACAAGAAATGTGGGTTTTTTTCAAGAGTGATAGTCGTGGAGAAAAGCATATCTTTGGTGGGAAAAAAAAATTTTCCCACCAATTTGTTCCGTGGGAGACTCGTGGCGTATAATAGGTGGGGAAAGAATCTTTTTCTACCAAACCACAAGTTCATGGGAAAAACCTTCTTTTTCCCACGACATATATGGCGGTTAAAACTTTTTTTCCTTCGTGGCAAATAAGGTCTCATCTGGGATCCCGTGGTGGGAAATAACATCATTCTCCATGGAAAGAGGTTGTGGCAAAAAGTATTCACCCACAACACATTTCCGTGGAAAAAGTGATCTTTGGTATTTCAGATAAAATACTTTCCTGGAAAATATATATTTTCCACAAAGTATTTCGTCGGCAATACTTATTGATGAAGAACTGTTATTGTGGGAAATAATTACTTCCGAACAAAAAAAAGTACTTGCCACGACTTTAATTCGCGGCAAATGCTAAGAGATTTCCTAAAAAAAAATTGTCAAATAAAAAAAAAGAGCCTGAGCCAAAAATGTCATAACAAATAGTTTAATATAAGCTATAATTATTATATCCGAACCAATGATATATTATAACTAGCACAAACAACTACATTTAATTAAAATTTATTTATAATTAAACTAACTTTAATTTAATTAATCAATAAAAAAAATGCATAAGTTTCCTAAACTAAGCCCCATCACACAATCCATTGTTCATGCATACATGGCACACTCAACATAATCAAATCTATCCAATTCTTGGACTTAAGTTCCTCATGTAAATTCAAATCCATAAACCATTGCATTTAAGTAAATTCTAACATATTTGCCGCCCATACACATACTCAATTTATCAATTATAAAACTTACTAACATATTTGTTGCCCATCTGCATCAATCCACACAATTCCCAACCTTCATATCATTTTTCTTGGTTCATTGAAACCAACACATTCAATGTATAAATCTGCTCATATTATTTATACACCAACTCCAAACACAATCATACAAATTTATAAGCTTCATTCATGGCACAAATCAATTCCAGCCCAATATAACACAACTTGCCTATGTCCAAGCATTCAAATACAAGATCATTTAATCAAGTGTGCTTATTAATCTAAGAGATAGGGAAATAGAGGTTATACCAAAACTCTAGGGGCTAAGAATGTCTCGGATGGTTGGTGGTGAAGCTGCCCGTAGGCTTGAGATAGAAAAAGTAGCTGCAAGAAAAATAACTTTCTTATCACTTGAGCCCAACCTAAATCCATTACACAATCCATTGTTCATGCATAATACACTCAAGAATATGCTTAAGAATAAAAAAGCTAAAACCAAAAATTCCTGATAAACCAAGCTTGAGAATGAAAACATCTCAGAATTAGTACACTATCTGTCACTAGAGGCCACCAAAACGCAGCGAAATGACTTGAATATGCTAAGTATGCACTCAGAAGATTGGCTACTGCCTAATGTTCAGCTCAATTTTTGGCAATTCAAAAACCAAATACATAAAGCTTCATCCCTCAAAACCAGAAAATAAAAAAATACTCCTACTTTCAGCATCAAATAAAATCACCTCAGCTGACTAAAAAGTGGTTCTTCCACAATTTCATCAACTTGAGTATGGTTCTAAAAATGAGAGAGAGGGTTCTGTTTTTTTTTTGCCCATTCATGTACTAACTTGAGTATGGTTCTAAAAATGAAAAACTTAGTACCAATGACTAATATGTCAAATGTCTTAAAAAGTTGGGTTGGTTCCTAAGGAACTAAAATGAAAGTAAATAGAGGAACTTATACCACTTACAAAACTTTAAAATTAAAACTCAAGCATTTTTTTACCAACCTTCTGGAAAATGCAAATAATCATGCTTCCACCAAACGAGAAATATTCCAACTGTACAAGACAATAAAATTCCAATAAGAAAACCAAGATGATAAACTTCAAACACAGCTTAAAAAAATGGTGAACATGAAAGGGGAGAAGACCCATTCAAATATAAGATTGATAGAAGAATGTCACAAAACATGATAACAAAACACCCAAATAATGTGATAATAAAACCAAAAAAAGATTAAAGAAAATAATAATAACAAGAATTCTCAAAAGAAATATTAAAAGCCTCCAAGTAAGCTTACTGCATACCCACTTATTGCATACATTAAAAGCTCAATCTGAATTGAAATTGGGAAACACCTACATCAATTTTAGATGGTAAGTTTTATTTTATTATAAAACATCATTTTGAAATGTGTGTAACCTATTACATATTAAAAACTAATTGCACTATAGTATATGCTTAAGAATAAAAAAACTAAAACCAAATGAACAAATCCAGATTGAACAAGCTCCTACATCATTTATGGTCTAGTTTTATAGCTTAAATGTCCAAACAACAGTTACTAGAGTTCAGAGATAGGGAAAAACAACTTTTGGTTCTTCCACATGTTCGTGTTATAGCATTAGAAACATCAGAATTCAGACCCAAATTAAAACTAAAATAGTCTAGAAAAAGCATAACCATGTAACATGAACAAACAACAAAAAAACTAAGAGCTTTAAACAAGAGAAAGACCTAAACAAAAATAGTAACAGATTAAAAAAAAAAACCCAAAAAATCCTGAAACTGAGAAGTTGTAAAACAAGTCAAGACAACATCCAACGGTAAAGAGTATTGAAAACTAAAGCCTTAAGGTCCCCCAAGTATTGAACAAGTCAGGATAACCATCCAACACATATTGTTTTCTTCAACATTTCTCATTGTTTATCAATACCCCAAGAGATATTATTCGCCAAATTATCTTAGCCTCAAAGGACAAGAATGAATGTTGCTGCACAAGGCAAGCAACAACAAGTGCCAGTGAAAACTAAGAGCTTAAAAGTCTGAAGGCATTCCAATAAATGTCATCACTACAAGGGTAATTATGAGGCTCTTAGAACTAATGTGATCAGAAGCAAAGGTAACAACCTATTGTTATGCCCAACATCATCCACACAGGTTTTTCAATCCATAAACAACGAGACGGCAAAAAAAATCCAAATCAGAGATAAATTCACATCCAACCAAGAGAAAATAAACAAAACTATAAAAAACCATACCCAGACCACACCGGCACCAAGAACATAGAAGTGGAACCCAGAGATACACCACTACGAGAGGACATTTTTCTTTGGCATTTGATGTCCAAAATCCCTCTGATGGATACCGAAGACCAAGAACCCAGAACTTTCCCCTCCAATGCTCCCATCAACCACCCAAAACATTCTCGAGAGGGTTTAAAGCTAAAAAAGTCCCTCCGAGAGAGATCAAAACGTCTTTAGCTTGCTTGTGAGCATCTAATCTGCTTACAAAAACCCATAAAAAAAACAAAAATAGAGAGACAAGCTATGAGAATCAGAAGCCATAGGTGAAGAATGAGAGAGAGGTAAGAACCTTACGTGAAGAATCAGAACCCTCTAGCAAGATTTTCGAGAAGTAGGTTGCCGTCGACCGTGGAGAGGCGGTTTTTGTCAAGCCCTAGGAATACATTCGGAAGCCAACAAAAAAAAAATGGAGAACAAAATCCCAAGAAGCAAAAACTCAAGTCAGTACCCTCGGTCCTTAAAGGACCAAATAACCCAAATTGACGAATGAAAAAGAGAGAGCTAAACTGATAGTCGGTCAGGGAGGAAAAATGCGGACATCGTGAGTGAGAGAGAGAGAGAAAGAGACAGACAAAGAGACACGGAGAGGAAGACAGAGAGTGGAAGAGAGCCGTCGGGGGGGGGGGGGGGGTGGTTGCGAAACACAGGGGAAATGAGAGAGAGGGAGATATCGTCATCATCGTCATCGTCGTCGTCGTCATCATCAACCTCTTTAATACTAGAAAGAAACATCCTCTTCCTCTAATCATTTAAAGGCCTTTTGAAATTTTTTCATTCTATCCGATGTAAATATGTAGGGTTTCATCTAGTTGGTACATCTAGGCATAAGTGACTTTTACACGTAATATTTTCTAATTGTACACATAACTTAAATGTACTCCATCCTAATGGAGGTGACTTTACATATTTCACAACAATTCTCACCTTGGTTATAGATTCATCAAATTCTTTCCAGCCCTCCTAAACAATTAAGTTTAAGACGTGAGCACAACATCTCATATTCAAGAACTCGTGTTCCAAAATTGTATCCTTTATATACTTGGTATTTTTCTTTGAAAAAGTAATTGTTCCATTATTCGAACTTGCAATATCAAGAGTAATTGAAAGAATTCTCGGCTCCCCCAATCAAACATGCACATTTCTATTGCCCTCCAAGTGTCTCACCCTTGTAGTTTTTTCAAATATACAAAAAGATATGATTCTTTTGTGTAGTTTCCATTCATGATCAACACAACTTGTAGTGAGATATATGTAATTCAAGTTTTGTACAGATGTCTATGTATCTCTGCTAAGGCAAATCTGTTGCCCTTAGGTGCACTTTTAACCTACTTTTCTGGCTAAAGAACACAATAAAACATTCTTTTGCTACCATAACATGAGATGGGATTACTGGTTCCTACCCACTTAAGTGAACAACCAGCATAAATCTTCTAAATCCATTCCCCTCCATAAATTTAAATGGCAAGTCATCAAGTATTATCATTTCTGTAAGGACTTGTCTACAAGACTCAACACCAAAGGCAATCTGAAAAGTCCTAGATTACTAGTTTCTCCATCCTCAGACTTCAAACCTAAGATAGTTTGGGTCTTATCCGTAGACCTATATCGATTTTTCTTACATTGATATTCAACATGGAACTTCATTGACTTGGTCCCATTAGCTTTTGTATCACATGCATAATTCGCACCATAATAATTATATGTCGCCTTAGGTTTATGTGGGTCCCAATTTGGTATTCTCTTGAAATAATCCCAAACAATATACCTAAGATAGTTTGGGTCTTATCTATAGGCCAATACGGAGGAAGGCCCTTGTCCTTGTGCTTATGTTGTCTCTTTATGTATTTCCATCGTAGTTTGAAATAAGTTTCATTTAGGGCGTCTATTTAAAATAATATCAAATGAGAAATATTAGTACTTAGTAGATGTGGAATTAGGCAAGGGGACCCTTTGTCCCCTTATCTTTTTATCCTATGTTCTGAGGTGCTCAGCTCAATCTAGCCTTATCAGCAAACTTCATCCAAAACTTGGCCTTATTAGCAAAACAGGGATGGAGAATACTCCAACAGCCTGATTCTTTGGCTTCCAAGGTTCTCAAATCCAAGTACTTCTCTCAAGCTGATTTCCTTAATCCAAAACTTGGCACCAATGCTTCATTCATCTGGAAAAGTATAATGGCAGCAAGGAATATACTATCTAAAGGTCTCATTTGGAAGATAGGTAATGGTGACTCAGTTAAAATATGGAAAGATAAATGGATTCCAACTCCATCCTCTTTCAGAATTCAATCTCCAGTGCAAATTTTAGATGAGAATGCAAGGGCTAATGAGTTAATTGATGTTGAGTCAAAGCAATGGAATCTGGCAAAATCGAAGGATATATTTACAGAACCTGAGTTTCAAACTATCTCTCGAATCCCATTAGTGTATGTAAAAACCCCGATAAATTGGCATGGAGATGCAATGAGGATGGAAAGTTCTCTGTGAAGAGTGCCTATCACCTTCAAGGTGAGCTAGTAGATAGAAACAAGGGACAACCATCGATCTCTACTAGCTCTACAGATATATGGACTAAGATTTGGAAGATCAAAGTGTCAAATGTTGTTAAAAACTTTCTATAGAGAGCATGTCTTGAGTCCCTTTCAACAAAACTCAATCTATATAAGAGGAGTAAGGTAGTGGAATCTCCTAACTGTCCTATTTTTCTGACTGAACCTGAATCTGCTATCCATGCATTATGGAGTTGCAGATCTGCACCAGATGTATGGGGATCAAGTTCAAGGAGACTACAAAAATGTGGTGTGGAAGAAACTACTTTTCAGAACTTCTTAACTCAGTTTTATTCTTCCAAGCCAGTCGAGCTCCTAGAAGAAATGGCAACTACAGCAAGTTGTCGTTGAAGGTGATGCCCTCTCAATTCTTAAAGCTATAAATAGCCTAGCAGAGAAATGGTCTTCGGATGGATTGATTATTAGAGATGTCAAGTGTCTTTTACAGAAGATTTACAAGTGGTCTGTTAGGCATGTTCCTAGGAATATAAACTGTGTTGCTCATGTGTTAGCTAGGAATGCACTCCTATTATCTGAGGAGTGTATTGATTTTGAGGTTATCCCTCCTTGTATTCGTACTATGTTTTGATTTTCTTAATAAGATCAGTTCATTTAAAAAAAAAAACATGGTTACTCTAACATTCATAATTGCAAGCACTACTACTCTAATAATAACAATAGTATAATAGAAGTGGCCATGTTTAATTTTCCCTCTTGGGGCTTTGAAGTAGTCTAAAAAATAGGATAATATTGACCATAATAAATAGCTCTAGGACATCATTCCCTTGCCATTTAGATTTGCCGCAACACAATCACATATGATGTTATGTACACATATTTAGTTAATATTTTCGTGTGGTATAATTGATATAAAAACTATGTGAGTTCAAGGTGAGACACTCAAACATGCAAAACATAAAGAAAATAGCATGTAACACCCTGCTTCCCACGGTTAATAATAAAATCACTTTTAAAAATTTTCGGGAGCTGTAGTGTTACTACTGAACTAGATTTAAAAATATATATTTGTTTTCTAAAGGAAGTGTCAACTACAAAGATTCCTCATAATAAATAGAGTTGTTTTGTAATAAAATACTGAAATCATATATGAGAGTGTGTGGAAGAATTTATTAAAATTTCTCAAAATCTGTGCCATAAAAATCATAACTTAAAATCTCTTTACATGATCTAGGCCACTATCACCCCTCCCTGGACTAAGTCCCTTCCTGCAGCTCTACCTTCATAAATATTCTGACTTGGGGTAGTTTAAAAATATAAAAAAAAACTAAAATGAGTCAATGGCTCAGTAAGAAACTCATCACAACGTAAACATACTTAACATAAGGCTTTTCATAAAATATTTCATGCTGAGAACTTAAATTCATGATCATTCATACATATGCTTATGCCATGCATGACCTATCATACTTATCTTATTGGCCCACACACTTAATCCTGTGTGTAAGGTTCTGTACCGGCCGTATATCCAGCGGCCGTAAGGGGAACCACTGATAGTATTCTAGCATACTAAGGTGGACCACACTTAGCTTCGTGGCTTGCACATCCACCCATAAATCGTGTTGGTACCATGCAGCTGAATGACCATCTGATTAAACTATTCTAAGCTTATCTTACAGTACTTGATCTTAAGAAAGCTCACGTGTCTTATGTAACGTGAGCTGCATGAGATGCTTTGTACATGCATAACTATAATATGCATAATGAAATATGATTAATGATGTGCCTGTAAATATCATGATATGTGTGGTACGTAAACACTAGCTTCCAAAGAACTGACTTTAATAATAATATATAAAACTAGCTAACGTATACTAATCCTAATTTATGATCAATCTACTTACCTTGTAGTGTTGCTTACTAAAATCTTAGATACAAAATCGATCACGGTACTAGACTGGGTATCTTGAATTTGGTCGCTGCACTTATGGAGGTTTATAGTTTTTTTCAAATAACACACGGAAGTGGGATATTTATACAGATATTTGGGAGAGGGTGTTGACGAGTTCGAGTTAGACTCGGTCATGATTATTCAAGAAGAGAGTTTAATTTAAAAACATAATCTAGTAATTCATTCAATGTAGGATTGGAGTGACTAAGACTGCGTAGAGGACTTCAATCAGTGATAATTTTAAAAGTAAAATAAACTTTTAATGATCGACATTTAAATTCTAGAAGGAGTCTAACTCGTTTAATAAATAATAAATTGGATTTAACCTAGTTATTAAGCCTAATTAAAACTCCTAATCAACCTCAATAATTTATCGCTCATGGACTTATCCAATATGACCCTTATATAAAATTTAGGTCCAATACAAATTATCAATATTCCAACCTTAGAATTATTGGGCCAGGTCGTTACATAGGGCTAGTGTTCGACCAATCAAAATGGGAATAGAGACAATCAAACAATGAAAAACATAGAAAAGACATGATATCCTAGGCATATTCAAGAAAAAGAATCAAGAAAACAATAATCCAACCAAATTTAAAAGAAAATGACTTCAAAAATGGAAAAACTCTAGCAATAGAGAGCAGTTGTAGCGGCAGAGCAGACCTTTGTCTGCAATGGCAGTCCTACAGAGATGAAAGGGCAAGGTGGTAGCGACAAGCTAGGGTTGAAAAGGGAGACTTGGAGGAAATGTGTAACACCCGAGTTCGTCAACAAGCGATTTTCTAAAATTTGTTGTTTTTGGATTTATACATAGAAAGAGCCCAGTTAATTTTTGAGTATTATTATTTTTATATACTAATTGCGGGTGCAATTTGTATTTTGGCAGATATCAAATTTTTTTTAAAAGGGCTTGTTATTTTAGTAATTTTCTTAAGTATTCTTTTTTGGGTCAGATGGAAAATCCTTTTATGGGCCGATGAATTTATGGAACAAGTATATATATATATATATATATATATATTTATTTTAAGATGAGTCGAGGCCCAACACTCATAGAGTAGCCCATTTATTAATAGTTTTTTTTTTCACTACGAAAGATGGGCCAAATATTTGAAATGGCCCAGTGTTTTTATCAGACCCAAGCCCATGAGAACCAAGGAATAGGGCCGCCCGCGACAAGCATGGCTCCATGCCAATTGCCATGCACGTCTCCTCCTCTAGGGTTTTCTTTTTATCTTCAATCATCCATAAATATGTATATATATATATATATACATATATATACTTCCTGCAAAACATCAAGCCGCAGCACCGTAGCTCAATTTCTTCACACCGTCCGAAAATCAGGCCAACGCCTCCACCGACGCACATACGTTCGCAGCATGCTTACACTGCACCAGACCACCACATTTGACACACTACAGCTCAGCCTCCATCAAACCCTCCACCATGTTGCAGCCGCTGCTACCCTCTTCAACCACCACTCCACTGCCGCAAACGAGCCAGCCCGAGACGCAACTTGGCGTCACTTTTTGTGGCGTTGCTACATTAGAGAAACCAACACCCGTGCGTCCTCTCCATACGGAACCACCCTGCCCAACCCGAGTACAACCACATCGCAACCCAAGTGCATGTCCAGGAAGCAACCACCGCGAGCCATCATGGCACGCCCACAAACACCCCTGTTTCAGCTCCCCAAAACAGAGCAAGTTCTTGATCAAGCAGTCCATCGAGCTCCGGCCTCTCATTGGGTGTTGCACCTCGTTGTCGCCTCCGAGCTCCACCATCGAGACCTCACAGAAACCATTGGCAATGACTTTCCGGCACCCCCAGTCCATCACGCCTCATGGTGAACTTCATTTCTTTCCCTCACATTTTGCTCTCTCTCTCTCACGATGTTTCTCTCTCTCTCTCATCACTGCCCAGCCACCGAGCTCACCACTGTCGACCGTGCCTAGCCACCTGTCGCCGCTCCCACTTCTCACTGTGAGTCTCCGTCTCATGGCCCTGCTCTCTCTTTCACCAGTGAGCATTTTATAAACTAAAGTCTATTTTGCATTTTTACGTAAAGTTCTTACTGGGGGAAGACATGTTTTTGTAGAAAATTACAACTTTGCTCTCAGATGTTTAAACCAAAGAATGATTATTTTTTTAAGTTATATTTTAGTGGGTTGGTTTCTTACGTTGAGCCTGTCCTTTTCTGGAAAATTATTGGATTTTTAGTGGGCTTCAACTTCCTTACAATAGTCTAAAAAGTCTGTTTGACAGAAAATAATTAAAAGTTTTTAAATTGCGGTTGGTTTTAAGGTCTTAAGAATTTAGAGTTTTTGTCTTGGTCGGAAAATTGAGTGAAAATTGATGTATTCTAGATTTGATGATATTTTAGGGTAACAAGAAATTTAGATGTTTAGGAAATAGATTACTTACCATTTAAGGTTTAAGTATTGAAAAGGGTGTTAATTTCATATGTTTATGGAAATTACATGACAATCTTATAGGTGACGATTGATTTTCGTTCGACCTGTTGTGGAGAAATTCAGATAGCTAAGAAGTTTAGGTAAGTGGGGTTTCTATGTTAGACTTTGCATAAAAATAAAAAGGGTTGAGGTTGATTTTTTAAAATATGCATGTTTTGTTATGAAAAGAAATTTAAACTACCTCAGTTATTTGTTCTACATTACTCAAGAGATTCTGTTTAAGAATAAAGTATTTTCTGGCATGACTGGTGTAGACATGAACTATTTTGGTATATGTTTCTGAACTTTGCAAAAGAGAGCGAATATGAAATTTCATGCATAAATTATGTTTTTGTGATCTGATTTTGTTATGTTCTGAACATGTTCTGTACTCTGATATGATATGATGTGATTTCTGAAAATTTTTGACATAACATTTTGTTTCTATTTTTGTTCCGTTCTGATTGTGCTTCGTCAACTCGGGGCTACCACTCCATTTCTATTCACTCCAGAGTGGTCCACTAGAAAATTCCCCAATCCTAGCATTGGGTCATGTCAAAAAGTCTTCTAGATGCATTACCCTAACATGTAACTTTTCCATGTGATCTTATCATGGCATGTGAATGACATGTAGTATGGCACAATATTCAGTGATTTTGACATATGAACAACTTGAAATTCACTTAAGCATATTCACAATGATCACAACACAAATCATGAACAATAAACTTTATTATTAGAGTCAAGCAACATCGCATAACATAGCCAAACATGAATAAACCAATATGTCAAAAAATTGATCATAAATGCAGCATTTACTCGATAAACATGAACATATTATCCAAGAGTAAATTATAGGCTAACTTACAAACTTTTGATTAATAGGAATGCCAACGAACAAGCAAGCTGGAAAATGTACGTTCTAAGTGTTAGAACTTGATTTTAAAAAGGAAAATCTTACAATACATATTGACCTGTGGACCTAGGGGATTCCGAAATTCTTTTGCTATAAATGCTTAAATCTATTAGATCGTAGCAGTTATCAACCCTTCCAATTTCATCCTTAAGCATGCACTCAGTTTACACAAGGTATTAACCCTAGTGAGGCTAAATGATGCTATGTTTTTCATGTAACTTTGCTTACTCGATCAAGAAAATGAGTTTGTGACAAAACCTTGCTTTCAGGGGCAAGAACCCTAATAGGCCAAATATCACTGGGATTGTTGTAACAACTGCCAAATCATGCTAAGAGACCATAAGAATTGTGAAGTCTTCAGCATGTTAAGGGATTTAGTATATGACGCACCTAGAGCCATAAGATGGGTTAAGTAACTTTCATTGTCATTTAGGTAAGAATTCTTATAATGCATTCTTTTACTCCCTTGGAAAAGGTCAGGAAAGAACTTACTATCTTGGTGGGCTTAAGGATAAAATCCATAAAATTGTGAGGAACTTAGCTAAAAAGGAAGTACGTGTAAGCATAAAACCTAAAAGATCCAACCCTTGAGGAGCAAACCTAGAATGGGCCCAAGGTGAAGCCCAAAAGCGAGGCTCAAGTTTTAGGCCCAAGTACCAAATGGTCCAAGGCTCAATAGGAAGCCCAACAACTAGGCCCAAATCTGAATGGGCCAAGGTCAATGAAAGGCCCACTAACCAAACCCAAACCCAAATGGGCCAAGGCCCAATATAAATTCCAAAGATCAGGCCCAACCAAATGAACTAGGCCCAAATTAAAAAGTCCAATCCAAAGCCCAGCCCAACCTACATAACTTGGGGCCAAGGTTTGCTAAGCTTGGAAACCAAGTTTTAGAAACTTGCACACCACCCATTACCTTAGGAATTCAACACCTTGTGCATTACAACTTCTCTAAGTGGTGCCTAAAGGACTACTTGGTTGCCAAGTCTTACACTTCAAAAATAAAGGGAAAACTTCTGAATTTGTATGACAAAGAAAACAAGACAAAGATCAAGTCAATAGCATGGGATGGACAATCGACCACTAGACTTCAACTGACCCTTTAACGAAAGATTTTCTGAAAATTTGGTCTTGACCTCTTTTAATTAGATTAAGCATTAGACTAAGTAATAGCACATGTCATAGCCATAGGAGACATGTCAAAGCCATGCATGCTACAACAAACAACCAATAATTGCAAACCGAATACCTCTAACACATGCCACCAAGTGATTAGTCTTATTTGAATAAAAATTTGTTCAACAAGCTTAGCCCCACCTTCTATTAGAATCCTAGCATCTAGCCGAGCGCCATGCTGAACATGATTACAAATCACCTCCTATTCCCACGCCATCTCCTTGGTTCCCAAGAAAAGATTCTAATAGATGGCCATTCAGCCATTACTTGTCACATGATCCTTGGTTTGACCACAAGCAATTGAAGGAAGGGTGAATTGAAGATGAAAGAAGCCAAATGGATCTTCTCTGCTATTAACACAACACACACACACACACACACACCTCTTCCACCACTTTCACCAAGAAGCCAAGTGTCCCTCACTCTCATTTCTTTCTTGCACAAGAAATGAATCACTCCTGCACCTACTAAGCCATTAAAATTGAACTAGCTAAAAGAAACAAGTAGTTTGAGGCAACGGTTTTGAAGGAATTGGAATTCTGATCCTGATTTAGCTTTGGTCACAAGAAAATCTGTTCAAACTTCTAAAAATTTTACACCCTTCACCCCACAAGCTCAAAAAAACTTCATCCTAGGGTAGATAAGAGGTTCCAATAGCTGCACATAAGAAAAAGAAAACGAACATCATCATGACCTTTAGCTGAATTCATCGTGGTTAGCCTAGGGGTAAGTTGTCGAATAAACTATGGGAAGTGTTATTTCCTGAATGATTTCCTTCTTCAAATGGAGCCTATAAATAGCACCCCTCATGCCTTACTTCATTCCACATGCAAAATAAATTGAGTGATATAGAGAGAAGTTCCATAAAGAGTGAAGAGAGAGCCATAGCCGTGTCTTTGGAAGGAAAAGCCTCAAGTTGGTATGTAGTCTATCTTAGTATATTGATTGGATGATGGATAAATATGTTAAGCATGAATTTATGATGCCATGAGAAGTTTTAACTTAAGATTTGATATGAGAAAGTAAAAGGATGCATGGTCGGGTTAGGTCTTGATGCTAGCATAATAAGTTTGTAAAATGGTTGATAAATGATCATGATATGCTATGATATGAAGTTATAAGCATAATAAAAAGCCTTAAATGATTAAGTCAAGATTGGTATTGGAAATCTATGACATGCCATGATAGGTAGTAAATCAATATCTTGGATCGATCATCAAGTATGCTTCGGGTTATTGATGATTTAAGAGGTTAATCATGATGCTTTGGTTAAGTTGCTTATAAATACATTATCAGATTAAGGTTTGGTATAGATAAATTTGAGGTGTTTGGATTAAGTGAACAAGTATAAGTTTGATATGAAGCATCATGAAGGTAAACACATGATCATGGATATTGAACTCTTTATGATAATTATCATGATTATATGCCACGACCTTGGTAAGAATGTTTATGGTAAATACTTCATTTAAAAGTTGATAGGAATTGCAAACATGGAGGTTATGAAGTTTCATGGTTCATGAAAATTAGCAAAGATTATAAAAAAATACTAACTTGTTTGTTTTCACAACTGATCTCATCTGATCTAATCATTACAACCTTTTCAAATTTCAACACAAAATAAAATAAATAATTCAACTTTTTCAAATCTCAAAGCAAAAATAATATTAAAAAAATTTATTCTAACAATATCTTATTCAACTTTTAACTTTAATCTCAATTCATGTCATGTCATCTCATTTCATTTGTGAAGACAAACGAGGTAAGTGGATAAGTGTATGGTTTTAGTGGCTATTAAGATTCTAACTTGTAACATATCTCTTGTTTTGTCCACCACCTTCGTAACTTAAGAAGTTTGTAAGTTGGCTTCTAACTTAGTATTTGATAATGTTTATATGACTTTGAATAAATGCCACATTCATATTACAAATGCTATTTGATCATGAAATGTCTTACATTACCTTATGAGCATTTGGTCATTACATGACATGTGTTGGTTCTTATGAATTTTTGTATAAACTAGTTCCCTTTAGCATGATGCATAAAAATATAACATTCTACAAAAAGTTTTATACTTGTACGAAGAACCACACATGTCATGAAATATGTTTTGTCATGAGCAAAACATGAAAAACATTTGTATCATGGCCCAATGCTAGGATGAGGGATTATCCTAGTGGAATTCCTCTGTCCATGCTATAGTGATTAGAATTGGAATGGTAGCCCCTAGATTGATGAAGAACAGCTAACGAACTTCAACTGGTTCCTCTTTAAAGGATTCCAATGTGTTGTCGAATTTTGGCACCTAACGCTAGTGGGTGCCCATATTATGAAAAGTTATGATCAATGCATTAAAATTTATTTGCGTAGCTCTGAAGATGTTATCTCAACTCAAAGGTGAGTTATGATAACTAGCAAGTACTCACAATGTAGAAAAAAAAGGAGTCGTGATGATACCATATGTTAAGAAAGATAATAAAAAAAAAATAAGAAGAAGAGAGAACTAAATTGAAGAAAAGTGAAAAAGTATGAAATGTTATCTGTAAGAAAATGAGTTTTTTCTTAAAGATGTTAAGGAATCTAAATGGAAACAAATATGAATTTTTCTGCATTTTCATGCATCCATCACATGTTTATTATCTGTCATGTTTATATTATCTCTATGTGCACATCGGATGTTAATTTACTGAGATTTCAAGGAATCACACTCTATTAGTTTCAACTAGCATTCCATTCGGGATGGTAGGAGTTGTAGTAGGACCCAAAAATGGTGATAAATGCAAACCACTGGATGATGATAATGGAGGAGGAGTTAGACCTAGACCACCAGTTGGAGTTAATTATGATGTTCCTAGAGATGGTCCTGCAAGCCATTTAGCGCATCCCAGTGATGCTCTAAATATGTTCCTTTTAAAACCCCCTTTAATGCGACCTGAATAAGGAGATGTATGCTCCATTTGTTTATGTGTGTTATGTACACGCCTCATATTGCAGACAATTAAATGATGCGTGAATGAGTTATTTTAATGAAGTTATGGGTTTAAGTTATTCTGGTACATAACTTTTAACAAGTCACATTTTCGCTATGATTATTACATACTGCAAGATGAATTAGGTTGCATTGCATGTTATCTGTTATAAACGGGGATATGTGACCGTGTGTTACATATCCTAATGCTCCAAGTCTCCTTTCCACCATAAGCGGAGGTTGGGGATGTCACAATTGTAACAAATCTTTTACTCATATGGACTAAAACCCCAATAGGTCAAATAGCTACAAGTGCAATGAAACTAAATCTCCGTTTAAACCATCCTTAGAAAGTTGGTATACAAGAGGTACATGTAAAAGAACCGAACCCAACAGATTTGTATTTCATATCTCATACATTTTCCGTCATTGTTTCTCTGAATTTCAAAGCCAAAGAAAGACTCAACATCTTTAGGACTCTCTATCCGAAAACTTTGGATGGAAGGACTCATATTCCATGAAATTAGATAAAAGCATTGGAGAGTGAAGTTTTCCTTACCAAGCTAGAGTCCCTTGAAATGCTTGGCTTCTAAAACTCCCAACTTCACCCAAGGTAGTGATGTTTAGTGATCGTATTGAACAAGAAACAACTAGGGTTGCTTTGTAGGTGGGTGTGAGAAAGGGAAATGAAAGTGTGAGGAAAATCTTATGGAAGTAAGAAAAAATGCCTGTTCAATTTCTCCTTCAGGTGATGTATCCATGGCCATTAATGCAAGGCCTTAAGTACTTCCCTTGATTTTCTCTATTTCTCCCTCCCATCATTGCTTTGCTCTAGAGATCCAAAGAGTGGTAGGTGCATAGACTTCAAGTAGCGACCTAGGGCTGCCATCCTCATGTTCCTCCTCTCAGCATCGCTTCTTTTGGACAACTAAGGGTCTAAATGGCTAGTTTAGGCCAAATGGCTTAGGGTTGTGAATCTCGAGCTTCTCTCTTTTCTCTCATTATTGCTATGCTCTGGAAGTATAAGGGACAACCAGTGCATGGATGCCAAATGGTTTCCTTTCTCATTTATCTATAGTTCTTCTCATTATTACATGCTCTTTTTCGAGATTCCTTCATCACTTAAACCAATTTTTGAAACTCCTCATCATTACAAGCCTTGGAAGTCTAAAGGTTACTTACACCTACTTATGCATGGTGCCAAGTGGTGTTTCAGGGCATGGAAGGTGGCATGCCGAGTTCCCCCATCTCTCTCCCCATGATTACGTTCTTTGGAAACCTAAGAGGCATAGTGCCAACTGGCACTTGCTAAATCATCCTCCTCCTTCCTCATCATTGCTCTATTGGAAACTTAAGAAACCTGAAGCATGGGCGACAAGTGGCATGGCCGAACCATTCTCTCTTCTTTACCTCATTATTACTCCATTAGAACTCTAAGGGACTGGTTTCATGTGTGCCAGTGGCATAGCAAGACTCCCTCTCTTCTCATCCTCATCATTGGTCTATTGGGACTCTAGGGATAGGCTGCATGTGATCCAAGTGGCATAGCCCTAGCCAAACCTAGCACCTTACCCTCTCTTTTTATTCTTGCCTCAGATTCTTACAATCAAATAAGGATACCACACTTCCCTTTAGCTAAGAGAGAATACCTTTGTACGAAAGCCCAAAACCAAAAATTACACAACCATATATGGCTTGGGCAGCTACTCCCTCTAATGTTTTCAAAGAACACTTCCTAAGCAGGTTTTAGCAAGTAAGCTCTAAACTGTCACGGGCCCAAGGTCCACAAATTCTATAATTACTCAAGTCCAAATAATTACTAAACATGACCTAAGTCCTAACATTAAATCGGGGTATCACATGAACGTTGGACAAGTGGTGGTTTGCAGCAGTGAAATTAATAGGAGAGTGGTTGCAGGTGGTGTTGCTTGGTTTTCCCCTTCCTTCTCCCTTAAGTTTTAAATCTTATGTGACCAATAAGAGATCTTGTTATCTAATAATTATACTGACCATAAATCAATCAAAGGAATTAACCAAAATGCTGGAATTCTATTGGAGGGAAGGAAAGCACACAATAGAAATAAAATGGGAGGATTTCGGCTATGGCCTCCGTTTTCCTAGGTTTTTGTTAATCACACATACAAGGTTTGAATCCTATTTAATGCAATGACCACAAATGATTAAAGAACTTACCTAAAGCTATAATTTCCATTGATGGAAGTTGGCGGCAACACAACTAAAAAGGTGAGGGATTTTTGCTTGTGGTTTTCGACCAACCCTAACCTCCTTCCTCTGAATCATTTTCCAACTTTCTAGTAAATGTAAATAAGATCTGAACTTCAATAATTACACTGACTAATCATCATTATCTATTGACTAAACTTTCTTCATTCTAGTGGTGATATGGGGAACACAATCTGAAAAAGGGGTTGTTAAAAAGAGTCCTCTTGCCATGTGTCAAGTGAAATGATGCAAGGAAGCTAGAGTGACTTAGCTATGGGTTAGGACAACCAATGACGTTTGTCCAATGAGGTGGCAAAGTGGGCCACCATGTGTCAAATCCGGATTGGTCCACTTGGTGTCACCCCATCACAAAAATTTCATCGCGCAACAAACCTCTTAAATATTATAAGGCATTGGTGCTTGTCTTGTTGTAAAATCATATTCCTAAGTGTCTCAAAACCTCCATAAAGTTAGACTAACTATAGGTTTGCAATGAATTATTGGGCCTAAGTTCTTTCTACTCCCTCACATGACTACTCAAGTCCAAAGTCCATCAAGCGAAATTCTAGATTTCTTGCTTTGGCTTGGGGTATCACAACATTCACCGCCTAACTAAAATAAACATCTTATAATACAAATATTCACTAATCGGAGATAGGCCTCCGTAGCTACTCCTTGGGCTGGGCTAGTTTGTCTTCCTCGGGATAATTCTCCTAGTCTAAACCTACATCAAGATCTTTGGCTATGATGAACGAAATCGCAAGTGAGACCACCACGGTGAGATTTCCTAAAAGTTCCAGCAAGTTAAAATTCATGACAGTACTAACAATGAGAAAAAATAAAGATGAATATGCATGCACCAGCTCATGTAAATAAAGTGGAGAACACACATAATTATGCATGGCGAGAAATCACCCTCCAGGCAAAACACGTGTATTCTTAGTCATGATGAGGAATCACCTTCTGAGCAAATCACAAGTATATAAGCATGGGGATCACCCTCTTATCAACATGCATGAAACTACAAGATCTCATTATATAGGTACCAATGGGAATCACTCCACCCATTCGACACGAGGAATCTCACTAACTAGACAATGGGTGAATTCATTCATCAGAACTAATGGGGAGTCACTCAACCCATCTGACACAAGAAATCATTCTACCCGGTCAACACATAACAAAGGACACCATGTGTGATCAACACGGGGACTCTCTCTACCCGTGATATCAAGTGAGGCCAATACGAAAACATTCTACCCTGATTATCACGAAGAATCCATCTACCTGTATGAAACTCGTGGTAACGTGCCATTGGAATGGTATGGGGACACCTTAACCTGTTCCATGACTTTTAGAATGCTCAAAAGAAGACACTTGCAATCACATCATCCCAAATCACATCAAAAAATATCATCATCTCAAAATCACGACGTAAAGACAGTCAATAAATATAATAAAAAAAAGATTCACTTTTTATGTGAGAAAGAAGATACAGAATATGCAAACCTTGAACATACTTAGAAACATTTACCTCACATTTCTAATATAGTCATAGGAGCTAACCTACTTGAACAGTATCACTAATGCTAAAGTTGTGCGGGTGTCATTTCCACGGCGGTGATGCTCCTGAACTCTTTGCTTCCTTGAAGGTTTCGAATAGAAGATGGTCAAACACTTTAAGATCTCAAAAGTGAGGTGTTGACTCTTGTTCAATGCCTTTTTATACAGCAAGAATATAAGCCACAGTCTTGACATTCTTCTGACTTCTGATATGCTTAAATGAGAGATCTTCAATCTCAATTGTCCATTTGTCCTCTGGACTTGAAGAATTGTAAAGACCGAATTACTGATGGGACAAGGCGCGCACATCCTTGTAGCTTGCCTTGAGTCCAATCCGTTGTCCTTCACCTCTAGGGTCTCCTACGTGGCGCTAGACCATACCTTTAAGATTAGATGATATGGACTGTAGGACTATAGTCTGCCCTTCCCTAGACTTACCGTGACGCCCCCAGATTCTGCTTGGGATCGGACGGATATCCGAAGCGTCAGGACATGCAACACAAGGTTACCTATCCCCGTTCATGACATATAAGATGCAATGTTCCTAACATGCACCTAGCATTATGCAATATTCGTAGCGGATAATTTTTTTTGAGCAATACTATGCACCAAACTTATAATATCCCAAATAGTTAAAACATAAACTATGCATACCTAAAACATCCACAATTAGAGCACGGGTCTTAGAAGACTGTAATATCAAAACAACGGAGACCTGCCTCCATAATTACAATGCCAAAATATACTATTGGGCTAGTTCGTTGAGTAACTTACGTAACTCGACTAACGATGCCGGAATACTATCCAATGACCTAACTATAGAGGCTGCAAGCTCCGTATTACGTCTACGGCGTCTAGTTAACCTCCTCCAGTCTGCCAATGTCTGCTCCCTGCTCTGATCCTGACACATCGCCTACCATTCGAGGGGAATGGTAGTTGGGACTACCACGGTGAGATTTGATTACAATTCTCAGCAAGTTAACATGAAACTTCTACACAGGTTAATGATGCATGCATTGCAGTAAAAGCATGAATGCATAATCAAAGTCATAAGTAAGCATAACATAACTTGAAATACAACATGACATAAATGACATAACTTGAATTGAAACTGAAACTTAGCTTGACGTAACATAGCATGTACGTGAACTTAAAACACAACATGGACTAGCAACATAGCATAAACGTGGACTTGAAACATAGGATGGACTTGAACATACATAATTTGAACATGAACTTGATTATGACATAACATAAATATGAACTTGGAACATAACGTGAACGTGAAGATGACATAACATGAACGTGAACTTGAACATAACATGAACTTGAAACATGACTTGAACGTGAAATATATGAAATTGGAATCTTATTTAATGGACTTAATTAATAAAGTGACCATACAGGTGCTACACGGGTCCCCTTGAGCCGTGTGTCCCTGTCGATTACCGCATCACAACACAGGTGTTTATACCAACTTTGAGTGTGTTAATTAATACGTACTCCACGTAGTGTATGCTCCATAGTTGTTGTGGCCCCCCATACTTCATGCTCCACAGTTGTTGTGGCCCCATGAATTGTTTGTGCCACACTTGCTGTGGACACACATAATATAATGTGTGGCTCCATCGGCGTTAGTGCCTGGCGCGCTCCGGTGACCAGCTAGTTAGGCCCCATTCGCAACCTGTTGACTCTACTTCGTCAACCCAGGGAATTTCACACTTATTTAGACACTCCAACGTGAACAAAGGAGTTCCACTAGGATATTATCTCATCCTAATGCTTAGGGTCGTGATTGACATGAATAACTTAACAAGCATACATGACAGTTCGTAACGTGACGTGACATGAACGTGACATAAACGACAGAAGTCCTGACGTAGCGTAACGTGACATGAATGTAAGATGACAGACATGACATAAAATATAACAGACAACATTTCATAACATGGCATATATGTAACAGACAATATTTCGTAACATGTCATAACATGTAACAGATAATATTTCTTAACATTGCATAATATGTGGTAGTGAATATTACGTGACATGACATACATGTAACAGATAGCATACGTAATGTGACATACTTGCAACAGATAGTAACATGAGACAGAATATATTGTGTAACAGAATAAATAGATAAACATGTGATGACATGGCTTATATATCAACATAAGAACATAAATTGTAGTTCCCTTACACATCACACATGCACAATAAACTGATAGTAAGTTAAGAGCTAACTTACCTCGATAGTCACGTTTTACGACAATAAGCGCAAAACACGAGGAACTGTAAGAGGGTATTCTAAAAGTTAGAACTTTAATTACTAACAATTAGAAATGTGAAAAGAGACAACTTAGAGTAAAATTACCATTTTACCCTCTATATGTGGGAAAATGATTATTTTACCCCTAACTTAAGGATTTCACATCCTAACTCCAAAAATTACCAAAATTTACATTCCTAATATAAATTTTGTCCTAGACTCAAATAACAACTCAGAAAAATTTAAAACCAATCATAACTATGGAAAACTCACAATGGCCGAAACATTCATAGGCCATTTCTCTTGATTTTGGTTGCAATTTCTTCCATCTTCAAAACCCATGATTAAACCAAAATTTTATAACAAGGATCTTCCTATCCTAAGTTTAAAAATACAATTAAAATATCCATTAAGATAAGCTAATCATCAACACCAAACTTTTTAACAAAAAGTAAATCCTTAAATTAGAAGTTTTGATCTTAATAAAAAAATCTCCAAGAATTCCAAAAAAAATCAAATCTTACTTCTAACATATTCATAACATCATCCAAAGATCAACCACGCTTTAAATCATCAAACAAAATCACCAACAATCACAAAACAACACTTGGAGTTCTTGGTTTTAAACTTAGAAAACAGAAACGTTTTCTCAACTAACTTTGATCAATCTCTTGATCCATGGCTTAAAGACATGCTATCTTCAAAATAAAACATCACATGGTTTAAAAACGTGTCCTAAAGAAGATCCAACCATCAAACTTAAAATCACATGGCTAAAATTCAATAAAGATGGATCTAAAGCAAAAAATCAAATCTTAGGCCTAACTGAAATCCTCTTGCATAGAAAAATCATATCTTTAAAACTAATACTAAATATCTTCAAAATAACATCTTATCATGTATATAAGAGGCTTAGGACCATCATATAAAAATATCAAAGCCTTTGGAATAAGATTAAACCACGAAATATTCAAACCTTCACAAAACAAAAACTGTTTTTCCACTTCCAATTTTCAAGTTTCTAAATCTAAGGAAATCTACCATCAAAAGCTTTATTTGTGCAACAAAACCTAAATGAACATTCATAAACACATGCTAACAGCACTCCATAAAATGTTCGGACCAAGATATGTCCATTAGCTTGGTCAAAAATTCCAAAACATATCTTACTCTCCAGTTTCACGCCCAGAATGACCTTTCCATGGTTACAAATACTTTTGACTGACCAAATGAGCATGGAATGAGACTAATAAGATATCCACGGAAACTACACTCAAAGACGAAAATATTATATGAAGGAATCATTGTGCAAAAATACTTACAAAGGGTCAAAAATGGCCACGTAGAAAGACCTATAAATCTGTCCGAGAGAGCTCTTTTGGGTTTTCTCTCTAAGAACAGGGGAAAGAAGAAATAAAATGGAGAGAAGTGTGTCTTGCACGACTTTAGACTTCTGGAGGGGTAAGTTATGGGCTTGAATGACCCTTGATTGGAGGTGGCTATGTGACATAAAGTGGAGAATAGTGAGAGGCATGGACTGCCTGCAGCAGCTGTGAGAGATGGAGGTTGATGGAGTGGACTTCTTCTTCACATGAAGGCACTATTGGGTGCAGCCAATTGCAGTGGATGGTCTGCCATGTGGGGGAGGAAACTTCTTCACCAAGCTTTGCCAAGGTGGCCAATTTCGTGGGCCTTGGTGGGCCCCAACCAAGTGGGCTTCAATTTGGGGTTTAAAGGGTGTTTGGTTAGGGTTTGAAATGCTATCAAGCCCAAAACCAATTTTTCTTGGCCCAATCAAATTTCCAAGGTTTAAAAGGTTGAATAATGATGTCATAACAAGGATTTGATTAATTAATAGCATATGGAAGTAATTTAATCAAGTGATTAAACACAATGCTAGAAATCGGGTTAAAAAGGGTTTGGAGGCCAACTTTAGGGTTTGGGAAAACCGTTTAGGATTTCGGTTTCAACCATGCTTTTGGGATTTCAATTGGATTCCAACCATTTAGGGTTTTGCTAGGATTGAAACCTTCTTTGGTCTGGTACAAATTAGTTGATCAGATGAAACAGAGTTTTGCTTAGGTGGCATAATCTCACACCTTGACTTCCTTCACAAATCCATCTAATGGTTCCTCATGGTGCCAAGTCTCTAATATTATTCACTATGGGTGGCTAAGATCTTGCCAAGTGTCCAAATAAAACTTCTCTAACTTAATTTGGACATTCCACACTGTGATTTTGAAAATACTGCACTGGGTGCGCTTATCGAGGTTACTATTCACTCCAAAAAAAGCATAATAAACTTAGTACTGAAAAATTCTAAATATTCATATTAACCTATAGTGAAAATCGTTTACCAAAACTCAACCCCAAAGTACCCCTAAAAATAATTTCACAATTTCCAACAGACGTTTCGTCCGAAATTATGAAAATAGGCTATTGCGCCATAAAATCCTAAATAATCCACTGAGTCTAATGGCGTAGACCATAATGCATTCTGACACTTCTAACTACCTCAAATAATTAAACTCATAAATCTAGCACCATAGTGAGTGATAACACTGATTATGATGACAGACTAAAACCTGAGCGATTGGTCGAATCGTAAAAACTTATGGAGTTTTCATGAGATTCCTAAAGTCAATAGAAATTCCACTAATGAATTTCTAGTGGGTTGTTACACTTACTGTAACACCCTGCTTAAAACTTTAGAACTTGAGTTTAGCACCTAAGATCCTAACTAGTTTAAGATGTGATTATATTATTTTATTCTTTTTTCTTTTAGAGTTTAAGTTGGCATGAGATTCACGCATTGGGCTTAGTTAGAATTATTAGAAGAATTTAGTATTTTTTTTTAGGATGACTACCAAGAGGCCTGTAGTGGTATGACACATGACATATTGATGGGCTAAGCTAAAAGGCTAAGTGTTGGATGAATGTAGGAATAGCCCAAGAGTGTTTTATTTAGGGCCCTAATTATAAGCTATAGGACAATTTGGGAGTTATAAGGTTCTAGGTCTTTCTTGAAGGACATTAGAAATTAGGCCCAATATAATGGACTTAAAGCCATTGAGCCTAACTTTGTAAGAGTAAAGGCCATTCACCTAACCTAAGAAAAACCTAAGATTGGGACCCAACCTAGTAGGTCTTTGAAACCATAGGTAAGCCCCACAAATCTGGACATATGGTCCATATAAGAACCCACACCAAAGCCCACATCCAAGGCTTACACAAAAGGCCCAACAAGCCCAACCCATGAGGCCCAACAAGCTTTGTCTTTTATTTCATCCTTCCAAATGAAACCCACATACACCCTACCATTGGTTTTCCTTAAACACAAGATGAACCACACGCCCCTAGGGTTCCTACCCAACCACGGTTAAGCTTCTAATTTGAGCTAAGAAGCACTATTCATACCACACATGAATAGTAACCTCAAATCCATGATTTTTGCATAGTTTTCTTTAAATTATTTTTGTAACATTTATAATCTGAAATTTTTTATTTTTATTATTAATTGACATTGTTCTTAAACTAACTTAGAAGGTTAGACTTGACCCAACACATGTCAATTGGAACCAAGCCATGTCAATTCCCAAATAACCACCAATCGACACCTTGGTGCACCACCATGCATACTTCATCAAACTAGCCCCTAGCCCATGCCATTTCCACCAAAGTTTCATGGAAAATTTTACTATTCACACCTCACCACATCACTCAAGGTTTAGTCTTGTCATTGAGCGAAATGGCTCCAAGAAACCAAACCAAAATCCAACTACTCCCTTAGAAGGTGTAGTTGAGACCCAACCGAATGACCTTGGTGACTTCATGAATTTCCTGCTCTTCCTTGAGCCCCCTCCACATGCAACCACCCCTTCCCCCTAATCCCTAAGAGGTTCCTCAAGCACTCACAAGCCTTTTGACCCATTTCCCCCCAAGTAATGCCAAAATCGATTGACATTGGCACAAGGTGCCACTCGGCAACCACCTCCATTTCACTCCCTTCCATGACATGCACCTAAATAATCACTTGGCAGCGAATCCCTCCACCTTCCACCACCTTCAAAATACATCAAAAGGAGTCATCATACCTGCAATACAAAGCCAAAGAGATGATGAAAACTGGCCAGCCTTTGAAGACCCCTACCCGATGGCATCTAGCATGACCTCACTTGCAATCCATTGCATTTTGTTTTGATTTTCTGAACCATGTTAGCATCTGCACCTTTACACACAATGCAGCACCTAGTCTTGAAGAAACAATGAGACTTTGAACACTATTCACCTGCACAAAAATGTAACAAACTGAATTTTTGGCACCTCGACACCCACCACCCACTTCTGCAATCCCAAGCCTCTCCTGCATCCAAACCCACGCCCCTCACCCTCCATGAAGCCCTATAAATACCCCCTTCACCTCCTCACTTCCTCACACCACTCCTCATCTTGAATTCTTGAGAGCCATCCCCTTTTAGTGTGAAGATAAGAGTAAAACCGAGTGTGTTTGAGAGTGTTCTTAAAGTGTGTTGTGTTGGTAGTTCAAGGACCACGATTTGTGTAAGAAATATTGCCTTATCCTTTGTTTAGTGTTAGCATAGCCTGTTAGGCTTTTGTTTATGGCACGGGAATGAGATTTTAATTGAGTTTAATTAAGGTTTACCATGCTAAGTGCAAACCTGGTCAATTTGGAAGTATTGAATGAATAAATTGCTTTGGGTTGACTTTTTAGCCATTGCATGTCTTAATATGATTTTATATGATTCACTAATGTCTTGCAATAATTTTTGAAGGTTAAATTTGAGGTTGAAAGCATGCCATGATAGGTTATAAATTCATATCTTGTGTTGATCATCTAGCATGCATTGGTCTTTGCTTGATTTAAGTTTAATTCATGAAGTTTTGATTAATTTGCATAGGCTTGAATAATGAGCATTTAGAAAAGCCTTTTGGTTGGGATAAGAATGAAAATGTATAATTTATTTAGATTTTAAACATCTCTAGATAAAAGAAAGCTAGAAACATCATGCATTTGCTTAATGGATGGTTTAGTAGTAATTTGGCCTTAATCCATGCTTAAAGTGTTGGGATGAATTTGTATGATCTGAAGCAAAGTTTTTAAATTTTTCCTAAGGTTATATTTATAGTTTCCACTTGATGAAATTTTAGCACACATGCATCCATAGAGGTTTTAACTTGCAATCACATATAGGCCAACAAGAGATGCATGCCACGGGTTGGGTAAGTTTGACATAGTTGTGATTTGAATCTTGAAATTGTAAGGGCATAGATGACTTTAGAGTATAGAAAACATGAGATTTGTGAGTTTTGGTCAAGTTTGGGGTTTAATTGCAAATAGTGAGAATTTAGGGCCTTAGTGGCAATTTTGAAAAGTTTAAGGGCAGTTTTGTAAATACTAATTTTGAACCCTTTTGATTATGAACACCTTCCTTAGTGGTTCAAATCCTAATTTAGAATAACTTTGATTATAGTTGCATCGATTCTCTAACTTCAGAAAGTTTGTAAGTTAGCCTCTAACTTACATTTTGATAACTTATTTATGATTTATTAATAAATGCAACATTTATGATATAAATGTCATTTTGAGTATGAAACATAGCATTGTGCATTTGATTATTTGTTCATATGACATGTAATTTTTACATTTGAGCATATATATATGAACTGTCATTTTCATACTTCACAAACACATGTCATAAAAAACATTTTCAAGCATAGAATAAAAATATAAATGTTTGTCATGACCCCAAGGCTAGGATGAAGAATTATCCTAGTGGAACTCCTTTGTACACTCTGGAGTGAGTAAAAATGGAATGGCAACTCCTAGGTTGATGAGGAACAAACAACAGGTTTCGAATGGATTCTTTTTAAATAATATAGGAGCGAAGTCAATTTTATGGCACCTAAGGCTGGTGGGTGCATATGTATGATGTTATGATTAACGGTTATGTTACCAATGCATTGAAAATGAGTCTGCACACAACGTAGTTTTAACATGAGTTGTACTACGGTCACCAGCAGATACTCACAGTACATATGGGGAACTATGATGATACCATACGTTATGATGTTAATGTTAATATTAACGATGACTTTAATGATGATGAAAGGTTATATTTTTGAAATATGAATTCGAAAATGTTCTCTATAAGAAAATGTGCATCAAAATGTTTTTCATATGATTTGAAAGATTTTTGAGAAAAGTTGGATGGGAGAATAATACAGATTTCCCAGCATGCATACATGTCATGTTAATCATCTTTCATGCATAATTTATTTTTACGTTGGTTGTTAACTTATTAGGATTTCAAGGAATCTCACTGTGGTAGTATGGAAATATGGATTGTTCCAAAGCACCTTGACTAGAGATATCTTCTGATTCCTTGGCTCCTTTTCTTTTCAATCGACAATTTGTACAAGCCAATCTTCGTAGGATAAGTTAGGCTGGAGTTGAATGCTACTTGGTTCCATTATCACAGGTTGTTGTTCTCCAAAACTCTTCTTCAAAGAAGATATGTGGAACAAGTCTTGTATGCCCTACATTTCCATGGGCAATGTGACACACCACTTAAAAGCATCTTAGGACTTAACCCTAGTAGACATGACCCTAGTAGACATGACCCTAGTTAACTAGAAATTTTGATACTTGAGAAGAAGGAAAATCTTGAAATTTGGAGTAGGCAAAGGAGCTTACACCATTGGGTTAGTTGCATTATTTTAGAGAATTTTAGTACTATTTTCATTTTAAGAAAAATGTGCCAAGAGGCCAATGGAAGAATGACACATGGCATATGGAAGACTTGCCACCTTGGTGGGCTAAGTGACTTAGTTAAAATGCTAGATGGATTCAGAGAAGGCCCAATAATGATTTAATAAAGAGCCCTAGCTTACTAAGATGAGAGGGCTAAGGATAGACACTAAGACCTTAGGCCCAACTTAATAGACATAAGACTATTAGGCCCCACTTGATGGACATAAGACATTAGGCCCAACTTAACAAACCTAAGATTATTGGGCCCAACTTAGTAAGACCCAAGGCTATAGGCCCAACTTGGTGAAATCAAAGACTAGGACCCAACATAGTGAACTTTTGCGGCCAAGGAAAGGCCTAATAAAATTTGGACATGGGGCCAATAGATAAGTCCACTTCCAAGCCCACATAAAAGGTTTAATCATATGGCATAATGAGAACTACTTGAAGCCCAAGACTAGTATTTCATATCACTCTTCCTAATGGGACCCGCATACACTATACCATTGGTTTCCTTTCTTCCCAAGCCCATCCCACACGCCCCTAGGATTTTCCTTTCAACCATGGTATGACCTCTAACTTGAGTTAAGGTTACTATTTCAAAATCCTCATCATAACCATGAATAGTAACCCGAGCATTATGACTTGCATAGTTTTCTTCAAGTCTTCTCCTCATAATTTTAGATCTGAAATTCTTGTCTGTTACACTTGTTTTGCATCACTCTTAGACAATCCTTGAATGTTAGGATAAACCAAACCCATGTCACTTGAAGAAAAGGCATGTCAATGCCACAAAAACCCACCAATCACCACCCTTGGTGCAAAACTGTGCAACACTTTAAACAAGCCACCAAAACCACGCCCCTTCCACAAGCTTTGATGAAGGTTTATTGCACCAGTCAATCCCCATTATGTCACCTAGAATAAGACCTAGGAGGTGGCCAAAAACAGTTCCAAAGACCAAGCCAAAAATACAACTATTTACCTAGGAAATTAAAATTTGACCAAACCATGTACCCTAGCCTCATCACATTTTTTTTGCGTCGAAATTAACCACCTACACACACCACCACCTCTGCCAAATCACCCTCTCAAAGCATTACATTACATGCTTGGCCAATCCCCTTCCATGAGAATCAAAACCGATTGGCAAATGGGATGGTGAAGATGGATCATTCGGCTGAAACCTATGCACTCAAACCTTTCCTTCATTTTCTGCTCAAATCAAATCACATGGCCATCACTCATACTTCATTTCCCACATGGTAAGGCCACTTAATAGTGGTAATTATGCCAACAAAATGGACCAAAGGAATGGAGACAAAAGATGATATAAAACTAGACAGCCTTGAAACCCCAAAACCCTAGGCCATCAACTCGTTTTCCCTTGTGATTTTTGTTCAAACTTCTGAAACCATTCAGCACCCTGCACCTATGGCCATCCTCTAGCACTTGATCATGAGGTAATCAAGTATTTTATGCCACTATTCAACTGACAAAAGCAATGACACATCTGAAAATAAACTGAACACCTCCACCGCCCACATCCACCTCTCACAACCCTCACCCTTCAGCCAAACCGTGCACTCCATGACCCCTCACTCATCCATTGAGTCCTATAAATACTCCCCCTTCATCCTTTACTTCCTCACACAACTTCATTAAGTTTTCTCTTAGTGTTCTTGAGAGCAAAATACTCTTAGTGTGACAGAAGGGTGAAACCGAGTAATGTGAGATTGAGTTCTTGGAGTGAGTTGTTTTTGGAGCGAGTTGTTTTTGGAGCATCAAAACCACGGTTTGGTGAGTAATCCTACCATATCCTTTTTTGGGTGTTAAATTGACATGTTAGACTTTGAATTATGGCATGAGAATGAATATTTGATTGAGTTATATGAGGTTTAACTTGAAAACATGCATTTCGGTTCAAATTTGGACTCTTGCTTGAATAAATTGTTTTAGGATGAATATTTAGCCATAAAATGTCATTATATGATTGTATAGGTTTCACTAATGTCTTGATAGATTTATTAACGGTTTAAATTTGAGGAAAACAGCATGTCATGATAGGTTTATAGGTCCATATCTTGTATTGATAATCTAAGCATTCGGTTTTCGCTTGCATGAAGATGATCTTGTCATATCATGAATTATTTTCCCAAATTTTGTTCTATAAACATTTAGAAATCTATTATCATCGTGTTAGAGGTCGAAGTACATGATTTATTTAGGCCTTAAGGGTTTACATGTTAAAAGAAGCTAAAAGCAACATGCTTATACCCGGTTGGAAGGTTTCATGACATTTTGGTACAAATTGATGCATAGATGATAATGAGAACTCATGTGAAGTGAATCTAAGTTTCTAGCTTGTCCATTATGACAGATGTATTGCTTACTACTTAATAAGATTTGGTCACTCATGGATCCAAAGGGGTTATAGGCTTTAAATCACAAAATGGCCCACAAATGCTTGCCACGGGTTGGATAGATTTGTCATAGTAGTTGATTGATTCTTGTGATTCTAAGGTCATATATAGATTTAGAACATGTAAATTATGAGGTTTGTGAAATTTGGTGAAATGTGAGGCCAAAATGCAAATAGTGAAAGTTTACAACCTAAGTGGCAATTTTGGGAAACATAGGGCCAGTTTTGTAAATATCATTTTCTTGATACCATTCTGATTATGAACATTTTCCTTAATTTTACAATTCTTAACTTAGAATGCCTCTTATTATAGCCACACCAAATTCCTAGATGCCCAAGGAGTTTGTAAGTTAGATTCTAACTTACTCTTAGATAATTTATTTATGATTCTTGTATAAATGTCAAATTCAAGTTAAATGTCATTTTGAGCATGAAACATCATATGATTCATCATTAAGCATATGATTACTTGCTATCATGACATGTGAAGTTCTCACCATTTTAGCATATTACATGTAAATGTCATTTTCACATGAAGCTTACTACATATGCACATGTCATAAAATACATTTTTCAAGCATAGCATGAAAATAAAACGCTAGAATGGGGAATTATCCTAGTGAAACTCTTCTTTCCACTCTAGAGTGAGTAGATATGGAGTGGTAACCCTTACGTTGACAAAGAACCGTCAATAGGTTTCGAATGGATTCTTTTTAAAGAATATCGGAGTGAAGTCGTATATGGCACCTAATGCTGGTAGGCGCATATGTTATGATGATGAAATGTTATGTAACCAATACATTGAGTTATGAGTCTATAAACAATAACGTAGTTTCAACATGAGTTGTACTACGACAACCGACAGGTACTAACAGTGTAAATGGAGAGCTGTGATGACACCATGTGATATGTTATGTTAATGATGGCTATAATAACTAAGAAATGTTATTTTTTTGAAAAGATGAAGTGAAAAATGTTCTCTGTAAGAAAATGTGCAGTAAAGTTTTTTTAAAAGACGTTGAGGAGTCTGGATGGGAGATAAATATTGGTTTTCTGCATATCAAGCAAGCATCACATGTGTATCATTAATCATGCATATATTATTTCTGTGCAAGTTAGTTGTTTAACTTACTGAGATTCTACAAAATCTCGCGGTGGTAAATCCACTACCATTCCCCTGGAATGGTAGAAGCAATGTCAAGACCGATGTATGACGAACAAGATGGTAATGAACTTCAACACTTGGCTTCAGATGGTTGAGGATGAGCCGAACCCTGACCGGAATCTAGATTTGGTATTAATGTTTATAGCGATGACTCTGTACACCATAGAGCGAATGAGGTAAATGATCTGACTTGTTTTGTTTGCGAAACTTTGACGCATTGTCTATAAGAAGGAGAATTCATCTCTCACTTTATGTTTGAACTTATGCCTTACAATGTGGACCTCTTTAAGTAAGACAATATCAATCTATGGTTAATCCAATCTATTGAGATGTCTAGTTCATTATGGCATGAAATTTTTATAGGTGACCATTTTTCCATTGTGATTATTGCATACTGTTAGTTGTATACTATGATGCATTGTATGTTAATTGTCATGAATGGAGGTATGTAACCATGTGTTGCATGTCCCAACGCTCCAAGTCTCTGTTACATCTCAAGTAGAGGTTGGGGGTGTCACAGGCAAGCCCAATCAATAGGCTACCCGACCAATTTTATCCACAATTTCATAGGGTCCTACATATCAGGGACTTAGCTTCCCTCTCTTACCAAAGTGGACAACTCCTTTTATGGGTGACATCTTAACATACACCCAATCGCCTACAAAGAATTCTAGGCTTCTCATTCTACAGTCAATGTAGCTTTTCTGTCTACTTTGAGCTGCCTGCATCCGTTTTTTAATTAACAGAACTTGTGCCCTGACTTCCTGCAAATATTCGAGATCAAGTATCTTTCTTTCCCCGACCTCGTTCCAGTACAACAGAGATCTACACTTCATTTCATACAATACCTCATAAGGCGCCATCTGAATTGTGGCTTGGAAACTATTGTTATAGGCAAACTCCAGCAGAGGCAAGTGCCCTTTCCAATCACCTTTTGTTTCCAATACACAAGCTCAGAGCATATCTTCCAAAGTTTGTATAATTCATTATGTTTGTCCGTCAGTTTGTAGATGATATGCACTGCTAAACTTCAAGCTAGTACCTAGAAAGTTCTGTAGACTTTGCCAGAAATGTGACGTGAACTGCGTATCTCTATCTGATACAATAGATCTAGGAACTCCATCTAACCGAACTATCTCCTTAACATATATTTTGGATAGCTTGTCCATAGAATCAGTGTTGGTGATTGGAAAAAACTGAGCACTCTTTGTCAATCTGTCAACGATAACCCATATAGAGTTATTTCCTATCGATGCCCTTGGCAGTCCGATTACAAAGTCCATGGAGATATCTTCCCACTTCCACTCTGAAATTGGTAACGATTGCAACTCACTTGCCGACCTTTACCAATTGACACACAGAACATTTAGCCACAAATTCTGCCAAGTCCCTCTTCATTCCATCCCACCAATAATGTCCATTCAAGTCTCGATACATCTTGGTACTGTCAGGATGTGCAATGTAAGCATACAATGTGCTTCTTTTAGTATCCTTTCTTTTTAACTCCGGTTCTGTAAGGATCATCTTCCTTTCCTTATAACACAGCATTCCATCATTACGAATGCTAAAGTGCCAAGGCCCTCAAGATTCCAAAATTTTTTGTCGGAATCTACTAAGTTTCTCATCCCTCTGTTGTTTTTCCCTAATTTCAATGTCGTTCAAAGGCATAATCTCTTATATTGTTGCTAATGTTGTCTTTCCTTGAAAGCTTCCAATCAATGGACTCCTCATGTTTGCTAATAATGGTTTTATTCCTGTTTGGGCCTTACGACTAAGGGCATTTGCTACTACGTTGGCTTTTTCGGAGTGATATTTTATTTCACACTTGTAATCATTGATCATTTTGATCCATTTCATATGCTTCATATTCAAGTTCTTTTGGCTTTTGTGATCAGTGAAAACTTCACACTTCTCCCCATATAAGTAATGTCTCCAAAGCTTTAAGGTGAACACCAATGCAGCTAATTCCAGGTCATGAGTAGGATAGTTCTGCTCATGATCCTTCAGTGGCCATCAGGTATACACAACTACTCGTCCTTCCTACATTAGCTCACATCCTAGACCCATCTTGGATGCATCGCTGTAAACCACATAAGGTTTATGGGGTTTGGTTAAGGCTAATAATGGAGCAGTAATCAGTCTTTTCTTCAACTCTTCTTGCAATCTTTGCTCCAAATGAACATAGCGTTCTTCTTAGTCAACCCAGTAAGGGGTCTTGAGAGTTTGGAGAAATCTTCCACAAATCTTTATAGTATCCAGAAACTTACTCTTGATGGCATTATAGGGATGCGCATTCACATCTCATCTCACTCCCCAAACGAGCCCTATGAACTTGTAATGTCTATATCGAGTCCTAAAGGCAGTCTTAGAAACATCTTGCTCCCTAATCTTGAGCTGGTGGTATCGTGATCTCAAAATATCTTAGAGAATACCGAAGCTCCCTGCAATTGATCTAAGAGATCATCAATTCGAGGTAACAAAAACTTACTCTTGATAGTTACCTTATTCAACTCCCAATAATCGATACACATCCTCATAGATCCATCCTTCTTTTTTACAAACAATACTGGTGCACCCCTTAGGGAAGAACTAGGTCGAATAAACCCTTTTTCTAATAACTCCTCAATCTGGGCTTTTAACTCCTTTAGTTCGACCAGGGCCATCCTATAAGGCGCTCTATATACAAGGGCGGTTGCTGGTTCTAGTTTTATGATAAACTCTATTTCCTTATCTGGGGGCAATCCAGGTAAATCGTCAGCAAACACATTGGGAAATTCTTCTATTACGGGTATTCCCTGCTCTCCTTTAGATTCCTCCGCCCTTTCTACCACAAACAGTAAGTAGGCGATCGCACCTCCCAGAATACTTCTCTTAACCTAACAAGTCGTAACCACCAAAGGGAATACCTTGATAGGTTCTCCTTTGTAGCAAATCCTATTAGTAGTGGGTGCTTCGAATGTTACTTCCCTCTTCTAGCAATCAATCTTAGCATAGTGTGTGATAACCCAAACTTACCTAGATTTCATCTGTAATAATTTTTTGTTGCCTTAATATTATTTTAGGGCCATGAGATTAGGTCTAGTTGGATAGAGGCATTGGACTTGTAGTTAGCATCCAAAACCTGAGAGAAAGGGGCCACTCAAACCCCTATAATTCGGCCAACTAAGTGGGCTTGAGCCCAAAAACCCAAGAAGAACCATAGGGACACGCCTAAGCCATGAGGCTTGTGCAACTTGTCGCGCATATATGACCCATGAATCTGGATGTGTAAGTGGGCTAAGGAGGAGAGAGAAGAGTGTTTGGGAAGCCAAGGGAGGCATGCACGCCAACCCTAGTGACAAGCCCTTCGGTTTGCCACTTGTCCTTGATGCAAGATGGCTTCTAGAAGAAGGGATGATGGGATGACCTAGAGAAGGCCAAAGGCCACTCGGCCAACTTAGCCACATGCAGACCCTATGCCATTTGGCAATTACTTGTAGTTCCAAGAAGATTTTCTTGGGAAGTGGCGCCTAGGTAAGACAAAAAGGGGATCCTTTTCAAGAGATGAAGCCCAAGGGACAAAGAGGATTTTTGGATTTCACTCACCCACACTCCCACTCATGTGATTTTCTAACATCTTGCCACTTGTCAACCATGCACTAGTAGAGGAGTGTTTCTAGAAGGAAGAGGAAGGGACTTGTGAGTACAATGACTATCCTAACCCTAGACTTTCGGCCACTACACTCATGCGCCACTTGTCACTTTAAGAGAGCCTTGGGTATTCGAAAAGGCCACTTAGGGAAGGAGTACTAGAAGGTGAACAATCTTCATGGGGAAATGAGAGGAAGTGGACGGCAAGGGCATACACACACACGCCTATGCCATGTTACACACACTTGTGGTTATTTTACTCTTTTGCCCTAAGGTACATTGCACCTAGACAAGAGAAGGAGTTTGGAAGACCAAGAGGTTTTGCTAAGGGGGGATTACATGCCACATCCATGTGCCTTTCATCCTTCCGAAAGCAATCTAATGATGATGAAGATGAAGGGACATTCAGCTAAGGGAAAGGCCACACGCCACTTGTCCTTCATGCAATGGATCACTAGCAATCAATAGGATTTTGTGGAGAGTTCTATATAAAGGAGGAGAAGCCACACGCCCAAGGGCTTTTCTCTTTTGCCATTTTCGGATTTTACATGCTCTCACCCTCTCCACACTCTGTCACACGACCACTTGGTGTTTTCATCACTTTCTTACGTTTTCTTTCCAAACAAACATGAAAACAACTCTTCTCTACATACAAGGAAGGACCACGACACTAGGCACGAAGGAATCCAAGCTTGCTAGTGCTTTCTTGAATGATTTTTGTAAGTAAACACTCAACTTAGTTTGGTTAACATGTGTATATATTTGTGTAAATCCTTTCTTTGTTATTGTATTTTTTATTGTTATTCTATGCTTCACTTAGTTGAATACTCTATTGTGATTTTGTATAAATCGTGATAAAGTTATATATTTCGGATCCATGTTGAAAATGCCATGATTCACATGCACATGTTTCAGTTTTGCTTGAGGTTATGTTGATATTTCATGTGTCATGAAGATCCGATTATTGCAAAGTTAAGAGTTTTGGATTCATGTAATGTTTTCATGATTTTTTGCTTTGATTCACACTTGCCATGACTTTCATCTATTATGCTTCAAGTTTGGAAAGTGATAAAGTGAAATTTCTCCATGTTAATATGTCTTTGATGTTTCGGCCAAGTCATGTTCTTTTATGTTCATGAAGTTGTTTTGATATTTCATGTGTTCTATGTTATCATGCCATGATTTGAAAATATTACGCCTGATGATTTCATGCATGGCATTTCATGTGTCACATGTCAAGTGTAAGATGGAGCATATCATAAGTCTCATGTGACATGCATTTGGGTAAATGGTCTTTTTAAAAGAAAAAGAAAAGTGTCCAAAAATGTTTTATCATGACCCCAAATACTAGGATGGGGGAATGTCCTGGTGGAACTCCTTTGTCCACTCTGGAGTGCTTAAGAATGGAGTGGTAACCCCTGGGTCGACAGAGAACCATCGGCGTGCCTCAAATGGATCTTTTTGGAAAGGATGCCGGAGCGAGGTAGCACCTAACGCTAGTGGGTGCCATGACCAAGGCTAATAACTCGATGAAGTACTGTCGTATTATAATGATTATGAATAAGACGTATTCACCACGATATACGGATCGTTGGTGGTGCGATAACTAGTAGGAACACGCGGTGCTTAGGGGAGCCGTGTTGTGTATACCATGTGTTATAAGAATAAGGCAAGGAGCTCACATAATACGGATCACGTGATATGATAAGGTATGAAATGATGTCAAAGAATGTTTTTTCCAAAAAATTCAAAGATTCTGTTACATGTCCTTTGAAAAAGGTCAAGTGCATAAGTCAAGTTTTGGTCACGTCATGTTCAAGTACTTGTTCATGTATGCATTCCACGGTTTGCCATTTGTATGCTTATGTTAATAATTATATGTTGTATGTTTACTTGCTGAGATTTTTTGAAATCTCATTGTGGTAGTTTCCACTACCATTGCTCATCCGGAATGGTAGAAGTTGTGACAGGTCAAGAAGATCACCCCATGGTGAAACGCAAGAGGACTACGGTACTCCCGATCTAGAAGGAGGTATGAAGAACAATGAGAGCTCATCGGAGCCCTCTTTGTTGGATAGGATACAAAATGTTGACCGACTCATTTTCTAGGCACTACTGCTCATTGACAAGTTGAAGAGATTAAATAATCGGGACAATGATCGATTTTTGAAGAAAAGGCAGAAGCTCGACTAGTTGCGAAGATAAAAAAGAAAAGAAAAGAGAGGGACCATTTTCCTATGCCAGGAAATATGTTTTAGATTTTCTAGTGACTTAAGTCCTTTTGTGATCCGTCCCTTTGTTTTGGGGAAAATGGTTTTATTGGTTACCCATGTTTTGGAAAAACAACGAACATATCTTTCATTGGGTACTTTTGACATGAATGTTATGTTAAAGGCAATATTTGGGTTATGCTTAGTCTTACAGTACCATGTTCTAAGGCAATTGCTTTAGGCGTTGCCTAGTTTTATACAAACTTTACATTTTCCGTTGCATTAACTATTGCATACTGCTAGTATACATAGGAGCATTGCATCTTATCTGTCATGTACGAGGGGCATGTAGCCATGTGTTGCATGTCCCGGCATTTCAGTCACCCTCCAATCCCAAGCGAGAGCTGGGGGCACCACATAGTGCCTGAACACCCAATCCATCTCTAGGATTACATCGAACTCCATTAGACGAAGTAGGATTAGGAGGGCTTTCAATACCAATCATGCATCCTCTAATGGGCAGTCGTTGATTGCTCGTGTACAACCAACTACATTCCCATTAGGATTAGTCACCAGAACTCTTTGAGGCAAAGGCTCCATAGTCAAATCACATAATCGTACGAAAGTAGTGGATATAAGGGACTGTGATGCTCCTGAATCGAACAAGGCATAGGTTGAATATCGCAGCAACTTAACCTTACCTATCAAGATAACTAAGATTATCTAAAGAACTTAATCAAAGCTAAATATTTAACCAGGGTAAGGTTAAAGAGATACCAGTAATTACTCCAGCTTCTACTATCTCAACAACTTCCAAATCTACCTATCCTGGAGTTATGGCAGAAACTCTAGCTTTCACTAGGGTCTTAAGGTTGACATCAGGTGTTGCTCCCCCACTAGGCATGTTGCAGGGACTATTCCGAATCAAATGACCCGTCTGGCCACACTTAAAACAGGCTCCCAAGGTCAAACGACGTTCACTGCTATGTCTTCGCCCACATCTACGACATGTTGGCGGTGTGATTGGTGCCGGGTTTCCAACCATTATGCCTTTCCCTTTATCCATCAAGGAGGGAACCCGCTTTTTGTCCATGCTTCCTCCAGGTGAGTAAGGCATCACTCTCTTCCGTTCTACGTTGATCCGAGTGATCAAACTCCTTTGCTACGTCTCAGTTATCGAAACAACATTAACCAATTCTCAAAAATTTTAAATTCTCAAACTATCAACATGGCTATGAATTCTTGGTTGTAAGCCTCCTTGAAAATTTTGGGCCTGCATCTTCTTGGTTGCTATCAAGTGCAGGGAGAACCTTCCTAATTCCATGAAGCGAGCCGCATACTACTCGACAGTTTGATTGCCTTGTACCAGATTAGTAAACTTTTGGGCCTTCTATTGCTTGGTAGACTCAGAGAAGAATCAATTATCGAACTCTTCCTTAAATATTTCCCATGTAGGAGTGGCTATATTCCCAAGTTCTCGTATTAGTAATTGCCTCGTGGTGTCACACCATATATAGGCCTCTCCTTGAAGTAGGTGTCCTGCATACTGGACTTTCTGTTCCTCCAAGCATCCACTTATATCAAAAGTTCTTTATAGGTCAACGTGCCACTTGTTGGCTCTTAATGCTACTTCGGTGCTCGTGAAATTCGAGTATCGATATATGAGAAACTTCTCGAACGGACAACCATAACCTTCTCCTCTTGGTGGCTCTTGTCAATTATTTTTCCCTTGGGCCATTGGCTGCCACACCACTTCCGTCATTTGGCGGATGGCTTCCACTATAGCTTGACCTCCTTCCAGTAGAGGACTTCCTTCTTCTCGTTCTCTAGTTCTTAGAGAATTCTCATCATGTCTCCCACGTGCCATGAGCTCCTCTTTTCCTGAAATATACAAAGCTAACATGCATCAGTCCTATTCGTAAAACTGGATAACCTTGGTTTTGATCTTTGGTTCATAAGCGCGTATGTTTTCAGCCTATCACCAACGAGGATTCAAGCCTACAAATTGAGAGATTCAAGCCTAACTTTTGGTACCATATTCCCTAGGACAACTGTGAGTTTACCCAGAGACATAATTGCTCTGATACCACCGTCTGTGACGACCACAGACCCCGCTGGGGATTGGACGAAGATTGAAGCATCGGGACATGCAGCTCAAGATTACACACCCATCGTTCATGAGAGTTAACATGCAATGCACCTAGCATGTTTCTAACAGTATGCAATAATCTCAAAGAAAAAACTCAATTCTAAGTAAAGATTGAGCAATTAAACTATGGTACCAAATAAAAAAAAATAAAAAAAATAAAAAAAAGGAGAAAAACTATTAATCTCAAAAATACTTGTTCAGAGACTCTTAAAATGCAAAATGTGGGTTTAAAAACCACAACCCTTGAATCAAAATTTCATTGTATTGCTTTTACATAGTCGAGAAAATGTCCCATTTTTCCTTCTTTTTTTCTATGATCTTTTGCAGGTGTTCAAAAAGTTTGAGCACTTCACAGATGAAGTTCTTAGATGACTCTAGTCTCTCTACTAATGTTGGCTCCACAAAGTGCTCAGGGCTCTTAGGGGTCTCCTTAGTCCATGGGGGATCTTCTCGCTTGCGTTTCCCCATCACTTTCACCTAGACCTATCACAACTTCTACCATTCCAGGGAAAATGGTATTGGAAACTACCACAATGAGATTTCAAGAAATCTCAATACGTTAAACCGATAGCATAGAAGAAGATAATATAAGCATGTATAGGCATACATGAGTAGGAATGCATGGACATGAACTTGATTATAAACTCATTTTGTTCTTGTACATATTCTTTTTCAAAACATTGACCATGTAATCATATAACAGAGTAACGAAGTAACCATGTAAGAATATCATTTTTCAATTCATATTAATCACTTATAACCATTAATCCATGTAACAATGTGGGTGGACACATTACGGTTCCCTAAGAACCATGTGCTCCTACTACGTACCGCATCATATTGTCGACCCTCTTGATCGGGTGTGACTACGTTAGAGTCCATATGATACGGCAGTTTGCAATTTGCTTTCAATGCATTTTCAATGCGTTGCATCCACTAGTGTGAGGTGCTACTTCGCTCTGGAATCCTTTAAGAAGAGCCCATTCGAAGTCAATTGACTGTGCTTTGTCAACCTAAGGATTACTACTCCAATTTAAGCACTCCAAAGTGGACAGAGGAGTTCCACTAGGATATTCCCCCACCCTAGCATTTAGAGTCATGAAAAAACTATTTTTTTAATGCACATCCCGGAAACCATGTGATATGTAACCATGTAACTTTCATGCAACAATGTCATGTGCTTATGCCATATGTTAAGAGTGCATCACTTATGCATAACTTATGAAAGCTCATCAAAGCATGCATCAATGGTCAAAGCTCTAAACATATCTTTTAAACTATTTCATTTGACAAACAACATTTAAAAATAGCAGGCACATATAAGATATGAATCATAACATGTGACAAGTTGCAATTCCATAATCTAATTTGAACAACCAAAATGCAAAGTTTACACATAATATAATTAGATTATCCAAGAGTAAGTTAGAGGCTAACTTACAAAGCTTCAAAAGTATTATTTTCGACCGTCAAGCAAGCTGAAAGTGTATGTTTCAATCATTAGACTCATTGAAATCAACAAGACTTCAAACCAAACATATGCTTTGGAATAAAAAGGGCATGTAGATCCTTATGGCCGAAACCCTAAATATCTCTCATCATGATTAGATCCTTCTAGAATCCCTAGGGGCTTACCAAAGGATGCCTTGTGGCAAGTGGCGTGTGAGTCCCTTGCCATTATCGAAACCTTTTCCTTCCTTCTAGTCCAAATACAATGAACCTAGTGGACGGATATGGCATGATTGCAAAGTGGCATGTAGCTCTTCAAAAATAAAAAAGCCATTGGCCTTCTTCCTTTCTTGAAGACTCAAAACTCCCTCTTGCATGTGTGCCAAGTGGCACTTCTTTCCTATGGCCAAAAATGGCCTTTCCTTTCCCTCCTACAAGCTTCAGAAGCTTGGTTGCATGCTTTCCAAGTGGCAAGTTGCTTGCCAAACCGAAAATCCCTTCCCAAGGCTCTAATGATTGAAACTTAGGGAAACTTAAGGGTTTCTCTCTTACAATTGGCGCCTCCTCCTAGTATCAAAACCCTAATTTTTGTTTTTAAAACCTTAAACCTTTTAATTAATAGCCGAAAATCTCTAGTCCCTTGGGCCTTCCTGTGGGCTTGGGCACCTATCTCTTTAGAAAAAAGGTAAGGCCCCTGTCACTTACTAGATTCCCATCTTACAAACCATAGGGCTAAATTTTAATTGGACTGAGGCAAAAATAATACAATTAGTAACAGGAGAGGTCTTGACTAAGTTCGGGTTACCACAACTAGTCGTCAGGATAATCTTAAGTTTGTCTGGCGTATCGACTACCGCCTCCTTGTCGCCAGTATATTGCCTGCAAGAGGGGATCTGTTCTCTCGATTTGGCGCGGTCCTCACAGGACACTTCCCACGAGAAGTGAATTCGAACAAGAACTTCTACATGAAATGCACTACATCTTCTATAAATACCCCTCTAGGTAAGATAATAAGACCCATTTGTTTTTGATGTGGCGCCCTCGACCCCAACCTCGACTTGTGGTCGTGATACGCATGCAGCCACAAAAATACTTTTAATCATTTGACACCAAAACCACAACTTTACCGGTTTCACCCCACAACCATAGAACAGAGCACAATATTAATATCACGACAAGCAATAACAATTAAAAATGCAGATGCATGACAGACAGTTATTGGATGACATGGCAATAATACAATACAACAAACATCACAAATTACACAGTTTCAAAGAATTAGGTTTTCCACAACTACATGCGATTCCCAACACTCCATCTGGCTCTCGGCGAACAATTCCAACAACAACCATGATATTATATGGCAACACTTCACAGGGCCCTCGGCCACTTAACCAACCACAACCAGACTGCAGCAAAACATAGTTTTCCAGTGTCAGTATTCCGAGGTTCAATCTAGGGTCTTACTTACAACACAGAAGGGCAATTTCTGGATTTTATTTATTTTTCTTTAATGGGGCTTTCACACAGACTGGGCCCATTTCCTACTCACACACACTAAAAGAAAGAAAAACCCATTCCCAAATCAGGCTTGGGCTTCACATCCTCCCCCCTTAAAAAGAACTTCATCCTCGAAATTTGCTTAGCGACTATTGCTACTTCCAAATGGCTCATCAAGCTAATAATATTTGCCTTTACTACTATAACTTCTTCTACTTAGTATTAGCATGACTAGGTCTTTCAATAGTACATCACATTTAAAACCTCAAGGCAAGCCATGCAGTTCACAGTCTACACTCAACAAGAAACTATTCTATGACATCCATGGATCCTAATGCTTCATTACCTCATAAATTAGGTTATGCTATCCATTGCTAATGCCCAAGCTTCAACTTTCAAGCTTTTATTGTAGTTATTAAGGCACCTACTAGACTCTTCTAATCCCAGCCATTAGTAACCATGAATGTTAACTACAACATGATCAACCTCCAATGGAAAATATAATATCAAAATTTAAAATTTCCAGGTGATCTGAACTCACAACAAATTCCTGAAGATAATCACAAAATTTACTGCCAACCATCATTTCACTAAGTATCACGCTTCGGCTGCGCACTTTGATCATCTCACCAAAACGCCTAAGGCTAAGATCTCTTGAATTTAGCACTATTGTATCAAATCCACTTCAACACCCACCCAAGCAACTCCTTCCATGCTTAAGTGAGACAAAGACCCCTACTCTATGAAATTCATACACACTCACATATATTACGAGTTAATCTCTTGCATCCTTTGTCAAAACCAATACTCCACGAAGATGTACATGTGATCAATTACAACATACTACTACCAATCGACCTAAGCATTCCAAATGGCAAAAAAAAAAATAACGACATATCAATGGGTAAGTATTCAAAGCTTAAAAGAGTTTGAACATCCTTAGGATCAACAAAAATCATTTTCCTAAAGTTTACACCATATACAACCTAAAATCTAATAATAATCGTTTCCTAAAAATCATGCCGACCCTATAACCCAAATTCAATAATAACCATTTCCAATTCACACGCATTCTATAACTTTATATAAAACAATCATTTCAAAAGTCAGCAAAATCGATACCTTTAAATCTCATAAAAAAAAAATCCACTTCTTAAAGTCTCCAAATCTACAACTTAGATTAGATCAAACTTGCATACCAGGCTGCAAAACCTAAAGTCTCAAATCTTGTTAGAACTCCTTCCTTAAAGTTGATAACTCTAAACCTCTAATCTAATAAAATCGCCTCTTAAAGCTTGTAGATTCTAAAATCTCACATGTTATCAAAATATTTCTTAAAGTCTGCAAAAATCTAAATCCTCATATTGAATTTACTCACATATTAAGGTTTACAAAATTCGTAAATTCTACAAAATCTAAAACCTTAATTATCCTGGGCGATTAGAAGCCGTTACCCTCCTCAGTTCGTGACTTCAGTTTCTGCCACGAGGAGATCGCCTAGACCATGTCATTTCACTTCTAACCTCGATATTTGAATCACAAGCCTAATTACTAAATGTTTAAGTACTATACTAAAGATTCATACCTATCATACAGAAAATTCCAGCAAACTTTGCAAAAATTCAAGTCTAAGTACCCAAATTTCAAGCTTATCGTAGTAAGATTAAAGCCTAGAATTCTAGTACTATACCAAAGTGACTTAAGGATTTACCTAGAGCCATAAAAGCTCTGATACCAATTGTGGCACCCTCAACCCACACATGTGATTTTGTAAGAGCCGCAACACCTAAGTATTGGCCACTCGGGTCACACACCCCATCACCAAGTGCAAGTGTGTGCGGATATGCAATATGTGTACAGTTTATAAATGCAGAATAAAATCATAAGGCAGTCTAAAACTAAGTACTAGAAAATTAAAATACAACCCAACAAGAAGTACCCCATAAAGTTATTACAGTCATCCGGCTAATCAAAATAAGAATAAAAATAGAAGTTCATCAACTACAACAAAAATAAACCCCAAGCCATCACTCCTCAAATGGGGTCGGTCCATCATGCTCAAACCCATCCTCTGCATCAAAGTCTACGGTTCCATGAAACGGAATCGTAGGTGGGAACACCACAATCTCAGCAAGTAAAACCACAGATCAACAACCAAGAATTCTAAACATCGATGCATACAGCAAACAAGGACAACATTAATAAGAGATTATCCAAAATACCCTTTTTTGTAACCATTACCCAAAAATTTCTTCAATTAAGCCACTCACGCCAAAAATCACGTTTACACACAGGTGACATTTATTTAATTGCGGTGTGCACCATGGTCTCCACTAGGGACCATCTGCACACTCTGTCTCCCTTCGTCACACCATGGGTAACGACTGTACGTGTGACTTCATAACGAGCGATGCCTAGCTTCGCGCCCAGCACTTATGTAACCAAACATCCTCTAACCTTCGCCAGCAGAGGGGCCAAGGAGTCGTACCAAGAGAGTTACCATCTTGGATGAGCCTGCTATCGCCCGGCATCTCAGCTTGGGGTCGTGATATGCACGCACCCACAAAAATACTTTTAATCATTTGACACCAAAACCACAACTTTACCGGTTTCACCTCACAACCATAGAACAGAGCACAATATCATGACAAGCAATAACAATTAAAAATGCAAATACATGACAGGCAGTTATTGGATGACATGGTAATAATACAATAAAACAAACATCACAAATTTCACAGTTTCAAAGAATTAGGTTATCCATACATGTGATTCCCAGCACTCCATCCGGCCCTCGGTGGACAACTCCAACAACAGCCATGATATTATATCGCAACACTTCATAGGGCCCTCGACCACTTAACCAACCACAACCAAACTGCAACAGAACACAGTTTTCCAGTGTCAGTATTCCAAGGGTCAGTCAATGGTTTTACTTACAACACGTAAGGACAATTTTTGGATGATCAAGCGCGATAAATTTAAGTATCCAGTGAGCGTGAGTGTCATGTGGTGGCATATGGAGGGGCGGAGCATGGCGACGGCCGTGGCAGCACAATGGAGGTAGAGGCGAATTTGGACAGATTGGAGGGGCTAACGACTGGGTTCTTTTTAAGAGGTGGCAGATCATGAAAAATGGAAAAAGGGTGGACAAAGGGGATTTCGCAGTGGAGGGCGGTGGTGCATGGCGGAGAATAACCCAAAATTGGGTTTTAGCCCATGGGTTGGGATGAAACCGAGAGAGGAGGAAGCCAGGAATGGGAAGGGGAAGGTGAGGGGGTGGTCGAACGACCACTAGAACACAGCTGGGAGTGGTGGCTCGCGATAGCACACGGCGGCACTAGGGAAACTTTCCTAAAAGCTACGAACTCACAGATCAAAGGAAGGAGAAGCTGAAAGGAGAATGTTTGAGGGAAGATGAGAGGGCTAGAGGTGCGTTTCGAGCGAGGGAGGCACGACCAATTATAGACTGTGGGTTTGGGGCTCGGGGAACACAGTCGTGGCTATGATTGGTGGTGCGGGATGGTGGGAAGTGGCTCTTGACACAGAGGGCTTGACGCGATGGTGGGGTGGTGGTCAACACAAATCATCGAAGAGGGAGAGAGAGCTAGAGAGGGGGGTTTGAGGGTTTTACAGCTCGATCTCGAAGTCCAACAGCGACATGTCAACAGTGGCTTCAGCGACGACTTGAGGTTGTGAGATGTGGACGGTGTGCGGGGCTCAAAGGTTACGGGAAGAAGAAGATTGGAGAGAGAGGGCCTGAGGTGTGTGGCGCTGGAGGGAGAAGAAGGGGAGGGAAGAAAAATCATTTTAGGCTTTTCACCCTCCTTGCAAAAACGGCGATGTTTAGGATAAAATGGCTGGGTTTTATTTATTTTTTCAACTGGGCTTTTACACAGTCTGGGCCCATTTCCTACACACACACACACACTAAAAGAAAGAAAAAATCATTTCCAAATCAGTCTTGGGCTTCACATGTGCTAAGCTTCACATCTAACTTCAGCATTAGAGGTATGCATTTTCCACTCGAAAAAATCAACACAACCTCCTACTATTCACACAACGTCCACACACCACACTTTATGTGGAGAGAGAGAGAGAGAGAGAGAGGGTGAGAGGGTGTGTGGAGGTTGGGGAGGTTGTGTAGAATTGCTCTTTCCACTCCGATCACCTTGCGTCTTTCCTAATTTATTCTCACAGGTTGATTACAGAGGAGCTCATGGTGTCGCGCACTAAACTTATCTAGAATTGCCTCGAAAACTAGTATTCTTCAAGAGGGTTACATGAGTTTGATTTTAACACAATAAAATATGACCATATATAAGGGAAGGCCATTGACAGAAGCCCTGGCATAATTACTCTTACACTTGCAAAAAGACAGGATTTGTAGAAAGCGAAAAGCTCTTGTTTAAAAGCCTGTCCAGAATTTGCTAAATTCTATATATGTACGTGAGGATTTCTAGGGCGCTTGGTACTCATTGTCCATTAATATTAGTCATGTGGAAGCAGGTCATGTAACACCCGGACTGAGTCAAGCTCATTTTATATTTATATTTATATTTTCTTCACACGTTAATTTTTTCCGCATGTTTATTTATTTATTTCTCTTTCCATCTATTTTTTTTTAAATTCCCGTAAGGTTTCCTCTCGTCCACTCCATGCACACACACGACACATCCGCGCACACGTCTCTCTCTCGGCTCTCTAGGGTTTTAATTTTTTTGGTCATCCTTTCATCTATATATTTGCCCATTCTTCATCCTCAACGACAACCTAGAGTGCCGCTTCCTCTTTTTCACGCCTCAGCCTCCTTCACCGTGAGCCCTTCCCTATAGCGCAGTTGTGCAGCACCTGAACCACTGCCCCAAACGAGCCAAGCCCGTAACACAACATGGTATAACCCGTGGCGCCGCTGCACATATCACCCACTGCACCGTAGTGCAACGCGAAGACAACCGCGCAGCATCCCAGCCACTGCCACAACCGAGCCCAGCCTGAAACACTCGAACCAAATCCTGCACAATGGAAACCACCATGATTGCCGCTTCTCTACCCTGCACCTCCGCACCAAGCCGCTGATACGCTTTGGGACGTGAAGGACTTTGTTTTTACACGCCGAAACAGGGGAAGCATCCCCACCGTGAGCCACGTCGTCTGCCCCCTCAACTTCGACGCCACTGCCATCAAACGACGCCGGAGGACAAGCCTCCACCTTCGGACACTGCCCAGGTCGACGCCCAGCCCCTAGATCGTCGCAAGCCTCGCTGCCCCACGGTGAGTTTTCGTCCTCTTTCACGCCGAGCTCTCTCTCCGTCCCTCTCTCTCTCTGCGTGAGGTCTCTCGCTCATCTCTCTCTCTCTCTCTCTCTCTCTCTCTCAGTGCCTCACCACCGTGACCTTCTTCGCCGTGTCGCGCGCAGCTCCTCTTTTCGCGGTGAGTACCTCGCGCCCCTGTTCTCGCTGATATTTGCACCGAGACTGCATGAATGCGTTTCCAGCCTACGTAACTTATATTTTTGCATAGTAGTTGAATAAGGAATTACAGTTTTACCCTTATTATTGAATGTGTTCAAGTTGATATTTTTGGTTATTTTAAGTCTGTTTTTTGTGGTTTATACGGGTGGTATAAGAAAAGTTTACAGAAAATAATAGGATTTTCAATTGTACGATTGGTAGCAAATTATTTTAGTAATTGTGTCTTTTTTTAAACATTTAAATTACGATTAAAGCTATTTTTTTATTATTATTTAACAAAATTTTTACTTGTACTTACCTTAAATCGCTTAAGTATTTTAACATGTTATTAAGTAAAGGTTAATTTTAAGAGTAAACAATATTGGTGTAATGTTATTTCTACATTTTAGATATATTTTAGTCTATTTAAAATAGTTATGGTTTATTTTAAAATATTTTAGGATAATTATATTATTCAGTATTAAACTTTATAGTTGGTTTTCAATAATAAATAGGTCTGACTTTTAAATGTTTTTGTCAAAGTTATTAAATCAACAGAGATGATTTTAGAAAGTGATGAATTGAAATTTTAGGTTTTGAGGATTTTAATAGGTTATTTTAGAAGCGTAGGATTGAATATCGAAATATGAGATTAATTGGAAATTTACGAGAATTATGTGATTATTTTATAGGTGACGATTAATTATTGTTCGACATTTTGAGAAAAATTTCGAAAAAGCTAAGAAGTCCAGGTAAGCGGGGTTCCTATGCTAGACTTTGCATTAAAATAAAATGAGCTGAGGTTATTTTTTAAAAATATACATATTTGATTTTGAAAAGAAATTTGAACTACCTCAGTTATTTGTTCGGCATTACTTATGAGATTCTGTTTAAGAATAAAGTATTTTCTGTCATGATTGGTGTAGACATGAGCTTATTTCTGACATTTTGTTTCTGAACTTTGAAAAAGAGAGCGAATATGAAATTTGTACATACATTATGTTGTGATATGATTTTGTTCAGTACTTTGTTTGGATAAGACATGATTTCTAAAAACCTTTGGCATGACTCTCTGATTCTGAATTTGATTATTTTCCGCTCTGTTCAGTTACGGCCCTTCCACGGGTGATAATAGTGGCATTCAGCCCAACCACGGGTTACAATAGTGGATATGGCCCAACCACGGGTTATAATAGTGGATACGGCCCAACCAAGGATAATAATAGTGGATACGGCCCAACCACGGGTAATAATAGTGGATACGGCCCTGCCACGGGTTATAGTAATAGTCTCTGTTTTGAGTGCACAGCTTGGTGACATAGTGATTTATGTTCTGCTTGGCTATCCGCAAATGCACAACCCTACCACGGGAGTTATACATGGCCTCTGTTCTGATATGATGTTCTGATGATGATGATGATCATTTATACTATGCCAAATGATGTTTTTGAATGAAATTATTTCAGAATTTTTGCTCTGATATTTTGATCATATTTTCTGCTTCCGCACTCTGAAAATGAAAATGCTTTATTCTGCATTCTGATTTCTGTAAATGCTCATGTTTACACACTGGTATATGTTTTCTACTTACTGAGTTGTTGATAACTCACCCTTATCTCCATATATTTTTCAGATAATGTTGATGGTTCAGCTGGAAAATAAGAGTAGGAAGTTTTAGTAAGGTGTTATGATCGTAGTGGAATAAGTGCATGAGGGTACAAGTTTATTGGAGAGTCTTATTGAGTAGGTTTATGATTTTCGGATTTTGAATAAATGGATTTGTACTTTTTAGAAATATTGAAGTATTTAAATATGTTATGGAAGTCGGATTTAGGTTACAAGAGCTAACTCTTCGGACCTTCGGAATCGGGGCGTTACAGGTCATCATCATGTTCACCTGCATTACCGATCAAAATTAAGTTAAAGTATATAGTTATATCAAGGGAAAAAAAAAATAAGAAGCAGAAGAAGAAGCAGCAAAATGACTATTAATATGGGCTTCTGATCAGGCAATTATATATCCATTTACCCAATAATAACACAATTAAGGTGATGTCTTTTTCTTTAATTTGGCTGTAAAATGAACATATAATTTTTAATTTTATGGTTAAATTACACGTATTTAGTTGGGTGTTATGCACATTTCCATTTATATATATATATATAGAGTAATTCTACATACAACCGTGAAATGCGTAAACGTCGCGTAATCGCTTTGAAAAAGAGTGTGATCTACTATTAAAAAATTAATTTTTTTCATGTGGGTCTCATGTTTTATTTACTTTTTTCAAAGCGATTACGCGGCGGTTATACAATTCACAGTTGCAAATATCTTTTTTCACATATATATATATATTGTGAATTTTGTTCCTACATACAATATTCGTATATTGCGTAAGCGCCGTGCAATCATTTTGAAAAACAATAGAGCTTGCTATTAAAAAAATAGTTTTTTTCATGTGAGTCTCATATTTATTTATTTTTTTTAAAATGACTATATAACGCTTGCACACTCATCACTACAATTATTTTTTTTTTTTAGAGAAGAAAATGCAGAACGTACAGAAGTCATGCTTATTATAATAACAAGCTGTTTTCGTGTTTTTTTTTTTTTTTTTTAACTCTCGTTCTTTTTTATTTCCTCACTGTGCCATGGGGCTCCCACTAAGCATTGATAGGGTGGGGCCATTCGGGCTGATTGAGAGCAACTTTTAAGTCACTTGCGACAGTGAAGACAGAATCTGAATTTCTCCAAAAATTCTCCACTATTTATCTGATGGGAGCCTTTTTATGTTTGTTTCTCCACCCATGCAGGACACTACACAGTATTCTCAGTAACTACATACCATCTTGTTGCTTTGGCAGTCTTATGGAATTTGTCTTGACCTATCTGATATGAGTTAATTTATGTTCTGGGTGAAACAAAAACTATATATATATATATATAGTAATTAGTGCTGACAATAATATAAGATCAGGCCATGCACATTAATTAATTATTCAGCTGTAAGTGAATGATAACCTTGCCTTTGTGAAAAAAATGATAAAAGGGATCGGATATACTGTACCTATGTCAAGTAGTTGTAGTATCTAGTAATCAGAGATCAGAGAGATGTTTTGAGTGAAGAGTACTGGATTACGTTAATTAGAATAGGTAGTACTTCTTGAGAGGGACAATATGGGAGAGACGATCTACACCAAAGTTACCAAACCCGGCCTTGACATCATGAGAAACATGCAAACCAAACTACACATGCATAAATTAAGATACTAACTAACTACGAACGACGCGATTACAAAATTAGCAAAACTAAATTAAAAACCATATATGCATCATGAATGCATTTTCTTGAATAATATTTTTCAAGCTTTAATCGTTTCATTCATGTCTTCCTTGCTTTCTTGGGCCTTTTCTTTTTCAGCGGGATCTCCAATTGCTTCATTATCGCTGGCCTTTGAAAGCTGAACAACGGTATTCAGTTCAGGACATACAATTGTGCTAAGCTTAACCAAATCAACTATGTGTTCGGGTACATGCAGCTTCGGCTCCTCCGAAACCTTCTTCGCGTCCTTGTAAATTAGATAGAGCGCCATCTGAGCAATGCCGAAGATAAAGCCCACTGTATTTGGAAGCTGTACTCAATGCGCAAAAAGATTAGCAATAAGATAATTAAAAAAGAACGTAGAACGGCCGGACGCATTAATTAACGAGTATAAGTAGTTGGGGAAAGTACGTTAATAATGCACTTACAGCAATGTAGTAGTCCTTGAGAAAAAGTCCATAAAAGAACCACGCCACAGCACCCAAAGTTAGAAAGAAGGATAAAGGGAATGGCATATACTCGACGCTCTTGGTTCTCATAACTTGTCTCTGTATAAGTTCATATATATAGTTGCATGATTAATATATATTAATCAGTGATGTGAAACTACTAAGGTACGTACGTAGAATGGAACGGTTTCTTAAATTACTAGCTAGGGATATATACAAATTTCTTGTTAACTTCTCACCATAATACAGAGAGGTGCAGCAAATACACCAAGGTTGAATACTAGACAAATCCATCCAAGAACCAAGATACGTTTTGCACCCTTTGCTAGGAAGTGAGTGAGGAGAGCCATCAGGCCGAACCCGAAAACATTTAACAGGAGAAGAAGCTTCACAGTTTGTATCTGCAAGTGTTTAGATCAATATATTTATGCATGTTGATGATCAGTTAGATATATTGTATGCATTTGCTAAATAAATAAGGAGTCTAAGAACGGAGGATAAAGTTTACCCTTGTCTTTTTGGTTGCATAAAATATGAACAGCACGATGTAGATGGATTCAATTAGGCAGCCAACCGAATTTATGGTAATCAGGAGATTTGCATCCTTCTTAACCATCGCATAGTATATCCACAGCTTTGAACTGAAGAGTGCAACCACATAAGGAACTGATTGGAAACCTTCACTGGATTTCTTCTTGTATATCTGATAGAATGTTGGCCTGCAAGAAACCCAAAAAGAACAAAGAATCATTGATTAGTCATCGTAAGTTGGAAAAATAAAGCGATCAAAACAGCAAAAGAGCACTACTTACAGTGGAGCAAGGTAAACCATGAATGAAATGATGTTGCCTACAAAATTAAATAAAAAAGATCATGAATAACTAAATTGATTCCTTGAATAATTGTACAACCAATTTAACCATTGTTGTGAGAAGAGTACTGCTAGTTAATATTTATATATATATTCTATATCTGCATGTGCATTAACTTGCATTAGGGTATATAGCATTACATATATATATATATATATATATATATATATATATATATATATCCTGAAACACGGTTCAATTCAAGAGAACGAGGAACGGATGGAAGAAAAATACATCAATTTAAGTAAGTAGTGCTAATTAATAACACTTTTTATCTACCTAGAAGGCCGAAGGCAAAAGCCCATGACTGGTGAATGGCCATTTTTGCAAACACAACTAAACTCACTTGAACCAAAAACGTAAAGTCTTCTCTCTCCCTCTTTCTCCCTCTCTCTATAGCTAGCTAATTAATGAAATGTTTGCAAGCTGTGAGTTATCTCATACCGCTTAAAGGCACAAGCATAGAAGCAAAGGGCGTCAGCGTTTTATAGAGGCTGGACAATACTCGAATGGCCGCATTCAAGTTGCATGCATGTGTGAAACATCAAAGTAACTTTCGGCTCTATATCCAGTTGTTTAGTATGAATACTGCTGGTATAATCTGAAATACTGCCGGTATAACCTTATTTAGTTTGTCTTTGTCGTAAAAAATAACCTTCTGATGACCAAGTAAGCCCTACTTTCTACCATTCTTAGTACTCGCACAATACATGGGGTCCCACCGATGAAGGCCCTTTAGTTTCTAGTTGTTACCCACTGAATGGTTTTAGGGTTTCCAACTCATGATAGTTCAGTTCTAGGCCAGTTAACATGATTCCTAGGTAGGTCTTTTCCCAGGGTGTGGCTATATACTCTTCCTAGCCACTTAATGGTTTTAGCATTTAGATGTTGAGTTGAGTTGAGTTGAATTGAGTTGAGATGATAAAATATTATTGTTTATTATTATTATTATTTTGAGATTTGAAAAAGTTGAATTATTTATTATATTTTATGTTGGGATTTGAAAAAGTTATAATGAGGAGTTGAGATGAGTTTAAGAAGCAAACGAAGCCTTAAAGCTATTATATATATCATGATTCCACTTTTATCACATTAGTACTACGTGCGGATAGACTTTTTAATTTTTTTTTCCCAAACGAGAACTAATTTGAGGATTATGGACAATATTATCATTAGGGATATGAGAGTATAAAGATGAGTTAGTGTATTAACATTATATATAAATCTTTAACCTTCCTTCCCTCAAACACACTACCAAACAAACACGCCTCGTCATAATTAAATTAACCCATCCAGGAAACCATTTGTACAATTTGCCCACATAGTCTGGTTGGATGAGCTTTTGCCCATTAATTTCATCTTTTACAGTCAGAATATTCTCGTTTTTTATAGTTCTAAATTAGAAAATGACTGGAAGATCTTTTATTTTTGACTTATTTCCCTGACAAAAGGCTAGTGATGCATTAGAAAATCGGGAAAACACCATGCATAGCGCCAGACGAAGCTAGGAAAAAAGCAAAAGGCCAGCAGTAGAAGGCACTGGATATAGGGAGTGTAGTACCATTAGAGAAGAGCTATGTATGTATTTATAGTGGCCCACTTGCACTAGCTCTTGTAGGGAATTAGACGGGTTTGAGAGTTGCTGATCCCTAGGGTTTGAGAAACCCACTTCTAAATTAGCAGCAGCTTTTTGATGTGTAATCGCACTGTGGGCTGAGCGCGCGAGGTCTGCCAAGTTTTTGTACTGCACATTTGGCGTAATCAAACGGTAATCCATCCCGATATAATTAAGAGATGAATTAAGATGAGTTGAAATAGTTTTAGATTAATTAAATAAAATATTGTTAAAATGTTAATTTTAATATTATTATTATTATTTTAAAATTTAAAAAAGATAAATTGTTTATTATATTTTGTGTGAGAATTTAAAAAAATTTTAATAATAAAATAAAATGATAAATTGTTTATTAATTTATTTATAGTTTACCTTATTTAATATATTTATTATGTCCCAAAGTGTGTATAGGATAATAATTTGTATAATAGAATTATATTTTATGTAATTAGTTATGAATATTTATCTGTGTATTTTATTGCTAATTATATGATATATCAAACTATTTTTAGTTTGTAATACAACTTATTTTATAAATTTAGTTAATTATGTATTATGTAATATATATATATATATAACATTAATGTTATATATTAATTTTCTAATTGTTACATAGATTATAGCCTATTGATGGTAATAAATGAATTAGCGAATACAAATTTACTTGAAACAATTACCAAATTAATTTAATTGCTTAACTTTAATTCGTATAATATATATATATACATATAACGCATGACATCATAACATAATTAAGTTGATGATATTTCTTTTTAATTAGGGAATAATTTCATTAACTTTATACATAATATGGTTTTCTTTATAAGATAAATGATAAAAAATATAGTAAGTTCAAATCGAGTTCGAACGAGTAAACATACTAACCGAGTTCGAGTACCTTTGTTTAAATTCGGCTAACTTGATTCGTTTGCAGCCTCAAATGAGATCATATAGTGTGAATTGAATTTTATGAATACTTTTGGTCCGTTTGCCGCCTAAACAAAGATCATATAGTGTGAATTGAATTTTATGAATACTTTTAGAGTTTTCTGAATAAAAATCCTTTAAGATATATATGATTTGTACGCGGTATAATTAGGGTAGGTGAAAAGTGGGTAAATAAATTTTAAAAAGTTATAATATGTTTCTATTTTTTTTTTTAACCCAAATCTAAGCAATTAAATTATTAGATGAAAAGCTTTTGGATTTATAGTCTCTTTTTAAAATTTAAGAATATTTAGATTCAAAATAAAAGATTTTCATAAACAATATTTAAACTAATTTTATCTCTCTTCTGAGTTTTAAACTTTCATATATGTTTAAAAAAATCATACGGCTCGTTATCCTAAAAAAGAAAAGCACCCAAAACATAAGGAGGGTGCAGGCTGCAGCCTGCCAGGGAGAATCCCATTGAATCAATAATGGACGCATATGCATGCTTGTGGATGTATATAATTATTGTTTACGGTATGCAAGAAATGATCAGGTGCGTAGCTAACTAGTTACTAGTACTGATATATCTACGAACCAATTATATAAAAAGTAATCATATAAATTAGTATGATTTCATCTGATTCATTATATCTATTTTATAATAAAAATAATTTTATAATCTGACGAATCACATTAAATCACATCAATTTGTGAGATTATTTTTATGTAATCTATTTATAGTTAGAGTATATCTTATTAATTATACATGAGAATATGTACTTCTAAATTAAGTTTTCTTCATGCGATTGAAATGTGTTTGTCAATATATAGATCTGGTCGGACCAATTAAAAAAGAGTGGGGCTACTCTGTCACCCCACTCTTACCGCTGGTACGCCCAGCGCTTTTTTTTATATTTTTTTAATACATTTAAATATTTTTAAAAAATTAAAAAAAAAATACACCAATACATGTAAAATTACTTTCTTAATCACTAAGTAAAAAAAAAAAAAAATTGACCAGTGATCAAATAGAATAGGCAAAGTGGGGAGGCAAAATAGCCTTTTTCATTAAAAAATAACAAACATGAGTACTACGTAGTTCAAAGGAAGCTCCAATAATATTCTCTTGTAAAGAAAAGTGCAACTTTTTCTACAAATTAATATTACTTTTAGGATCATTTTACAGTCACCGAGAATTAATAGAATTCTCACCCAACATATATGTAAATTTTTTTTTCAAACATTAATTTTTAAACCTTTTAAAATATTTTTAAAAAAAGTTATAAAATTATTAAAAAAATGTTTCCTTAACCATTAACTAAAAACTAAAAAGAATTAAAAAAATTAAAATTAGTAGTCTTTGTCGGATGCATCATTCCCCTTACTTTTAACGTGAAGTCAGACAGATTTCCCCAATGATATATATTATAAGAAAACTATTTATTTATAATCAGCTAAAAGTAGTATGTTTTCGTCGTAAATAGTTATTATCGTCGAAAATAATCTGTCACAAATGCTTGTTTTTTTTGTAGAAAATATCAAAATATGGTCTTTTTAGTAAATATCAAAATATTACTGATTTTTACATTTTTTTCTCTAAAATATTTATTGGATTTTCAATTTTTTAAATTTATCTCTCTTAGTTTGTTCACTACTATTAGACCCGTAAATAAACAAGACTTATACTCCACACTAGATCACCACTTGATATTAATTTGACTGAAAATAAAGTTAGTTTGTTCATTAAATGAACCATATATGTAGATCCAACTTGGCTTTACTTGTATAAAAGTATATATACTTGGCTTCACTCATATAAAAGTCGGCTTGACTCAAATTATAATTTAATTTATATTATTATTCTTAACTTTATTATACTGAGAATATCTTAAGTTTTTAAAAAATTAAGAGGAAGTGATCACATGAATCCTAATTAACAACATTATATATGTTTTAATCCTTATGAATACAACCATTAATTGATATATAGTAATTCATAATATAAATTAATTAGATACGTACAAAAATCCAAAACTAGCTTGTCAAGATTTTTAGATAGAGTTATGAGATAAAGTTACGAGATATAATATTAAAGAATAAAGGAGAAAGTATATTCTCAAACCAAGTCTCCTATATGCTGTCTCACTAGATGAGGAAAAGGTGGAGTTCTGTTACATCTTACTGCCTGAGCAATAAGATGAGTTTGTTCCCCTGATCTTTTTTATCTGACGTGGTGTAGAATGGGGGAATTATAAGACATCTGAGGTCATGTCAACTGAAATTAACCAATGAGGAAAACACATCAATAGACTAAATCCGGGAAAGTTGGAGGCCCGCTACAAAAAAAACTGCTTATTTGCGACCAGTTATTTCTAGCAAAATTATTATTTCCAGTTAAAATAAGTCTATTTTCATCACAAATAGTCATTTTCATTGCAAACAAATGGTCACAAATACCCATTTTTCTTTTAGTAAGGTGACTTGGAAAAGTGAGTTTTGTCTGATGGTGGAAACTATATATGTTCAGAATGATACATTAATAGAGAGGTTGTTCACTCAACCATGGGGAGAATTCGGAGGATAGGGAAATTGTTCACGTTCCAAGAAATTCGACCGAGCCTATTTGTTATTCGGTTTGCCAGTGAAGCCGATAAACAACAAGTACTGAGAGGGAAGCCTTGGCTATTTGACAACTATATATTCATACTCTAACCATTTGATGGATTTGTGAAGCCTCATTTGATGGGTTTTGACTTCGAGACCTTCTCGGTGCAAATGCATAATCTTTCATTGGCCTGCAGGACTATAGAATCAGGGAAGCAAATTGGGTAGACAAATGATTAGTGCAGGAGGTGGATGTCCAGGAGGATGGGGTTGCGTGGGGACATACACTATATGGGTCAAAATCGAAATTGAGGGCTACCACGAGGAAGAACGGTCAACATGCACGGACAAAGGATGTGGGTACCCTTGAAGTATGAAAACTCCCAAGGATGTATTTTAAATGTATACAGATCGTACATGGAAAATAAGGATACATTTGGAATAAACGGAAAAGGGAAAGCATGCTGATGAAGTAATTTGGGACATGGCTTCAGGTAGATTCAACCCCGCGGAAGAAAATTTTGGATCATAAAAGGGATGCCAAGAGAGATCAATCATGGGAAAAGGAGCAGCTTTCCCAATGTTCGAAACATGGCCAAAGGGAACTAGTACAAGAAGGGGACGAAGCACAAACTGTCGGTGAAGCGATGAGCGGTACAAGATTTGGAAAGAGCTTTCGTGGCGGCAAAAATTGGGTCAATTTGGATACTGACATAGAAACATCACCTATTAGGGAGCAATTGATGGAGCCAGGTGGATTTGGAGTTACGGGAATCTCTCCCACGGGTATTGTAACAACCTGAAAGAAATTTGATAGAATAATTTTTTTAGACCTTAGTTGTCTTGAAATCCTTTGTCATGAAATCCCAAAAGGATTTCCTAAACTAAGCAATTGATTAGTTTTTAGTCAGTTAGTATACACGAATCGTGATGCACTATGGAGATGGAGTTTTCTTTCTTTCTGTTTAATTAAGACAAGAGTATAATTTTAAGAAACGTTAGGTAACTCTCTCTCTCTCTCTCTCTCTCTCTCTCTCTCTCTCTCTCTCTCTCTCTCTCTCTCTATATATATATATATATATAGATCTTCTCACCAGTAGCACACTCTTCGATTTCGAGGAAGAAATCTTCTTTTAAGAGGGAGAGGATGTAACACCCACCAAATCATGCAAAAATACCAAAAAGATATTGGGATTTTGGTAAGAGTAATTCTACATACAACCGTGAAGTGCGTAATCACCGCGTAGTCGCTTTGAAAAAGAGTGGGGTCCATTATTAAAAAATTAATTTTTTTTATGTGGGTCCCATATTTTATTATTTTTTTCAAAGCGATTACGCGGCGGTTACGCAATTCACGATTGTAAGTATCTTTTCTCTTTTGGTAATAGGGGCTATATGGAGAAATATTTTTGAATATTTTGAGTTAGAATTTAGTCTAATGATTTCCACTAGGAGTGGCCAGCGGGACCCCGCACCCTGTTACCCCTCCCTAGCTCCACCACACCGCCTCATCCATCCATATATATATATATATATACACACATACATTACAACAAAAATGTCATTTAGTGACGCTTTGGAATTGGTGACAGTCCCCAAACCATCACAAAAAACCAGTTTTTGTGACGGTTTATACAAACCGTCACTAAATCCAAATGAGAATTCGGCTAACGTTCGAATGTAGGCAAATTTATGTTCAAACGTCATATGGACGTTCGAACATTAAAGATATTTACATGCGAACGTAATATTTTTTTGTGCCAAGGTTCGAACGTTAGTTAGTGACATTTGAACGTTAGGGAGTCACGTTCGAACATTATTGAGTGACATTCAAACGTTAATGAGTGATGTTCGAACATTGGATAGAGTATTTGGTAAATATGACTATAATTTAAATTTTATGTAGTTTTTAAATAAAATAATGCATACTTTGTAAACAATTATTACAAATTTAAAAAGATTGAAATTTGAAGTGCAATGATTTAATATTAAAAATTGGATAAGCTAACATGAAAGAAAATTGAGAATTGAAATTCAAAACAATAGATACATCAAATAATATTAACAATACATATTTTGTAAACAAAAAACAAAAGATAATAACATTTTGTAAACAACACTCAGAAGGTCATGTTGTTCACAAATATATGAAACTCCTCTATCAGTGTCTCGACCTTTTGATTTAGGACATCGACCCGATGGGCAATCTGTGCGATAGTCTGCTCTACATGTGCGATCTGCCTATCGATCTGTTGGTCCATATGCATCATCATCTCCGAGATGACTGCATCAACCCAAGCTGGCCAGACATCCCCCGCAAATGCATCCATCGGCTGCTGACCAGTACTCCCAGTCTAGGGAGCAATATCGGGCCCAAATTGGGTTGGTGGAACAAGATCTGGTACAGGGCCAGGCTGACGTCAAGCATACCTTCCCCTATCCAATGCTCTGAATATGTGTGCTCATGTCGAGGGGGCTCATATGGTTTAACATCCACTCCTTCGCCTGAAGTGGCACTCTTCGGTCCAATAATAGTCGGCTCAAGAGGACTCCATATGGGAGGTTGTCCGTTGAGACAATACTCGCCTCGTAACGGATCCTCTAAAATATCCTTCGTGGCAAGTCGACCGGCTCTCCACATGCCACGAGTATCAGGAATTGCCCACGAGCCCAGCTGAACGTGGTCGTATGTGCCATAGGATCTAGATTGTTTGCAATAATAAGTTGCAACATGCGAAAGAAAGAATCAACTGATTATGGTTGAAAGAGTTCTTCTTCTCTAGCTGTTCCCGGTCTCTGCCAGTGAGGATGTAGAAGTCCTCATCTTGGTCGTGAACATGAGGCTCGTGCGCAGTATCCTCGGCCTCAATTGGGCCAGTAGATGATGCAGCATCCGTGCGGCCTACGCCTGCAGCTGCTCCAGGGTCTGTGTCCCATGCTGAGGTGCTACTGTGTCTCCAGCCTGAGCAACTGGTATAATCTCACCCGTCTCAACTACCCGACGGATCTCGAACAGGTCGACGATAACATCCGCCAAGACCTCAAACTGTACACTGTGTACAGTCACAGTGTGGAGGATGCGTCTTGAGGCATGGAGCACATCTCCATGTAAAACTCTCGAACCATTGAGGGGTAAACCTTCCCCCTCAACGAGCACATCGGGACCCATCCTCTCGTCACGAAGACGTCTCCCAGCGTCTTCTGCTCCCACGTCAGCTCATCGAACTCATTGATTTATACTTCTCATTCGACCATGACTGTTCGGGCCCCTAGTCGAGCAGTGTCTGGGTTGGCTCCCTCCCAGCCCTATTTCCTTATTGTCAATAGATGAGCCATATCCTAGATTAATAAGAACAAAACATTAGAACATAGTTATAAATATTTTGTAATAAAATTAATACTATTACTGCCAACGTTCGAATGTTTAGACGTACACATTCGAACGTTATCAGTAAAAGTTCTAACGTATAAATGACAACACGTTTGAACGGGACTGTCAAACGCTAAAACGCTTGAATGTGTTTACATTTAAAAGTTCGAACGTGATGAGAATTGATCCACGTGCGAACAAGCGAAATGTGACGTTCAAACATTTCCCACTTAAACGTTCGGACGTAAGTGCATTGTTCGAAACTAAAGGGTTAACATTCGAACGTATTCTACCACGTTCGAAGCTCATCGGTTAACGTTCGAACGTATTCTACCACATTCAAATGTGATAGTAATGTTCGAATGTGGTCTCAGAATGTTCAAACGTTTGAATGTATATAAATTCCACGTTCGAACGTCAATGACCACTTGAAACTCAACGGTCGTTAACATTCAAACATTACTGTGTAACGTTCGAACGTTACAACACAGGAATGGCTGAGTCGACTAAACCATTCCTGGAATAGCAAAATACACAACATTTGGCCAAAAGCCACTGTAGAAATGAAGTATAGACTTCAAGAAAGGTTTCTACAGTGGCCATTTGGCCATTGGCAATCCATGGTGGCCGGAAAATCAAATTAAAGTTTCGGCCACCAATGGGAACCGAAACTCTCCTAAAACTACTTGTTTTACGCTTCAAACGAGTTAAAGAGAAGGACCTACCTCTTTTGTGATGGCTGTGGTGGTCTTTGACGGTGGCGGTGACGGAGGAGGACGACGGAGGCGACGGAAATCAAACGTTTGAAATGACGAAATAGCCAAATCGTGATTCTGCAGTTGCCTTTTATACACGTAACGCTCGAACGTTACGTGTTGATGTTCGAACGTGGAATTTATTGTTTCAAATGTATTATGTATACGTTCGAATGTTTAAGTGGGAAATTCGAACATAGCCACATGTATTGACTATTTTTTTTTTTACTTAAATCATAGGGATAATATTATATATAAATAATATCTATTACTAGGACTGCTCGTGAACAGTTTGAGCTCGACTCGTATAAACTCGATTCGGATTCGGTTCATTTAATAAATGAGTTACTCGCGACCACTAATATTGGTTCGAATATTAGTCAAGCTAAACTCGTATAATCTCGACTCGATTCGGTCTACGCTCGTGAACAATATTCGTATAAACTTGGTTCGACTCATTATGAGCTCGCCACAATACTCGTAATACTTATATGTATATATATATATATACACACTCTTACATATATTCTTATAATCTTACATATATTCTTTTATTGTATATATTTTATGTGTTATATGTATTATTTTTTATACATAGTATAAGTAATATATTTTGTTACTTTATGTATAATAAGGTGACGAAAGAATAATGTTAAGTTACTGTACAATAATAATGTATTAAGTTCACAAAAAATTATTGAGTCAAATATTTATAAAGAGTAATCAACTCTAATTTGATTATGACACGTTCTTATCTAATTCTATTTTGATTATTTGGCCATATTTAATATTATATCAAGGATAATTGAATTCTTTAATAATAAATTAAAAACTTTAATATATAATTTTTAAATAAACGAATTAATGTACTAGGCATTCTTGATGCAATACATAGTTTATATTTTATAAAAGTTTATATTTTATAAAAATTATGAGTGAAACAAATTTTTGTAAACAAATCGCTTATGTTTAGAAATATTGTTGTGGAAATATTGTGAATATGTTATGATATAGATTTGAAATATTGTGATTATTGTTTATGAATTTTATAAATATTTTGTGAGTTTATTGAAATATTGATGAATTAATATGTTTAGAAATATTGTTATGTGAATATTGTGAATATGTTGTGTTATGGATTTAAAATATTGTGATTATTGTTTGTGAATTTTTATTGAATATGTTTATAGGGTTAGAAATATATTGTGTTTAGTTTTTGGATTTATGTGTATTTTTTTTTTATGTTTTTTGAATTTGTTCTTTCTTAAGAAAATTATAAGTTTAAGAACTTAATTGAAGTTAAAATTAAAAACACTTAATATACATTTAATATGGGAATAAATATTTAATATTTAATAAGTATATATAATATATTGATACTAGTTTAATTAGAATATGATTATTATGCAACTTATAAGTAAATAACTTAACTATCTATAAAGTATAATATACATATAATAACTTATTAAATATTCCTATTGTTGTGAGGTTCCAAATCATTATATTATTAAATATATATATATATATATATATATATATATATATAAAGAAAGTAAAATACTTTTCAAGAAAGAAGTCTTGAACCCACCAAATAAGTAGAGAGTTTGAATAAATAAATATACTTATTTAAAATAAAATAGAAAGTAAATAAATAAGGATCAAATAAATGCTTAATTAGAAATTATATACTTATCGTCTATATAAATAAATAACTTACTCAATTAAGTATATAAATATTAGTAAACATTTTAGACATAATAATTAATTATAACTAATATGTGCTCATTTTTGTAAGTAATTAAAATAAATCAACTTATATTAAGTTATAATATAAATAATAACAAATAAATAAGTATCAATTATAATGACAATTATATAATAATAATTATAATTTAGGAATAATAATCTGAAATGAATCATTATAGTATTTCGCAGCATAGGATAGCCTCAGCCAATCCAATATCACTGTAAAATACTTTGTTGTCTGTTGAAAAATCTGAATCTTCTTTTCCATAACCATTAATTTTTATTTTTTTATAGATTAACAATGTCAAACAAATAGTAGTGTTATATTGTTAATGTAACGCCCCAAACTCGGGTGGCTTGGAGAATTACTACCTGTCACTCATAAACATGTCTCCCAACACATCCAAAGAATAATCTCCAAAGACTTCATAAATGAAATCAATCTCATATCTTCTAAATAATCTCATTACAAACTCCACACAATCTTTAATGCAATAATAATAAATCAAAGGGGTCCATAACCTCCCGGTAGTCAAAACAAATCAACTAATAATTTCATAAATCTTACTAAACTCAAGATATAAATAAAACTCAAAGACATTAAAACTAAGAACACCAGAAGTCCTTCTTTTACCAACATCTCCTCAGCTTAAACACAAACAGCAATCTAATCCAGATCCTCAATTGGACTCTCCACATCATCTGAAAAATATTACAGTGATAGGGGATGAGTTATCAACAACTCAGTAAGCAGAAATCATATACTAGCGTGCAAACATGAGCATTTACAAAGTAGAGCATGCAGAACAAAATATTTTCCAGAGTTATCATGCAGAACAGAACATATTTTTAAAAATAACAGAGCGATGGTTTTAAGACAAGTAAAACACATAGTACTTTGGCATAACATAAACTGAATATCATCATCAGATCAAAACAGAGCATCAAACAGAGCAGAGACCATGTTTCACCCCCGTGGTAGGGTTGTGCTAACCCCGGTGGCCAAGCCAAGCAGAGACAGAGGTGAAATCTTTCCTTTATTCTTCTCGGAGCCCCAAGTGTGCACACAGGAAAGACCACAATAAAACTTCTTTGTTTTCAAAGTGGGTGCACTCAGAGACAGAGAAGTTGGTACCAACCCAAACAGAGTAGAACATAACAGAGCAGAGCAGAGCAAAGCAGAGACAGAGTCAGATATGAAAACCAATACACCATGCCAAAGGTTTTCAGATGTTATATCAAAATAATACAGAGTACCAAAACAGAATCAGACAGTTTACACACGCCGAACACAAAAGCCAGAACATCTTTCTAAATAAATGCACAACTTTTCATATTCTCAATATCGCTCTTTTTCCAGATTTCAGAAACCACATGAGAGAATTTAGCTCATGTCTACACAATGCATGTCAGAATATATTTTTCCTTTTTCACACAGATTTCATGAATAAGAAGATAAGTAACCGAGGTTGATCTTTGTTTTCACAAGTTCCCAACACAACACAAATTATGCAAGTTTTCATAAAATTAACCTCAGTCTTATTAACTTGTATAAAATCCAGTATAGGAACCCCGCTTACTTGACTCTTGCAGTGTATTATCTATACCTTGAAATTATCCTCTATTAATCTCGTCACCTATTCATAAAAAAATATATAAACTAAGTGTTAAAAGAAAATAACACAACCTCCATCTAAATAATTAAAACCCACAATTTCAAACCATATTATAGCAAAAATAGTTTACTAAGTCAACCAAGTAGTAATCTGGACAGCCCTAAATTCAATCCAAAATACCATATACTAATCTTAATATTTACTAAAACACCCTCCAAAGTCAACGTCCAACACCAATAATCAAAAATTCTAAGGCCATTCTAATACAAAGTGTTGGCTTACTCACTTAAATGACCAAGAACTCACGGACAACACTTTCAAGTATATCATTGAAGTGAAAAAATTGACTTGAAGGGAAAGTGTGTGTGCGTGCGTATGAGACCAAGAACGAGACTAGCTTACCAACGAAAATTAATTTCTCCCGTAATGGTTTTAGTAGTTACACGAGAAGCCGAAAACTGAAAGTCCAAGAACTAGAAATCACAAGCCACGGAAGCCCAAGAACTGACGAAATGAAAACTCAAACTCACGGCAACAACAAACTGCATAGATGAGGAACATAAAAAAATAAATACCAAGAAGCAGAAACTGCACACTTACAGTAAAGGAAATCGAAAGATCAAAGGAATGAAGATGGAACTCTTACCAGCCGAAAGTGGATGGGTGAGAAGTGATGCACGCTGTGTTGCAGAGGAAAACCGAAACGTGCAAATGGAGAGGAACAGAGGACTGCAGTAAACGGCAACCGAAACAAGTGCAGTGCAAGAGAGAAACCGAACTTGAGGAAACTTGGGCAGAGAATCGGAACTCACAGACTAACGCAGCAACAAGAAATAAATTGAAACCGAAAGAATAGAGAGAGACGTGTGAGAGAGAGATGCGGGAGTGGAAGAACCGAAAGAAAGAAACAAAAATGAGAAAGAGAGGGAAAAGAAATCGGGGGCTGGGGGAAGAAGATACTTACCCCAAAACGACGACGCACCTCCAAGAAACGGGCTGGGCCATTTCACGCGTGGATCCGGGCCACACGACGACTGTGCCTTACATCCTCCCTCCCTTACAAACAAATTCCGTCCTCGGAATTTGCTATAAGCTATAAGAACTCTCTTCGAACAAGTGAGGATACTTGACTCGCATCTCTTCCTCGAATTCCCATGATGCTTCATTGGTAGCATGATTATTCCACAATACTTTAACCAAAGAAATAGTTCGATTCCGCAACACTTGCGCTTTCCTGTCCAGAATCCGCAATAGTTCCTCGGTGTAGGTCATGTCCTCTTAAATCTGCAAGGGTTCATGATCTATGATGTGAGTGGGGTCATGGATGTACTTCCTCAACATGGACACATGGAACACGTTATGCACCCCTGAGAACGCCGGTGGTAGAGCCACCCTGTACGCCACTGGTCTAATCCGATCAAGAATCTCAAACGGTCCAATATATCTAGGGCTCAACTTACCTTTCTTTTCGAATCTCATAACTCCTTTCATTGGTGAAATCCTCAAGAATTCCTTATCTCCAATCGCAAACTCTAACTGACGGCGGCGTTTATCTGCATAACTCTTATGTCGGCTTTGAGCTGCTTTCATTCTAGCCCGAATGGTGTCTATCTTTTTGATGGTCTGCTTAATAATCTCTGGCCCTAGAAGTTACCTTTCACCTACTTCATCCCAATACAATGGAGACCTACATCTCCTGCCATACAAAACCTCGTAAGGTGCCATCCCAATGCTAGCCTGGAAACTATTATTATATACAAACTCAACCAATGGTAAATGTTGTATCCAAGATCCCTTGAAATCCATCAAGCATGCCCTCAACATGTCTTCTAAAATCTGAATAGTTCTTTCTGACTGTCCATCTGTCTGAGGGTGAAAAGTAGTACTGAAACTTAGCTGAGTACCCATTGCCTCTTGTAAGTTTCGCCAGAACTTAGAGGTAAAATGAGGATCTCTATCCGACACAATGGATATTGGTACTCCATGCAACCTCACTATCTCCCGCACATACAGTTCAACTAGTTTCTCTAGTTTATAAGAAACTTTCATGGGTACAAAACGGGCGGTCTTCGTTAAGCGATCCACGATCACCCATATAGCATCTTGTCCGCTTACGGTCCTTGGTAGACCTGTCACGAAATCCATGGAGATATGTTCCCATTTCCACTCTGGAATCTGAAGTGGCTGTAAAAACCCTGCAGGTCTCTGATGTTCCGCCTTCACTTGTTGGCAAGTCAGGCATTGTTCTACAAATTTAGCAATTTCTCTTTTCATGCCATTCTACCAAAAGGACTCTCTCAAATCCCGATACATCTTGGTACTCCCTGGGTGAACAGTGTACAAAGAACGGTGTGCCTCTTCAAGAATTAACCTTTTTAGTTCATCCTCAGCAGGTATGCACACTCTACCCCTAAACCTCAAAACTCCATCCTTGGAAATACAAAAATCAGGTTTGTCCCCGTTTTCGATCCCTTCCATTAACTTCACCAACCCTGAGTCCACTTTCTGAGCAGTTTTGATTCTATCTATCAAAGTAGGTTGAACCCCTAAACTGGCCATGAAAGCATTTGTATCACTAGAAAATACTTCAATACCGGCTCTTTCTAAATCCATCAACAACCAATGCTGAGTGGTGATGGCTGCAACTGTCGGTCCGATCGACTTCCTACTTAAAGCGTCGGCTACTACATTAGCTTTGCCTGGGTGATAATTAATGGTGCAATCATAATCCTTGATCAACTCCAACCACCTCCTTTGTCTCATGTTTAATTCTTTTTGGGTAAAGAAATACTTCAAACTCTTGTGATCCGTATAAATTTTGCATTTTTCCCCATACAAGTAATGTCTCCAAAGCTTGAGTGCAAAAATGACTGCCGCGAGTTCCAGATCATGAGTGGGATAATTCTGCTCATACACTTTCAATTGGTGTGAGGCGTAAGCTATAACCTTCCCAGGTTGCATCAGTACACACCCCAAACCAAGCCTAGATGCATCGCTATAGACAACAAAACCGCCTCTAGCTGTGGGAACTGTTAACACCGGAGCTGTCACTAATCTCTGTTTCAACTCCTGAAAGTTTTCTTCACACTTTGCTGTCCATTCAAACTTATTATTTTTCCTGGTGAGTGCAGTGAGAGGAACTGCTATCTTGGAAAACCCATCAATGAATCGACGGTAATACCCCGCCAATCCCAAGAAGCTTCTAATCTCATGAACATTCCTCGGTGCCGACCAATTAACTACTGCTTCCACTTTTCTTGGGTCCACTGAAATACCATCCTTCGAAACTACATGTCCCAGAAACGTGATTGAATCAAGCCAAAATTCACACTTCTTCAACTTAGCAAACATCTGCTTGTCTCGGAGTGTCCCAAGTACCAACTTCAAATGTTCTTCATGCTCGGTCTCGCTTTTGGAGTATATCAGTATATCATCAATAAAGACAACCACAAACTTATCCAAAAACTCATAGAACACCATGTTCATCAAGTCCATGAATACTGCTGGGGCGTTAGTCAGGCCAAAAGGCATGACCAAAAACTCATAATGGCCATATCGGGTTCTGAACGCAGTCTTAGCCACGTCTTCTGCTCTGATCTTCAACTGATGGTAACCCGATCGAAGATCAATCTTTGAAAATACTTGAGCACCCTGGAGTTGATCAAATAAATCTTCTGTACGGGGTAGCGGGTACTTATTCTTTATGGTCACCCGATTAAGTTCCCTGTAATCGATACACATTCTCATCGATCAATCCTTCTTCTTCACAAAAAGAACTGGAGCTCCCCAAGGTGAAACACTGGGCCTGATGAAACCCTTGTCTAACAAATCTTGCAACTGCTCTTTGAGTTCCGCTAATTCAAATGGCGCCATGCGATAAGGTGCTTTCGAAAGGGGTGTCGTGCCTGGAACTAACTCAATAGCAAACTCTACCTCCCGCTCGGGTGGAAGTCCCGATAAATCTTCAGGGAAAACCTCTGGATAATCTCTCACAACAGGTATCTATTCCAACATCAATTCCCCCTTTGGTACTTCTACCACACAGGCTAGGAATCGCTGACAACCATCACGCAACAGTTTTCCAACCTGAATGGCAGAAATGATGGGTGGAGCCAACCTCACTTTCGGCCCTGTGAACCGAAATTCACCTTCATTAGGGGGCCTGAACACCACTTCCTTTTTAGCACAATCAATACTGGCGTGGTAAGAAGCCAGCCAGCCCATACCCAAAATCACATCAAACCCAACCATGTGGAAAACTATTAAATATGCTGGCATCAGTCTTCCCTCTATAGAAAGAGGGCATCCAGGTAAAATCTCACTACAGACTACAGAATTCCCTGTTGGGGTCGCAACCACTAACTTGTTCCTCAACCTTTCAGTATCTAAAGTGCAAAATCTAGAGTACGCCGTGGAAACAAAAGAATGTGTCGCTCCCGAGTCAAATAACACAATAGCATTATTAGAAAACAAAGAAAGAGTACATGTGATCACATTCGAACTCATCCATGAACCAAGAATATTCAAAGTCTTAACCAGAACCAATCAAAAGAAAATAATATAAAATATAAATCCTCAAAGCAAAACAAAAGAGTCATACCAGTGATCACGTCATTCCTACCCTCAACCTCTCCAGGTGTCAGTGCAAAAACTCGAGCAGGTGCAGTAGGACGTTGATTGCTGCCCCAAGTTGATACTTCATTCCTCTGAGGTGGCGGTATGAACGTCTGGTTGCTTCTATTTTGCATTGGGCAGTCCCTGATGTAGTGTCCTGATTTGCCACAACGGAAACACAATCCCGCCCCTTTTCTGCACTCTCCGGAGTGCACTTGATTGCATGTCCTACACTGGTAGGGCTGTTGATTACTCTGTACTGGAATTCTTCCTGAACTACCACCTTCACTCCTCCTTTTCCACGGTCCCTGGTCCATGCCAGAATGGTACCCGGTAGGAGTAGTCCTTTTCCTCTGTTCGTGCAACGCAACACTTCTTTGAAGGGTTCTTTCAAAGACTGTTGCTTTATTCACCAATTCTGAGAAGTTCCGAATCTGGAAACCCACCACACGCTCGTACAGTTTCTCATTCAGTCCTTGCTCAAATTTGCGTGCCTTCTTTTCCTCATCGGGAATCAGATAAGTAGCAAAACGGGATAACTCAGTAAACCTAGCAGCATACTGATGAACCGTCATTGTTCCCTGAACCAAGGTGGCAAATTCCATAGCCTTGTCCTCACGGAACGAGCTAGGGAAAAAGCGCTCAAGAAAGATCTGCTTGAAGTGCAGCCAACTGACTATCTTTGTCCCCTCTGCTTCCCTGATAGATCTTTCAGAGATCCACCACCTCTTCGCTTCCCCAGTAAGCTTGAATGTGGCGTACGCCACTTTTTGCTCCTCAGTACAGGATAGGACTCGCAAAATCTCCTCAATGTCCTGAATCTAATTTTCTACCAGAGTTGGATCGCCCCTCCCATCAAATAAAGGAGGGTGCATTCGATTGAATTGTTCTACAGTACAACCCCCTTCATTGAAGTTATGCTGGCGACCCGCGGGATTCTGCACAAGGTCATCAATTAATTGATGTGCAGTCGCTCGCAGTACTTCGGAAGCACTCGGGTTTGCTTCCCTTTCATTCTCGTTCGCATTCAGATCCGACATGCTTCGTTCTCTACGACGAGGTGGCATCCTGACAAAATAACTAGAATTTTTAATAATCGCTTCCAAAATAGAGTTTATAAGAACATAGAAAATTTAGTGGTATTGGTAAAAACAAACGTATTTATTATAATTCAAAAATTATAAGAATACCCATAACGGAGAAAAGAGAAGTACATATAACCGTAGCAATAATCAAACTCCACAAACTAAAACTTTAACCCATTTAACTATTTAAAAGGCTCCGTTATTAAACTAAACCTTAATCAACATGAACTTAGTTCATAGACCTGTGAAATACCACACTTCATAGCTATTCCTGAAGCCTGCGAATTCTAAGACTTCCCACTTCAACCATATTCAATCATCTAGTTCGCTTTACTATCATAATAAATCTGTAAATGATTTCTTAAACACTATCTATACTCTAAAATCTTTACGTCCTATGAACCCACAGAAATCTAAACCTCCAAGGTTTATAGTATGCAGAATTCAAACCTGTCTCTGATACCAAATGTAACGCCCCAAACCCGGGTGGCTTGGAGAATTACCACCTGTCACTCATAAACATGTCTCCCAACACATCCAAAGAATAATCTCCAAAGACTTCATAAATGAAATCAATCTCATATCTTCTAAATAATCTCATTACAAACTCCACACAATCTTTAATGCAATAATAATAAATCAAAGGGGTCCATAACCTCCCGGTAGTCATAACAAACCAACTAATAATTTCATAAATCTTACTAAACTCAAGATATAAATAAAACTCAAAGACATTAAAACTAAGAACACCAGAAGTCCTTCTTCTACCAACATCTCCTCAGCTTAAACACAAACAGCAATCTAATCCAGGTCCTCAATTGGACTCTCCACATCATCTGAAAAATATTATAGTGATAGGGGATGAGTTATCAACAACTCAGTAAGCAGAAATCATATGCTAGCGTGCAAACATGAGCATTTACAAAGTAGAGCATGCAGAACAAAATATTTTCCAGAGTTATCATGCAGAACAGAACATATTTTTAAAAATAACAGAACGATGTTTTTAAGACAAGTAAAACCCATAGTACTTTGGCATAACATAAACTGAATATCATCATCAGATCAAAACAGAGCATTAAACAGAGTAGAGACCATGTTTCACCCCCGTGCTAGGGTTGTGCTAACCCCGGTGGCCAAACCAGGCAGAGACAGAGGTGAAATCTTTCCTTTATTCTTCTCGGAGCCCCTAGTGTGTACACAGGAAAGACCACAATAAAATCACTTTGTTTCCAAAGTGGGTGCACTCAGAGACAGAGAAGTTGGTACCAACCCAAACAGAGCAGAGCATAACAGAGCAGAGCAGAGCAAAGCAGAGACAGAGTCAGATACGAAAACTAGTACACCATGCCAAAGGTTTTCAGATGTTATATCAAAATAATACAGAGTACCAAAACAGAATCAGACAGTTTACACACGCCGAACACAAAACCCAGAACATCTTTCTAAATAAATGCACAACTTTTCATATTCTCAATATCGCTCTTTTTCAGATTTCAGAAACCACATGAGAGAATTTAGCTCATGTCTACACAATGCATGTCAGAATATATTTTTTCTTTTTCACACAGATTTCATGAATAATACAGATAAGTGACCGAGGTTGATTTTTGTTTTCACAAGTTCCCAACACAACACAAATTATGCAAGTTTTCATAAAATCAACCTCAGTCTTATTAACTTGTATAAAACCCAGCATAGGAACCCCGCTTACCTGACTCCTGCAGTGTATTATCTATACCTTGAAATTGTCCTCTATTAATCTCGTCACCTATTCATAAAAAAAATATATAAACTAAGTGTTAAAAGAAAATAACACAACCTCCATCTAAATAATTAAAACCCACAATTCCAAACCATATTATAGCAAAAATAGCTTACTAAGTCAACCAAGTAGTAATCTGGACAGCCCTAAATTCAATCCAAAATACCATATACTAATCTTAATATTTACTAAAACACCCTCCACAGTCAACGTCCAACACCAATAATCAAAAATTCTAAGACCATTCTAATACAAAGTGTTGGCTTACTCACTTAAATGACCAAGAACTCACGGACAATACTTTCAAGTATATCATTGAAGTGAAAAAATTGACTTGAAGGGAAAGTGTGTGTGCGTGCGTAAGAGACCAAGAACGAGACTAGCTTACCAACGAAAATTAATTTCTCCCGTAATGGTTTTACTAGTTACACGAGAAGCCGAAAACTGAAAGTCCAAGAACTAGAAATCACAAGCCACGGAAGCCCAAGAACTGACGAAATGAAAACTCAAACTCACGGCAACAACAAACTGCATAGATGAGGAACATAAAAAAATAAATACCAAGAAGCAGAAACTGCACACTTACAGTAAAGGAAACCGAAAGATCAAAGGAATGAAGATGGAACTCTAACCAGTCGAAAGTGGATGGGTGAGAAGTGATGCACGCTGTGTTGCAGAGGAAAACCGAAACGTGCAAATGGAGAGGAACAGAGGAATGCAGTAAACGGCAACCGAAACAAGTGTAGCGCAAGAGAGAAACCGAACTTGAGGAAACTTGGGCAGAGAATCGAAACTCACAGACTAACGCAGTAACAAGAAATAAATTGAAAACAAAAGAAAAGAGAGAGACGTGTGAGAGAGAGATGCGGGAGTGGAAGAACCGAAAGAAAGAAACAGAAATGAGAAAGAGAGGGAAAAGAAATCGGGGGCTGGGGGAAGAAGATACTTACCCCAAAACGACGACGTTCGCACCTCCAAGAAACGGGCTGGGCCATTTCACGCGTGGATCCGGGCCACACGACGACTGGGCCTTACAGTTAAACTAGAGAGAAATGGAAGAATATGCTCACAAGCTTACTATCTTGTAGACAACGTGGGAAAATTATCTTGAAGAAATGTCCATTAAATTGCCTGACTGTCAAGGCCAGAGAGTTTGTGACAGTTAAGTAATTAGATTAAAATTTAGACATTTCTTCAAGATCATTCTCCCTCCCTCTCTACTTATAGCAAACTTGTGAACATATTCTTCCATCTCTCTCTAGTTTAACAATATAACACTACTATTTGTTTGACATTGTTAATTCAAACAACATGAAAATATTATTTGTAGTGTTTTTTTATAGATCTTGTGTGACATTGGATAAATAACGTTAGACCCGTTTGGAAATTAGTGTACATTTAAGTGTTCACTAATTCCTCAATTGTCCAGTGTGAGATTATATTTATCTATATTGCACATTCTTGTTACTTCTACTGAACACGTTTAGTATGAAGTTTCGGTGTCTTCCTCTACTATTTTTCGGGTATATTGTTCGTAGGGTCATTGTGTGGGATGTCGACGAAAGCAATAAATATAGTATTAGATTTATTTAACGAGGTGCTTCCCGAAGGGTCTGCATTACCGAAGAACTTTTATGAAGCGAAACAATTGAGAAAATGATTAGGGTTTGAGTACAAGTCCATACATGCATGCAAGAATGATTGTGTTTAACAAGCATGTCCTGTATACGGAGAGTCGAGTTGAAAGGGTAAGAAACATGTGCCGATTAAGGTGTTGCGATATTTTCTCTTGAGACCTAGATTGCAAAGACTATATATGTGTAAAAAAACAACTCACGATATGAGATAGCACGAGGAGAAAAGAGTTAAGGATGACGCATATATGAGGCACCCAGCTGACACACTTGCGTGGCAATCTTTCAATGATCAATACCCAGAGTTTGGGATAGAAGCTCGGAACATGCGCCTCAGACTTACAACCGATGGATTCAACCCTTTTTGGAATATGAGTATAAGTTATAGCACTTGGCTCATAGTATTGATTTCGTACAATCTTCCACTATGGAGGTGCATGAAGGTGCTCAACTTTTTGTTAACTTTACTTATCCCCAGCCCGAGATCACCTAGGAATGATATTGACGTATTCATGTAGTCGTTGATTGAAGAGCTGAAAGATTTATGGGAAACAGACATCAAAACTTATGATGCATCCACGTCGACATTTTTCCAGATGCATGCTGCGGTAATGTAGACGATAAATGACTTTCCGGCATATGAGAATCTTTCCGGTTGGAGTACTAAAGGGAAGTTAACATGTCCGACATGTAATAAAGAAACTGGTAGTGAGTGGTTAAAATATTATAAGAAGTTGTGTTTCATGGGTCATCGTCATTATCTACCAGTAAATCAAGCATGGAGAAGAGAATGCGCTAAGTTTGATGGGAGAGTAGAGGACATAATTGCACCAAATGAGTTGTTTAGAGAAGAGATAGTGAAACAACTGGTACATGTTAGAATGAATAATTTTGGCAAAGGTTGGGGAAAGAACAAGAGAAAACGAGGCGCAGCAGAATTGAATTGGGCAAAGTATTGTATTTTTTTTGGACTTGTCGTATTGGTCGTCCTGCATGTTGCAACATAGTTTAGATGTAATGTACATAAAAAAGAATATATGTGATAATATACTGGGTACATTGATGAGCATTAACAAAAAGATAAATGACATGATCAAGACGAGGAAAGATCTTGAGAGAATGAAAATTAAACATAATCTACATCTACGGGTGGAAGGCAACAGAGTGGTCATGCCGCATGCATGTTTTACGATGACGAATGAGGAGATGATGGACTTCTGCAAATGGTTGCAAGGTGTGAAGTTGCCAGATGGTTATGTTTCAAATATCGATAGATACGTGAGCCCTAATGACTCAAAAATTAGTGGATTGAAAAGTCATGACTGTCACGTATTTTTGCAGAAGTTATTACTGGTGGGAATTCGTGGGAAGCTGACATCTAATGTACGTGTTGCCAAATTCGAGCTCTGTATATTTTTTAAGGATTTGTGCGCTTGAGTAGTAAATCGAGATATGTTGCAGAAGATAGAAGAAGACATAGCTACTATACTATATAAATTCGAGCAGATCTTTCCACCATTATTTTTTGATGTCATGGTCCATTTAGCAATACATTTACCCTGGGAGGTACTGTTGGATGGACCGGTACAGTTCCGTTTGATGTATCCAGTTGAAAGATATTTGGGTCGACTGAAGCGCACTGTTGAGAATAAAGCCAGAGCCAAGGGTTCAATAATAGAGGCCTATATAATTGCTAAATAAAGTTAAGTGGTACATGCTAAATAATTGCCAGATTGATGACTATCTCAAGTATGTCGTTGCATGCTTCGAATAATTCTAGTTAAAAAAGTTTAACTATAACTTTTGTGCTCAAAATAATATTCTTTTGCACTTATATACAGTGAGCACATGGACAAACTTAGGACGGAAGGCGTAGAGAATATAGAGGCAAGACACGCGGAAGAATTTTCCAGATAGTTTGAACAACGTGTATGAACTAAAATTACATATATGTTAGATTTTGAAACTTTTAACTCTGGGTAACTTTTAATAAGTATATACTATTTCAATTAATAGATTTTTGAACAACGTGTTCGTGATCCCATATCAGTTTCTCCTGAATTGTATGCATTGGCCCGTGGTCCCTCAAATAGAGCACTTCGATACACTGCATACACGGTTCGAGGTTATAGATTTCATATTTTGGACCGTGAACGTAATAGAAAGACTCAAAGCTGTGGTGCGTTGGTCGAGGGGAGTCATGGAACAGATAATATTGACTATTATAGTGTCATACGTGATATTATCGAATTGAAATATCTAGGTGGGTCTATAACATATGTCTTTAAATGTGATTGGTGAGATCTAGGCGGTGGTCGGGTTTCGATACATAGGGATAATCACTTTACGAATGTCAATACTGCATCTAAATGGTACGAAGATGATCTATTCGTATTGGCTTGTCAAGCTACCCAAGTCTATTACTTGATTGATCCAATGAAAAGCGCTGATGAAGATAGTGGAGAGATAACTTGGCAAGTCGTACAAAAAATTTTCCCTCGAAATATATATGAAGCAGGAACAAATGCGAATTACGAGAATAGTGAAGATGAAGATGACACTCTGATTGTAGAGGCCTACCAAGAAGATGGAGAGGGTATTAACTTGTTTGTTGATCTCGGTACACTCGAGTTGCTCCCCTTGTGTAGAGATGACGTCTCTCACCCGTCCATCTTGATTCATCCGTATTAAATGATTATTCAATTCAAGTAAGTGAGGAAGAAAAAGAAGAAGACAAAGAAGAAAAAGACGAAGAAGAATCCTGGGAGAAAGTGGATAAGGAGGACGAAGAAGACGTTAATGATGATGACAAAGATGTTATTGAGAGAGATTCTAAAATCAGCATGGAAAATACATCTGAAGATGAAGAATAAAAGTACTAAATATTTTATTCATATAGGTGACTATAGAATATTATATTTTTCATAATTTCTTCTAATTAATTTTCTTTATAATATTAATCATTTTCAAGGATGCCGCCAAAACGACAACGAAGAAATGTGTCTCATTCGCCAAGTCCAAGTCTCGAACTCGTTGAGGACTCCCCACCTGAGGAATTCGCTCCTGAAGATCAAGTTAACACGTAAGAGAACGATAGTCAGTCGACGCCTACCAGTAAGGAAATGTCGTTGATAATTAATTATATATTAATACTTTGTCTCAATAACTATATAACTATAATTATACTATTATCTATTAGTTGATGCATCTGCTCATCGCGATCGTGGCTATACACGTGGCATTTCTCTTGAGAAAAATATAAGGTACAGAAAACTCAAAGTCATCATTCCTGATAATTCCACTGGAAGAGTGGATGATAATGCAGTAGTGCTTTCCTCCTATATTGGCACAGTAGTCCGAGCTTATACTTCATTTTATGTGCAATCATGGTGAGATGTTCCAAATGAGATTAATGAGCACATTCAGAGTCGTGTGCTGGTGAGTTTACTTTGAGAGTACATTTTTTTCACCTAAATTAGTATATCATATTTTTGACGTAATTCACATATTAGGATGAATTCGACCTCGACTTTGGCCGTAGCGAGGATTCGAGAACTATGAATGAGTTGATGGCTACACTATTCCGACGTCACAGGGACAATGTCATGACCACTTCAAGAAGTTTGAGACGTTGGAAGAGGCTGCACAATCTCCTTTCCAGCAAATGAAGTTAGACGATTAGAGAAAGTATTGTGATCTTTTCGCAACTATAGATTATCAGGTATTCTAGATTTATATCCTTTAATTATTTACATTTATATATATATATATTATATGTATATATATTACAATCAACATTGTTAATTAATTTTGTAGCGCTTAAGTTCTACAAATGCACATAATAGATCCACTCTGACTATCCACCATCATGCCGGTTCAAGATCATTCTACCGTGATATGAACCCGTAGCAATGAAATCTCTTGAACCCACAATCAATTTGAAAACTCCCTAAAAAAGCCAAAATCAAGTCAATGGATGGAGAATGTAGACCCGATAAGAATTCGTTTCAAGAATCTAGATTATATTAAAATCTAAACTCGTTGAAGAACCCGTCTCAAGAACCCAGATTACAAGGAGGAACGCCACAAAGGTTGTGATTTGCCTTTGATAAGTTCAAAAGTTCATTCAAAAACAAGAGGAGATAAACTCAACTCACAATGAATAAATTCATCAAATTTCATAAACTTCTTAAAATAAGGCTACAAAGAGTATTTAAACCAAAACTTAATTAAAACCCTAGCCAAAATAAAGTCATTTCTTCCAAAAACACCCCTGGATGAATAGTATCACGGCTACAGTACCGCGGCTACAGTACCTCTTTAAACCCTAGTTCCTAAAAAATAACTTTCCAAATAAGCTCTTGGCCAAAATACAAGGCTTTCCCAAAAATATTAGTTCATAAAAAATAAGACATATTTGAGCCAAGCATCCTCAAGCCCAATTATTCTAGACTAATTCCTATAACTAATAAAATAAGCTTTTTTAATGAAATAAATAAGTCCAAGGCCTTCAATCACATAATCATAATAATAGGCCCTAATTTATGTTGCACTCTTCCATAGCTTGTATCACGTGGATGATCACTGGATCTCATTCTCTTAAGCCCATCTGAATATTTGGCTCTTGCTAGACTTATCCCAAGTGGATTGCACCAATCATTGCATTGCTTCCTTAATTTTCTTAGCTCTTGATCTTGTAATTGGCCCATCTAGAACTTGCAAATGATCTTTAAGACTTGGTCCACCTTGGTTCCCATCATTCCCCCTCTCCTCAAAAGGATTCGACCTCGAATCTCCACCTGCATCAAAGAAAAAAAGGCTAATAACATTGAAAATAGCAGAAACATGATACTTACCTGGAAGATTCACGTTATATGCATTTTCATTAATTTTCTCAAGAATTTGAAAAGGTCCATCCAAGCTACTCCTGTCATCAACAAGCAAAAGCATCAAAGCTAAAGGAGTAAGTGGATTAAAACCATAAATAATTTCAAACGGAGAATAAGAAATAGTAGTATGCAATATTTTATTATATACACACTCTAATAAGGGTAAATGATACTCCCATAAACGTTCATGTAACAATTCAATGAATGACAAATGATACTCCCACAAACGTTCATGAAACACAACTAAAGTTTTCCTTACACCAAAATAACCACTCCGATTATATGTAAACACAATGAATGGCAAGAAATACTGCCACAAACGTTCATGCAACACGTTAATGAATGGAAAATGAGACTCCCACAAATGTTCATGCAACATGTCAATGAATGGCAAATGATACTCCCACAAAAGTTCATGCAATACGTCTAAAATTTTCTTTGCACCAAAATGATCCATCAAACCAAATCCATGCACAAGCAACTTACTCATAAGACTAGTAGGCTCACAAAGTCTATTATCTTTAAACAAATACCAATCTAGTCTATAAAACTGACCAAACGACGCTTTTTCACTTACTCCATACACACTAGCCAAGCCATCATTATTAACATACAATTTCTTATCATATTCAAGTCTCAATAACTTTGCATCTAAGATGATGAAAATGACATACTTTCTTGCTAAAGTATCAACCACAAAATTTTCTTCACCTTATGTGTACTTGACTACATGAAAAAAGGTCTCAATGAATTGCACCCACTTGGCATTTATTCTATTCAACTTACCTTGTCCCTTCAAGTGAGTCAAGGACTCATGTTCTTCGAAGAAAGGTCGGATAGGAATTGTTGCACCTGGCACAAAATCAATGTAGTACTCTATCTCCCTAATAGGTGGCAAACCACTAAACACACCGCTAGGAAACACGACCTCATATCCCTGCAACAAAAAGACAACAACACTAGGCAAAGATACGTCAAGTTCATTAGTATTAAGACTCGTCTTAGTATAAAAACTCACTTTTCTCTTTGTTTTTCTCCCACTTTCTCTTCACTCTCTCCTTTGTTTCCACTCTCTTTTTCTCTTTCCGTCTCTTTTTTCCTTTCACTCTCTTTTTTCTTTTCACTTTCTATTTTTCTGTCACTCTCTTTTTCTTCATCTTTTTTTGAACTCTCGACCTCACAATTGTTTTCCAACTCATTCTCACTTTTTCTTTTTTGATCACTCTCACTTTCACTCTTTTTTTTTTATCACTCTCATTTTCACTCTTTTTTTTTTAGCAACCACACTTTTCAGTTTCAGTTGGTCCTGGACCTGTGTTGGAGTTAAAGGAGCAAGTTTGATTGTTTTTCCATCATTTTCAAAACTGTACATGTTCCTTAACCCATCATGGATCACCTTCCTATCATACTGCCACGGCTTCCCCAACAAAATATGACCAGCATGCATAGGCACCACATCACAAAGCACCATATCCTGGTATTTCTCAATTGAAAAAGAAACTAGCACTTGCTTATCTACCCTAACCTCCTCACAATCACTCAACCACTGCAACTTATATGGTCTAGGGTGTTTCAAGATAGGTAAATTCAATTTCTCAACTAAAGTAGTGCTAGCCAAATTAATACAACTCCTTAAATCAATGATCATACCACATACTTTGTTGTTGATGTGGCATCTAGTATGAAAAATGTTCTCGCTCTGCTACTCTGTATCATCCATCTTAATTTTTGTATTGAGAGCACGCCTGGCAACAAGAGAATCACCATACTCTTCATTCTCATACTCATTTTCAACACTAGACTCACGTCGCCTCCTATCTCTCATACCCTGTAGATTTCTAATTACCACTTCTTGATGATTCATCATATCCCTCACTTCACCCAACATCAAGTTCAACTGCTCAAACTATTGTTGCATGGCTTGCAACACAAAGGATGAGTTATTTGCCATCCCCTTTGGTGATGAGTCACACCTACGAGACAATGTAATGTGCTGCACAAAAAGAATGTTAGTGGTAAAAACCTCACACAACCCATTACATGTTTACACTCAAATAATGGCACTCCACTTGTGTTTCACTCATAATTGGGTTTTTCCCGATAATAGTCTCGCACTCTCTTGCATTTTACTTCAAGATTTTTCCCACTCAAGTTCTTTAAGAACTAGTTAAACTAAATCAATACAATACAATCTTATTTTATATTCCAACCAGTAATATAGATCTAAGAAACAAGAACAAGAAAAAATGAAGGAATAAAATAACACGAGACTCAAGGAATTTATACCAGGGAAAGAGTAATTATAAAACGAGATACCAACTAGAAAGATGTATTCAGCCCCTTTGATGATAAACCTCAATCAACACATGTCTTTCTTTCTCTTTGTTGTAACTTTGTTGCAACTTTTGAATATACTACATTTTCTTTTCTTCTTCCTCTTCTTTTTTTTTCGAAATTTCTTTTATTTTATTTTCTTTTCTTTTATTTTCTTTTCCTTTCTTTTATTTTCTTTTCATTTCCTTTCCTTTCTTTTCTTTTCTTTTCCTTTCTTTTCTTTTCTCTAATTCAATCACAAACAGTAATATTCAATTGTGAAAATCAATCAATTGAATTCAAGCACACAATAATTGACAATGAAATAGAAGAGAACCAATGAAACAACACTCCAACCAATTGACAAACTTAGAGATTCAATAAACCCTAGAATTTTGAAACCCTAGGTGATGCAAATTTCAGCCAAATCAAAAATCCTAAGAATTTAGGCAGCCTACTTTTTGTTTTGTTTTTTTGTTTTTTGCTTTTTTTTTCAACCCTAGAACAATGAAGCCCTAGAATCAAAATTAAAGATGCAAGAAATAAAAGATACAATTAGATCTGATTGGAAACCTGGCTCTGATACCAAATGATATGAACCTGTAGGAATGAAATCTCTTGAACCCATAATCAATTTGAAAACTCCCTAAGAAAGCCAAAATCAGGTCAATGGATGGAGAATCTAGACCATATGAGAACTCATTTCAAGAATTTAGATCATATTAAAATCTAGACCGGTCTCAAGAACCCAGATTACAAGGAGGAACGCCACAAAGGTTGTGATTTGCCTTTGATAAGTTCAAAAGTTCATTCAAGAACAAGAGGAGATAAACTCAACTCACAATGAATAAATTCATCAAATTTCATAAATTTCTTAAAATGAGGCTACAAAGAGTATTTAAACCAAAACCTAATTAAAATCCTAGCCAAAATAAAGCCCTTTCTAACAAAAACACCCCTGGATAAATAGTGTCACGGCTACAAAAACTCGTTACAGTACCTCTTTAAACCCTAGTTCCTAAAAAGTAACTTTCCAAATAAGCCCTTGGCAAAAATACAAGGCCTTTCCAAAAACCCTAGTTCATAAGAAATAAGACATATGTGGGCCAAGCATCCTCAAGCCCAATTATTTTAGACTAATTCTTGTAACTAATAAAATAAGCCATTTTAATGAAATAAATAAGTCAAAGGCTTTCAATCACATAATCATAATAATAAGCCCTAATTTATGTTGTACTCTTCCATAGCTTGTATCACGTGGATGATCACTGGATCTCCTTCTCTTAAGCTCATCTTGAATATTCGGCTCTTTCTAGACTCATCCCAAGTGGATTGTATCAATCTTTACGTTGATTCCTTGATTTTCTTAGTTCTTGATCTTGTAATTGGCCCATCTGGAACTTACAAAAGATCTTTAAGACTTGGCCCACCTTGGTTCCCTTCACACCGTCTTGCTGATAAAATGGTAATTAATAAATTATAGAATTCATTTATTTTTCTGATATTCTTTTATTTAAATACTAATATTATCTTTTTAAAATTGATAATGTCGCTTTATTAGAAATGTGATGATCCTGAAAATTTTTCCCTCATTCATATCTATGTTGCTGCTCACACTAGTGAGTGTATGGATCCTGTTGCTGCAGATAGTTATGTAAGCGGTAGTAATTTTGTTAAAGAAATTATGCAACATGTGATTAATTTATTTTTTATTTGTATTTCTTTTAATAGGTTACTTATTGTGTGTTTTCTTTCAAATTACAGGAAAAAATGATGGAGATGCAGTCAGCTTCTGGGGAATCCTCTTTGAGTGACATAGACATATTCACACAAGTGCTCGGACCCAAGTCTAGTATGGCAAGAGGTTTGGGACAATCTTTCAAGCATTTCAGTTCATCCTCCTCAACCTCATCGACTTCACAAATTAATAATCTTACCAAAGATTTAGAAGCTGCACGGAGCGAGAATGAGTATATGAGGTCGAGACAGCAAGAGTTGGAGTCCCTCTTAAAGCGACAGTCTCATTTAGAGACGTGTTTGCAGGACCAACAGAGAGACCATGAGAAAAGAATATGCAGTGAAGTCCAAGAGTAAGTGCAATTGGCGATGATGGTGCAATTAGAACGTGTTATGTCATTGCAACAAAATCGCGGTGGGCGAGGAAAGAATAATAAATGAATTTTATCAATTTTATCAGTGTATATAACTTTTAATATCTAATTTTGAGACTTTAAGACATTGTTCGTTGTTAAATGATGGTGTGTAATATAATACAATTGGTATATTTTTTAATTTTATAAAATTAGTATTTCTAATCTGTACGTTCGAATGTAAATAAAAAAACGTTCGAACATTAGTTCACATTCGAACCAACGTTCGAACGTATTTATACAAAATTATAACATAACGTTCGAATCTACGACTCAACGTTCGAATGTACTCACCCTCAAACGAACAAAATGTTCGAATGTTTAAACGATTAAAGTTCGAACAAACCTCCAAACGTACCACTTGCGTTCGAAAGCTTCTTCGTTAACATTTGAACTAACGTCCGAACGTCATACCCGTTACGTTCGAACATTGGTCCGTTAACGTTTGATCGGAAATTTGAACGTTTATTGCAGTTAACGTTCGGACGTATAAACGTTCAAACGTAAATATGATACGTTCAAACTATTATTAACGAACGTCAACTTCTATCATTCGAATGCCAATTGGTCGAGTTGACGTTCGAACGTTCGATTGAAGGTCTGAACGTTACTTTCTGTGACAAATCTCAATTGTCACAAAAAAAGGGAACGTTCGAAGGTTACACCAAATGGAACACCCCCAACCGTCACTAAAAACGGTTCAACAATAAACTGTCACCAATTGTTTTCTTTGACGCACACTAGGTGATGGTCGTGGTGACGGTTTCAAACCAGTGTTGTGAATTTCGTACCATACTGGCCAGTACGGCCGAAATTTTTCGTACCGGCCATCCAGCCGATACAGGTACTATATCTGTTTCGTACCGGCCGATATTTCAGCCAGTGTTTTTTTTTTTTTCAAACTACAAACTTATTTTTTAACCCTCAATTCAGACTAGACTATTTATAATTTATATATATGTATTTATATATAATTTATTTATATATAGACTATTATTTTAGAATATAATTTTTATGTATAATTTATTTATATATCGACTATCCCGAAATGTTATCCCGAAACACTATCCCGAAACGGTACTGGTACCGAAATATTTCGTTCTAGTGTCTTGACCGGTACGGCGTCCGGTACGGTATTTAAAACATTGTTTCAAACTGTCAACAAATGTCTTTAATGACGTTTATGTTATTTTTTGTGACGGTTTCCTTTGTCACAAAAGACAAATTGTGTTGTAGTCGATGTCGATATATTCACAAAAGGACTCTCTTCACCTAGATTTCTATTCATGCTCACAAACAAGTTTATCATCATTTCTCCTCCCATTTTCTTGTCTTGGGCTTTTAACAAAGACAATATGGATAGCAACTCAAACAACGTATTGTCATGGTCAAAACTTATTGATTCAAAGTTATAGTTTTGTTGTATATTTAAGTAGGGGTGAAAGATTTTTAGTCCAAACCAAACGGTAAATCATGTTGGTCAATCTCGGTCCACGGTGTATGAGAAATTCAATTTTCCGTCTAGTCCCTAGGAGTTGTTGTTTTGGACAGGACCGGACCGAATCAAACCGAAATGTTTACATATAATTTTTTTAAATATTTATATATATAGTAGTTTTATAAGTTAATTATGTAGTTTTTATATAATCTATCACCATTGACCGTAAAATGTAAAATAATATATGCTATCAATTAACTAATATATCATATGATAATATATGTTATTATATGTAGATACATACTCTACTATTTACATCTAATTAAAGTAATTACGCAATTTTTTTTTTAAAGATACCTAAGTTGCAAGTAAGCATGAATAATTTATTGACAAGGAAATTATATAATATTATTCATTAAAATATATATATATATATATAGAGAGATAAAATTAGAATTTTAACCATTATGAATGCTAAAGTAGTAAGTTGTAACTATTAACATCATAAATATAATTATGATTAATTATTTTTGTAATGAGTTAGTTACATAATCTGCATCAAAGAGCTCACGTAATTTTAATTTTACTAATTAAATTATTTTTTTGGATTGATTTATCTACAAAAAAAAAATAGAAGAGGAAAAAAATATTCATGGACCGAATCGGATCGATTGGACCGACAGACCAATAGCTAAAGGTCAAGTACGGTCTATAGGGATAATCGGTTTGGCAAAAAAGGTGGACCAAAATTTTCAGTCAGTGACCCAGACCGGACCGATTACCCCTAGTTTTAAGCTGTATGAATTTTGTCTCTTTTTTTTTCTATCTTTAATTTAGCAGCCAATGTTATCATCGAAGTGTATATAAGTTGGCGGAAACATCTTACTATTAATTAGTTTTTTTCCGGGTTTCCCTTGACATATCGGTTGTTGCAGTTGGTGGGGATATACATCGATCGTGGTCAGAACATTATTGAGAAAAGTTGTGATAATCTTTAAGGCCCATCTGAAGAAGTTATGTACACTTAATTGGGAAATTTATAACTCACGATCTACCGCACTCCAAAGGTGGCTAATAGGAATAAAAAAAAATTTTGATAGGTGCTAATTTTAATAGGAATAAATTAGTAATGATCTGTCATGTGTTAATGGTTATAGCTCATTATAACGTCTAGTTTTCGTGGAATTTTTTTAAATTGAATTGAGGTTGGCTTTCATAGTTAGTGGTTTGTTCAAGAGTTGATGCTCTTTCTTTTCCGTACGAAAGAAGTGTGTAGTTTTTTAGAAAAGAAGGAAAGGCAAATTGTGTAGATACTTTAGAGAATGGAAAATGATATTATACCCTGAGTTTTCCGGCCTTCAATTTGACCACTCATATATTCTATTTTATTTTTTAATTAATGATTAAGGAAGTAACTATTAATGTATTGATATTTTTTTAATTTTTTTTTAAATGTTTAAACATGTTTAAAAAAATGTTTGAAATAAAAAGTAAAAAAGAAAGAAAAGTATGATTTGCGCTTAAGGGGTACACCAAGTGGGCAAACTTGGATTGCATAGTGGCATGCACTACCCTTTGAAAATTTTCCAGACAAAAGAGAGGTGTTTTTACTAGTCGAGTTTTGGACTCAACCACTTCATGTGCAGAGTTGGTTTAAATTATACGACGATCAATTGAATTGTTGTATTCTGAAAGAGGTCAAAAGTCAAGATGAGTTCTACTGCACCGGTTCATTTGAGAATTTTGTATACTGCTTAGGGTTTGAATCTCCTTAAAGAGAGCGAGATTTTTGTGCTTCAATTCAAGCTGGTTTCATTTAAATGTTAATTTTAGTTTAATTTTTATTATATTATTGTGTATTTCACTAACACCATCAAACAAGACGACGGTTCGACTTTGAACAAAATATTCAATTTATGATTGATCGCTTTCCACAATATTTCTCTCTAACCTATATACGTTCGACCATTTATGCAAATGAACAAATATATATGATAATTGGGTTGATCAACGTCAATGGAAATTAGTTTATATGATCATGACATTATTCCATGTATTAATTAATTAGGTTCATTATGATTTGGTTTCCTTAAAATCGGCCTGGAACCAATATTACTAAATTAGCCATATTAATTGTGGTCAATTTCAGTACGCGGTACGTACAGCTTGTAGACAGATTGGTCCAATTTCTTTCATTGTGTAATTTTAAATTTGCGTGGCATGCATATTTAAATCAGAATTTGAGGAAGATCTCTAACAAATTATATTATATTAATGAGAGGCCGATGGAATTACTATATGATCATGATGAGTCCACGTGGTTTTGCTCGCGAACGGATTGGTACTCCTTGTATTTTGAGTTCAAAATTTTAACAAAATACATTAACTCTGAAAAGTAATTAAATATTCTTATCCAAAAAAAAAAAAGTAATTAAATATTAACGGATGGACTGCGGATGATTACGCGCGTGTATATTATATATATATATATATATCTGTGTTTGTAGAGAGAGAGAGAGATCAGAGAGAGTTGCATGGATTTAAAGATTACTGCATGCCTGCAAATTATATACCACTCTACTTCACCCAAATTTATTTCTCCAAGAGTACTGATATATATATATATATATATATATATATATATATATACATATGTACGTACGTACATACATACATAAAAACGTACATATGTAATATATCATATAGCTAGTTGTAAAATTATGATGGCAAAATGTACATCTCGATCCCTGAAGTAACGACCCATTATTACGACTGAAAATTAAACATCAGATCAGCATACATGCATGCACAGTACTATCCTCTCTCGTACAGCGTTGTGTGTTTGTGTGTGTGTGTGTGTGTGTGTGTGTGTGAGAGAGAGAGAGAGAGAGAGAGAGAGGTACAACGAAATAATAGTAAGTACGGAGAGGAGTTTGCATGGTTACAACGTTGATCAAACTTCATACAATATCAGCAGAAAAGTGGCCATGGCTGGAGCCTTCCATGCGGCCTATTGCATTGTTTTTTGTTTGTTCATGCGCATTTTGATTGTTATGCGTCCCGTTTCCATCAGAGTTGGGCAGCTGGGAGCATACGGTAATGGCATGTACCTCGGAGCTGCTGGTCATAGTAGTTGTGCTCGATTTTACAGTGTCAGCTTCCTTTTCAGCAGGTAGCTTTTGTCCTTCTTCAATTCCCTTGTAATTCTTGTAGATTACGTAAAGTGCCATCTGAAGAACCCCCAAGATGAAACCCAGAATGTTTGGAAGCTGTTGAAGAACGTGAAAATTAAAATAAAAAACAAATATCAATATTATATATATCATTAATACTAATCATGTTAATTTAATTTGCATGGTTGAGTGGACATTCTGAAGCAATAAGAAATTACTATTTTGTAAGTATTCGATCGTGTATATAATATATATATATAGTTATATATAGTTATATTAATTATATTTTTATAAATTATAATCATTGAAACACCATATAATATTATAGCAACCGACAGCTCTAATATTTAACAATATTGATTCGCTTTAAAAGTTAGTGGCAAATTAAATTAGGTATATATAGATCTGTAAATTAAGTTTGCTTATTGAGTTATAAATATATATATATATATATATATATATATATATATGTATGTATGTATGCATATGTATATGCAAGGAATTTAGGGATGCAAAAGCTTGATCAGATTTTGATCTCAAATATCCTAATTATTTTTCAGATACTGATCAAGATCGAAGAGCTGGATTAGAACTTACCGCAACATAGAAATCCTTCAATAGTATGCCATATAAGAGCCACATAACAGCACTGAGTGTGAGGAAAAGTGACAAAGTAAAGGGCATGAACTCCACGCTCTTCGTGCGTATCACCACTCTCTACAGCGCATGCAGTAAAATCATGATTATATATATGCATGCATGGGAATGCGATCGAGTCAACATCACCAAACATATTAAAGATGGAGGAAAAGGATCAAGTTCAATATATATATAATTAATATGATACTAACCATAATGCTTAAAGGTGCTGCGAAGACACTGATAGAAAAGGCTACACAAACCCATCCAAGAACTCGGACACGGTTTGGTCCTTTAGCTAAGAACTGGGAGAGAAGCAGTATCACGCAAAACCCCCCGAAATTCAACAGAAGAAGCAGCCTCAACGTCAACATCTGTAGATCAACGTACAACAATATTAATATGGTTAGAGAGAGACAGATCAGATCGGAGGGTTTTATGTACGTATGAAGTAATGTTTAGTACGTAGTACCCTAGCTTGCTTTGGTGCATATATAATATATAATGCAACGTAAATTGTCTCCACAACACAGCCGACTGAGTTTATTGTAATGAGAAGGATTTCATCCGACTTGAGTGATGCGTAGTATATCCAAAGCATCGCACTGAATATTGCAACTACATATGGAAGTGATTGAAACCCGTCTGTCGATTTCTTCTTGAAAACCCTTAAAAAGGTTGGCCTGCATTAGTTATATATGAAGTTGTAATTAATTGTATGTCCTCCGTCCAAGAACTTTGCTAGCTAGCTGCTAGATATATATATATAGCTAGGGTACTTTGGAAATTGGATAAAAAAAAAAAAAAAAAAAAAGAAGAAGAAGAAGAAGAAGAAGAAGAAAAAGAAACCTCGAACAAGAAAGGAGTACTTACACTGGAGCAAGAAAAACCACGAAGGAGACAATGTTACCTATTATATATATCGAAAAAACAAAGAGATCACGAAATCAGCCCTCTCCCATATATATATATATATATATATATATACAAGAGATCACGTTATTGCTAATTGCATTTATGTAAAAAAATTGTAAAAGTAAAAAATAATACATACATACATACATATATATATATATATATATATATATATATGTATAGGTGTATAGATTGACGATATATATTAGAAGCTAGCTAGCCGCAAGTCATGCATATATATAACATAACGTTTTTATATACTTAAAATGGGGTTTAAGTACTGCATGCATGCCTAATTGTAAATTTAAAATGAAGCCAAGAAATTTAGCAAGAAAATAATATTATCAGAAACTTATGTAGTATATATCTCTACCTAGAATGCCAAATGCAAATACCCATGGATTCTCAGTTGAGAAAATGGCCATTTTCTTTGGTTTCTGATTTCACTATATATTTTTCAAAAACAAGAAGCTAGGGAACGAACTGAAGGAGCAGGGGTTTGATCGGGAATTAGTCCCAGCTCTCTGACCCAGTTCATGCTACGAACTTGTACAGTGGGGGTACATATATATAGAGAGGTACGGTGGTGCATGCTTCATGCATGTTCTTTGTTGCATGAAGAGTGAATGACTACATTCACTCAGATTTGACCGTACGTAGTACCAAAAACCATGCACCCAACATGCCAACTCAACATAATCTACTCGATACTCTCTATCTCTATATAAGATATATTGCGCCCGCCAGACTTGCATACGTACCACACCAAAAGGCTTTCCGGGCCTAACTCTCCCTTTGAGCATTGGCATTAGACCATTGTCAAGTATAAAATTGGACTAAAAGTTAAAGTTTTGGGTAAAACTAAAGCCATTAAAAAAATTAGTACATATTAGACTATCCATCTTAAAATTAAAATAATAATATAATATTTGATATTTTAGGAATAATTTTTTTAAATTCTTGTTTAATGTTTTACAAATACACTCTATATATTGATTAATAATTTAATTTTTACTTAAAATTATTAATTTCCAACTATTTTTTTCCTCAACCTAATTATCCAACAAACATATTTTGTCAACTTTTCTCACACCCAACAATCACATATATAATTTTTGCCAACCTTTCTACTATCGAACATCCACATTTACAATTTTGTGAAGCCAACAAAAATAATTTAGAGTAAAATCTTTTTTTAGAGATGAACATATATAGTTGCCCAAATTTGGATAAAGAAATGACTTTACTGTAGCTCAAAATAGGAGACTTAGAGTTTTGATTACTCCAATGCAAACTACTTTAATAAAAATAAGCCAAAATTTGACTTGGCAATAGTACTTGCATTTGGCCGCTAGGCTCTTATAAGTAGTTTACTTGACCATATCTCCTGGGAGTTCCGGTTTTATACTTTGGAAAATGATAAAGTTACTACTAAATAACAATTTGTATACAACTATGTAATAAAATAATATTATTTTAAATTTGATTTTGACTTTTACTTATAATTTGATGTGTTTAAATATAATAAAAAATATTATTATATTTAAAATTGTCTATAAGTTATGAATGAGTAGTTAGCCTATCGCTACCCGATCACACCCTATTTGGCCGTACTACCTTGGTGTTCCACTGCTGAATCGTGGCCCTAACCTGCACTACTAGATGCATGACCCGTTGGTGCGCATATATTTCATACTTTGGCATCAACATATGACATGTGTACGTAATTACGTATAAGATGAAGTCGACAATCTGCACTATTGCAAAGAAAACTTTATATATGCTTTTTTCTTGGCTCGTTTAGGTGATTGTGAGAGAGGAATATTGCTATTGCGCTCTATCTCAAAGCTTTTGACTGTCACGCGTAAACAGGGGATTCAAAGACCGGTTCTGTTCATGTTTTAAGTGGGGCATTCATTCAATGACAACGCTATGTATCTACCAGCTGGTTCATAAGAATTAATTAATATTGGCAGAATTTGATCTCTCTCTCTCTCTCTCTCTCTCTCTGTGTCTCTGATCTGATGATCTGATCCCACCATTTTGCTTTCCAATTTGATGCATGTCATTCTAAGCAGCTCCGATTGCTTGAGTAGAAATATTATAAAGAGTTCGGGAATGCTTTTGGTCATTAGAATAAGGAAAAGATGGGCTTCAAGTGTTAGGTAGAGAGTTAAAAATATGGGTTACCTTAGAGGCCGAGCGATAAGATTCGAGATAATTAAGAATATATTAGCAAAGCCGAACTATCATTAGCATAACTCTATATTTATTAATTGATGCGTCACCATACATATATGTACTTAAAAATTAATAATTCAATCAGATTGACAACGATCGAGTTGCATGTACAACTTTTATTTATTTATATGCATAATGACAATTTCGATGTTTTATTTTCCCTCTAGCTTTCTTGATCTCGATGAGCTGGAATAAATATTGCATGTTCGTTCTCAACTAACTATTTGTAGGGTACTTATAATTATATATATATATAGAGAGAGAGAGAGAGAGAGAGAGAGAGAGAGAGATGCTGATCATGATTTTGATCACAAACCTAGCTAGCTAATATGTGGGAGAATTCCAAAATTATAAATTGATTCAAGAGATCTCAACTTTCATCATGATATAGCATGATCTATATATATATATATATATATATATATATATATATATAGAATTTAGAATTATACAGTATTCCAGTTTAGATCTTAAACTCATCTCAACTCATCTTAACTAATCATTACAACTTTTCTAAATCTCAACACAAAATATAATAAACAATTCTACTTTTTCAAATCCTAAAATAATAATAATATTAAAAAATAATATTATAACAATATTTTATTTATCTTTCAACTTTTATCTCAAATCAACTCAACTCAACTCAACTCAACTCAGTTCAATATCTAAACGCAGCCTAAAACAGCTTGTACTTTAATATCATGGTTGAATCCTCCCACATACAGTTCTAGTACGCGCGCCTAGCAAGCTAGCTAGCTAGAGATTTCTTTAAAATATTTTTCTACATCTTGGTATACCAATTAAGTACAAATTAAGTACTTGATTTGTACTTAGTACGCTAATCTAGCTAATTAAGTATTTAATCTAATCTAGCTAATACGTAGTACGCTAATAATTAAGTACAAATTAATAAAATTAATATTTTTCTCTAAAATATATATATATATATATATATATATATATATATTATAGGTCGACTGATGATGATATCAAGAAGAGGCCGATTGGATTAATTTCCTAATATTTAATGAATTAATTAATATGCCTAGATTAATAAGATGATCAATCCACAAATTCATTTAAGGGGATATTTGTATATTTTTTTCAGATAATGGGAGTCATCTTATTACATAGTGTTCTCCATCGAAACACTTCAATGTCATAATCGCCTACAATATTAATATCATATAAAAAAATTCTACTCATCATCCCTATACTACACAGTACTACACATAATTTATTTTTATTCTTTTTTGTTACCAAATGTGTGATGTATGGATGATGAGTAAAAGAATTCATTTAGTTTAACAAGAATAAAACAAAAAATAAAATAAAAAATATATCAACATGATATAGGCAATGAAGATTGAAGAAGTCACCTTGCATGCATGCATATTGCATTTCATGACCAAAACAATTAGTGTCATAATTATTAAGTAAAATGATTTAGATTTTTTTAACATATTAATCAAACAAAATATACCTAAATAACCACATGATATGATACAACTAATTATGCCCAAATTAATATATATTTGTGAATCTCGAAATAAATAATTTTACTAAATAAATAATTAACGGAATGGATCATATTGGATTTCAGATCGAACATCAATATTCCAAACACAATTTATATGTACTGCCTTCCTAGCCTTTGAAATTTAATTACTAATTTTGCTTTCACATTTTGTCCTATTAATTAATTAATTTTTGTAGCCTAACAGCTTGTTGGTACTGTTTCAGTCTCTAATTGGCATGGAGTCTAGCTAGGTAATACCATAGGGTTTAAACTTAAACACACACACCTTATATTACTTTGTGCCATTGAAACTCGAAAGAATAATAATAGATGAGTGGTTCTACTCTGCGGCTTGTATGTAATTATTTTGTGTGTCGCCTAGTATTATAAATTGTACTTTTTTTTCAAATATTTTTTAAATATATTTAAATTAAACATTTTTAAAAAATAAAAAAATATATCAATACACTAATAATTATTTTTTTAATCATTAAATAAAAAAAATTAAAAAAATATTAGATGCATGAACAATTAAAATAAAGTGATATAATAATATTACTGATCATAATAAATTTACCATTAACAATAATATAAATCTACTACTGCATCATGCACCAATGCACGTACGTGGCCTTGCTAGCTAGCTAGCTAGCTAATATGAAAAATAATTGATTTCGTTTGCATTGAAGTTGGTGAATGGAAAATTAAAAAAGATATATAAATATATTAAACACTTGCTTTTTCTTTGTAATTTTGAACTTGACACGCAACTCTCATCTTTTGACGCTCCCATAATAAATGTTCAGAGGATAGATTAATATACCGCATGCTCCACTCGATCCGATGAAAAAAAATAAAAAAAGAAATCTTTTGAAATATATAAGATTAATAATATACGGCTCCAGCATGCAGATCAGACTGACCCAATCAAGTAGGAAGGGCGCCATGCATGGCTAGCCCCTCCTAGTCCTAGGGATAGAGAACCGGTCGATCGGTTCGAACTTTTGGTAGATTAAAAAATTCGGTTCGGTCCAAAATCTTCCACCAAAACTAACCAAACCGACTGATTACACCCTTAATACCTGCAATACGTTCAACTGGCATCCATTTGAATAAGAGCCTAGGGAACCATCCCCAAGGAAAGAACTATTGGCGACTAACGAGGAGACTCTTCATAGTGGGCAAAAAGGCGAGCAAATTAAGACATGATCATAAGGGATCCATTTGAAGTAAGGTGATTAAGAATAAGCTTGACAAAGCACATTGTAAGGTGCTAGGGATAGAATTCAGGAGTCATACTCGAATCAAAATCAAAATCGACTGAATTCATTAAAGATCATGATTCGTGGAGATGAATCTGTAACAGGTCCTAAAGGGAGCTCCTTCATGCAGTGGAGAAGAGTGGCAGAAGGGAGTGTGAAGCGGCGGAAAGGGTTAGGGATGAGACCCTAACCCACATGCAGTGTACTTGTCGAAGGAACTAGTCTAAAGTGATGAAGTGAAGTCTTCCGTATACATGGGAGGCTTCTGGATTCCAAAGGGGGATGTTGGGCGTGGGCCGGGCTTGGGCTAAGTCTAATAGGGCTTATTTACTTAGTTGCTTTATTTTATGTTAAGGGACAACAAGAAGTGGGCCGCAGGGTATCTGGGCTATTATCTTTCTTTTCTTTACATTTGTTAAGTTGCTTTAGTTATAGTCTTGGGTCGCATTTGTACAAGGTTGAGACCTTTTTTCCTATATTTGTAAGACTCTAGCATATATTCTCACCGTAGCTACGAAAAAGAGCCATCTGGAAAGTAATGTAAACCTAGTTCTTTTTTCTTCTTCTCTGTTTTCTCACCCCTTCTTTGGAGGCACTCCCCTCGAAGTGAGCTCTTTCCTGTGTGCGTGTGTGAATCATTTTTGTCTTGATGTGTTACAAGTGGTATCCAGAGCTACTGATTACTAGCACCGTTACATTGACATGGATAAGGAGACAAGACTCAACCAGCTACAAAATGGGCTCACTACCCTAAAAAAATCTTTAGAAAACCTGTACAATGATCTTAAAAAAGCTTATGACGCTAAGTTTTCACACTTTGATACCGAAATGGCTACTCTCAAAAGGCATAATGAAGTGATAGTACAACAGCTAGTTGTTTTGACAGCAGAGATGCATAAAAGAAATCCTCATGTCAAACCTAGAGACTCGTCCTCAAGTGACCAAATGAGGGAAGAAGCTGAATATATGCAGCTGCACCAGCCTTTTCAGCAACCTTTTTAGTAGTAACAGTACCCGCAGCAGTAACCCCATCAAAACTAGCAGCTTCATCGGCAAAATATTGGCGATGTGCAGGCTTGGACAGTGAGGTTAGACTTTCCCATTTTCAATGGGGAAGACCCTGTAGGTTGGATTTACAAAGTTCATCAATTTTTCCATTTTCACAACATAATACCACATCAAAGACTAAGGCTTGCCTCTTTTCACACAGAGGGCAAAGCCCTCATTTGGTTTCAAGAAATGTAAGAAACAGTCCAGTTTAGGGATTGGGACACATTCACTAAGGCCCTGTTGATTAGATTCGAGCCAAATGCATATGACGACCCAATGGAAGCCCTCACTGGATTAAGGCAAACTAGTACTATAGAGGACTATCAAGCAATGTTTGAAACATTGTCTAACAAATTAATAGGGTTTTCTGACACATACAAGTTAAGTTATTTTTTGAGCGAGCTAAAAGATAAGATCCGGTTAACAGTAAGAATGTTTAACCCCACCAACCTTACCACAGCATATAGCCTAACCAAAATTCAAGAAGAAAATGTGAACTTAACCAAAAGAAACCCCATATCAAGCCTACTATACTCATCTGACCCAAGCATTTTGAAAACACCATCCTCCCACCATACAGAACCAACCAAGACCAACCAAAACAAACCAAATTTTTCCATCCACAAAATAACTCAAAACCAAATGAAAGAGAGGAGGGAGAAAGAGTTGTGTTAGCATTGTGATACCAAGTGGGTTCCGAGCCATAGATGCCAAAATCTCAAACTTTATTTACAAGAAGAAGTGTTGTTGGATAGTGATTACAGTGAGCCCCCTGTGGAGGAAATCTGTTACCAAAATGATGCCACTCAAGTAATTTTCGAAACCACTATTACCCCATCTAACACTAAAATATCACTACATGCAATTATCGGATCACATAACCCACGAACCATGAGGGTAAAAGGGAGAATTGGAAACCAGTGGGTCACTGTATTGATTGACAGCGGATCCACTCATAATTGTTTGGACCCGGCTATCATTAAGATGTCCAACTTACCTATAAATGACATAGGAAGATTCAAAGTGAGGGTTGCTAATGGGGATCTCATCCCAAGTGAGGGAAAATGCAAGGATTTGAGACTCTTAATTCAGGGCACTACCTTTCTCTTAGAAGTACAAGTTCTGGTATTGGCAGTTTGTGATATGGTGTTGGGTGTCAAATGGCTAAGGGAGCTCTATTTTATGGGGTTTTAAAAAGTTGTGCATTAAATTATTCTATGAGGGAAAAGAGGACATTTTGCAGGGCCTTACAGTAGTACAAGTGATAGAAGAAGGGTCATTATACAGAAGTGACAAACTGGAAAATAAGGGAGTCATTCTGCAGCTCTTAGAAGGGGACATTGAAACGGACCAACAAGCTGAAGAGGGCATTCCAGCAAATATTTAGGCTCGTTTGGGCTATTTTGATGATGTATTCTCCGAGCCAAAAGGGTTACCACCTCCATGTACCCATGAACACGCAATAAACATTATACCAAACACCAAATCCATTTCCATAAGGCCCTATCGTTACCCCTACTATCAAAAAAATGAGATTGAGAAGATAGTTCAAGAACTCTTGAAGATGAGGGTCATTCAACTTATTAAAAGCCCTTACTCTTCCCCCGTCCTGCTGGTTCGAAAAGTCGATGGAGCTTGGCAATTATGAGTGGACTGTTGGGGGCTGAACAGTGTTACCATCAAGAATAAGTTTCCCATCCTGGTGGTGGAAGAATTAATGAATGAGCTGCAACGGCCCATTATCTTTTCAAAACTGGATTTGAGGTCTAGTTACCATCAAATCCGTGTTAAGCCCAACAATACCCCCCCTAAAACAGCTTTTAGAACTCATGAAGAGCACTATGAGTTCCTAGTAATGCACGTCGGACTTACTAACACACCCTCCACTTTTCAAAGCCTTATGAATGAGGTATTTCTCTCATTTCTACGAAAAGTTATACTTGTTCTTTTTACAATATTCTTGTGTATAGCAGATCTAAAATGGAGCATGTTGTCCACCTAAAGCTCACTCTTGAGACGCTGAGACAGCACTCGTTGTTTACAAAACAATCTAAGTGCCACTTTGGTTGCAAGTAGATAGCCTACCTAGGCCATTTAATCTCAACTAGAGGTGTGAAGGCGGACCCCGAGAAACTCAAAGCTATGATGGAATGGCCCTTACCAAAGTCCCTAAAGGCATTGAGGGGATTTTTGGGATTAATGGGCTACTACTGGAGATTCATTAGAGGGTATGGAGCAATTGCAGCCCCTCTAACAAGAATGCTAAAGAAGGATGGTTTTTGTTGGAGCGAGGAAGCTAAGGTGCCATTCCACAAGTTGAAGGAAGCGGTGACCCAACTCCCAATTTTGGCACTACTAGATTTCACCATGCCCTTCATGGTTGAGTGTGATGCATCCGGCACCGCCGTGGGGGCTATTTTGATGCAATAGGGCAAACCTATAGCTTATTACAGCCAAGCTCTAAAGGGCAGGACACTTTCTATGTCCACATATGAGAATGAACTTTTTGCCCTTGTCTTAGCAATGTTGAAATAGAGGCCTTGCTTGCTAGGAAGAACCTTTGTGGTGAGAACAGACCAACAAAGTCTTAAACACTTGCTGGATTAAAAGATTGAAATGCCAATGCAGCAAAGGTGGATTACAAAGCTTCTCGGCTATGATTTTGTCGTGGAATATAAGCAGAAATCTGAAAACAGAGTTGTTGATGCTCTGTCCAGAATGGAGAAAACTAAAGAAATGACACTTATGTTGATTACGTTTCCTAGTGTGGAGTGGGTCGGGGAGTTGAAACAAGCTTATGGTTCGGATGCACACTTGCAAACACTCCTAGAGAGCTACAACAAGGGCAACTTCAATCGACGCTACACCATAAGAGAGGGGTTGCTTCTTTACAAAAACAGATTATACATTCCCAACAATGAAGACTTCAAGAACAGGCTAATGGAACTCTCAGACAACAGCCCATGGGGGGCCACTCGGGGTATGACAAATCAGTCCACAAAATGCGAAGGGATTTTTACTGGCCCGGGATGAAAAAGGATCTCAAAAGGTTCATTAGGGCCTGTGATCTTTGTCAAAGAGTGAAATCAGATAATTCACTGCCCAGTGGATTACTACAGCCCTTATCATTCCCTCTCAACTATAGACACATATAACAATGGATTTTATAGATGGCCTCCCAAACTCTCAAGGCTATAATAGCCTCTGGATTGTAGTAGCTCGCTTAACGAAATACAGTCATTTTGTCCCATTGAAGTACCCCTACACTGCCAAGATAGTGGTTGAATTATTTCTCAAGCACATGTTTAAACTACACAGACTGCCAACATCAATCGTGTCGGACAGGGACAACACATTTACAAGCCAATTTTGGCAGGATCTCTTTTCTCTACAAGGAGTTCAAATGGACTTAAGCACGGCCTATCACCTGCAAACAGATGGGCAGACCGAGGCTGTCAACAAGATAGTGTAGAATTATCTATGGTGTTTCACTTATGACAGACAAAAGGATTGAGTACTCTGGATTTCTCTTGCTGAGTGGTGGTATAACTCCACTCAACATCTATTTACAAAATTGACACCCTTTGAGGCACTTTATGGCTACCCCCCACCTCGAATTCTAGACTATATTCCTAGGACAGCCTGAGTCGACTCAGTTGACCAGACACTACGCAACAAGGATCAAATCACAAGGCTCCTCAAACACAACATCCAACAAGCACAAAACCGAATGAAAAAATATTCGGATCTGTAAAGGAAAGAACAGAGCTTTGAAGTTGGAGAATCAGTATACCTCAAGCTACAGCCTTATCGGCAGATCAGTGTAGCTGAACGTCGAAGCCTCAAACTCGCACACAGGTTCTATGGACCCGTCAGAATTTTATAACATATTGGCAGTGTCGCCTATAAGCTGGATCTTCCACTATTTTCACAAATCCATCCAACAGTGCATGTTTCTTAACTTAAAAAGAAACTAAGTTCGAAGATTGCTACACTTCAAATCTTACCACCAGCCGATGATCACGACGTCCTCTACCCTGAGCCAGAAGAAATAATTAATCGGAGAATGAGAAAAGTGGGGAACAAAGCGGTGCTGGAACTACATACCCGTTGGCAAGGTTAGGAGGTAGCGAACGCTACTTGGGAAACTTACTCATGACTTAAGGATGGCTTCCCACACCCTATGGGCAAGGTGTTCTAAAGAGAGGGATATGTTACAGGTCTCGAAGGGAGCTCCTTCATGCAGTGGAGAATAGGGGCAGAAGGGAGTGTGAAGCTGCGGAAAGGGTTAGGGATGAAACCCTAACCCACGTGCAGTGTACTTGTCAAAGGAAAGTCTGAAGTGATGAAGTGAAGACTTTCGTGTACTTGGGAGGCATCTGGATTCCAAAGGGGATGTTGGGCGTGGGCTGGGCTTGGGCCAAGTCTAACAGGGCTTTTTTACTTAGTTGCTTTATTTTATGTTAAGGGACAACAAGAAGTGGGCCACAGGGTATCTGGGCTATTATCTTTTTTTTCTTTACTTTTGTTAAGTTGCTTTAGTTATAGTCTTGGGTCACGTATGTACAAGGCTGAGGCCTTTTTTCCTATGTTTGGAAGACTCTAGCATATATGCTCACAGTAATTATGAAAAAGAGCCATCTGGAAACTAATGAAAACCTAGTTCCTTTTGCTTCTTCTCTGTTTTCTCACCCTTCTCTAGAGGCGCTCCCCTCAAAGTGAGCTTTTCCCTATGTGTGTGAATCATTTTCGTCTTGGTGTGTTACAATATCCGGACAAGATACCCATTCTAGATTGGTGCTATCCATGGTAGAATCGGTCGTTATAATGGCCGGGTGGCTAGGTATGTTTTTGGGGCTCTCTCTAGTTACAGGTCAATTGAACGTGTTACAAGCATCGCTGAAAATTACATCAACATGATAATGGACCAGTGTCTTTAGGTGCTGTTGATCAAGATATCAACATCATGTATCCTTGCAACAACAATGTCTAAAAAAAACAAATTAGAAATCATGTTATATATCTTCATATGGAATTCATCTTTCTAACAAATGATAATCATTTAAATATAAAACTTCTTAAATATATTATTTCAACTAATAAATTGAAAGATGAATATTAAACAATAGTATTTTACAGGAAAATAACATATAAATAGCTCAAATTAAGACTTTCGATTTCAATTTAAGGATACCAGTTGGCCCATTTTTTCAGAACAAAAAGTTTCGAACCTTGTTATCTCCCAATCATTCATGCATGCATTCATTTATAATAACATGCGTGTATAAAGAAGAAGATGACGATATATTAACATAGATTTTGTGAATAAGTAGTACTTCACCTTAACGTGAAAGTTAGAATTTGAGTGTCTTTATTTAGTACTTGTGTATACAAAAGTACCCCAACTAGTGGGATTTGATAGAGATACAAATAAATGGTAGAGAAAGAAATAAAGTCACATATGATACTGATTATATCCAATATTAATGAGTATCTGCATATATATATATATATATATATATAATTATATGAAGATGAGGCCGTGCATATTTGGGAAATGAGTAATTATTAATTAGATGAGTAGTACTATTCTAAGGCCTCTACATCATATACTATACATATCAAATTATGTCATGTGTGGATCGGATGGTATATGTAGTGTAGATGCATTAAAATAGCATTACTCTTATTAGATATTTAAGCAATATGAATATATACATCATCCTATCATAGGATGCATGTCAATTTCAATAATAATTAAAGTTTTTACATAAATAATTTTAATTACAATATGACATTATAATAGAATATGATCAGTACCATGTCATCCGTATTAATTTGGAGTACCTAATAATTAGTTTTCCTTATGGAACATTGTTCTGCAAAATTTCCTGGTCCTGATCATTCACAGAAGTTGAAGTCTGCATAATGGCGGGCTGAGAGCATTGGCATTAGATTAGTCATCCCAATTTTCAAAATTTGAAGAATATGTAACTTTTTAACTTTTAACTAATCACTTAACACTTAAAATCTACATTGGATTAGTCATCACATTCTCGATAATAAAAAATATTATTATCTTTTATTATTTATATTTCTTTAATTAATTTGTATTTTTTAATTACTTTTTTATTTTATTTTCATAATTTTCAATAACCTCCAACAATCATATTCATTTTTATTTTCACAGTCTAACAATCTATAATATAATAATCTCATATGTACATAGATGGTAAAATCTCATATGTACAATCCATAAAAATTCCATATCTATAATATAATAATTTCAAAATATAACAAAATAACATATGAGAAAGAGGGAAGAATGAGAGAAACAGGGAGAAGGAGAACGCGGGAGCGAAAGAGGGAAGAAGAAGAGCCGCGAGAAGGGTGTCAAAATATAATAAAAAATATAGATTTAGACTTGCTACATTATATTTTTTATTTGAAAAGCATGATAGAATTACTGTAACTCATATTTTAGATGAAATCAATTTAACTAATTCAATGTAGGCCAAATGTAAATGATATTAGCTAAATTTAAAGATGAAAAGACATTTAGCTAAGCCAATATTGCCAATGCTCGGTGTGATATGGTCAAGTGATTTAATATATAACGGGAAATGATATGCTTATAACTCTTTTTATTAGTACTTTTTGTGCAACCATATTTTACAACAACTCTATTTTAAATGGAGGGTAGTTATATAAATTGAAGTTGTTGATTATACCGTGAATTGTAAAAGAGTTGTAATTAAGTGTATCATATAACTTAAACAAATCATGATATATACTAATTATGTCATTTTGTTTCTTCTCACCTAATTTACACTTAAAACAATATTATAAACAAGATGGGATTAATTAGCTTTAAACTCTGCGCGCTCTTTAAGTAATTAATAAGCTTAATTAACAGCTTTTATTCATTAACAAACATATGGTATAAATTTTCACTACAACATAATAGGCCTTTTTCCACCAATTTGTTTTCCAAGACAAACGCTAGTGGGAAATACTTACTTGATGCCACAAAATGGGTCTGTGACATAATAAATTACTTTTTGCATCGACATCACTACGATCCAGTTTAATTGGTTGTAATAAGTGTCTTTTCCCACGAAAAGAACTCGCCGGAAAAGAAAATGCCCAAATATCACTACAACAAATATCATTTTTTGTCGGGAGTGATACTCGTGGGAAAATGCATATCTTTAGTGGGAAAAAACTTTTTCCCATCAATTTATTCCGTGGCAGACTCGTGGCATATAATTGGTGAAGAAATGGTCTTTTCCCACCAACATCACAAGGTTGTGGGAAAAGCATTCTTTTTCCCACGATCATCGTGGCGGTAAAATTTTTTTTTTTCGTGACAAATAAGATCTCATATAGTATGATGTGGTGGGAAATACCATCATTCTCCACGGGAAGATTCGTGGCAAAAAAGTGTTTACCCATAACATTTATTCGTGGCAAAAAGTGTTTACCCATGACATTTATTCATGGAAGTAGTATTTTTGCCAGAATTAAGTTTGGTGGAAATTAGTATTTCCCACCAAATATTGACAGTTGGAAAAATGTACTTATCACTGCTACGTTTGGTCGCAAATGTACATTTCCCATAAAGACAAGTCGTGGATAGTACTAATTCCTCATGAAGTGGCTTCGTCGCAAAAAATAACAATAGACCACGATACTACTTTATCGCGGGAGTGAGACTCGTGGGAAAAGATGCATTATTAGTAGAAAGTAGACTATTTCCCACCAATGTCAGTTGGTGGGGGAAAATTAAGTATCACAACTAAGTTTGGTCAATAATGTGCATTTCCTCATGAAATTCCTTCGTCGCAAAAAGTGATAATAACCATTATTACCCATGAAAAGCATTCATGGGAAAATAGTTATTTTCATAACAAATTTTTGTGGGAAATATTTATTTTCCACCAACAACCAAGAAATATTACAAAGAAAAGCAATTTTTCCCAAGAAAAAATGTGGACAAAACCTTGGTGGGAATAGATTCTCTCTCATTTCACGCGGTAAAATTGCTGACCTCCTCATACCAAAATCTACCAAATTGAAGGTGAAATCTCTGGTGTTTTCTCACATTTGTTGGCCACATCCCGTAACTGATGCTTGTGGATTGAGTAAATTAGGGCTTTGGGAGAGAATTTTATAGAGATCTCTACAAGGAGTCCCAAGTTTTCTTGGGAATTTTGCAAATCATCCTTGTCAGCGTCCACCAGTTGGAGGGACTCCCACGACTTGCATCCACCACGTTCAACCCCAGAAACATCGGTGGAGCTTCCAACCTGACGTCGTGGATCGTATTTCCTATGGTTGGACCCGAGCTCCTACGAAGAAGGAACATGGCGTCGCCTCACTGCGTCCCTCCATGGATTCCAACCTGAGACACTTTACAAGGATCGAGCAAAGGGGTTCGCACGGTTCTCGGTCAGAGTTGTCCATGGACTCGTCTATGGCGTCACCACTCTCGCAGGTCCTCTCTCTCGCACTCTGAATAGTTTGTATAAGGGTTAGTTCTCTGTTTTGCGTTTCAATAATCTTCATGTATGGTTTTAGTTGCTTTTAATTTGGAATTACAGATAGGACTCATATGCTTTGTTTAGATTTTGGTCAAAAATGAAAGAGAAAAACAAAAACAACCAATGGTGGGAAGAGCACACAGATAAATAAACTTTGTTCCCCAACTCAAACACAGAAGGAGCAACAAAGCAAGATAAGAGATTGAGATCGATCTTGAGATTAGAAAACCAAGAGCAACAACACAATCTTACGCACACAACTGCAATAGCAAAAGAAAATAATTTCTTCTAATCCTACCCATGTATTCTCGCTTTTTTTTTTTATATATAGGTAAAATTTTTAACAAAGCAAGGTAATGTATTCTCGATGTTAATGCAATAACAAGCATCTATCTCCCATTGTTATAGCACTTGCCACCAGTCTTGTAGTTAAAAATAGATGATGTAGGCCAAAATAAACTCCCATAACAGTGACATATCATATATATTACATACAGATTAAAAGAAAGATAGTAACTGCAGTATAAACACCATTCTAGTGCATAGAAGAATAATAATGTGTTTACATACAGCTATTATGCTCAAGCTGAAAGTCTTGCTCTAAGTTCTGTTGCAACAGCATCAATGAACTCTTCAATATTCAGATAGTAATCCCTATTGGCCCTACACGATGTGTAATGGTATATCACCACCATGGAAATAGAAACTAATCTTAAATAGAACATTGACCTCCTCTACACACACTTACTTAGGACCGGAAATAAGAATAGCTAGATCCTTGGTCATCTTCCCAGATTCCACAGCTCCAACACAAGCAGCTTCTACTTTCTCAGTGAAATCCACTTCATGGCATTCCCATCCAGCTTTGCCCTGTCAACCAAAACATTGTTAGATCCTTGTACAGCAAATGTTTACTCTACATAAGTAATTAATACTCATCCTTTCTTTTCCCCTTGTGAAACTTGCAATATGCATAGTAGTTGAAGTATCTATTGCAGAACCCAAGTCTGCAGATCAACAAAACCATATCATATACCTGTGTGCAAGCCCTCGCGACCTAGCAAATATTTATAAGTAATTGTAGTTAAATATTATTTTATAAACTGAGTTGTAACACAAGTTAATTCTGGAAATAAAAAAAAAATATTGTACAAAACATGCATATATGCTCTTGTAGAGGAACCTGAATATTGGCATACGTACCCTTAATTATAATATTTTGTCCATTCTCTAAAAAGAGTTTTGCTACGTACAAGCAAGTTTTCATACCAATCCGCGTATTAATGTTGTTTCCTTCATATTCTAAATTCAAATTAACATTATTTTCAATAAAATCTACTTTCTGGCCAATCATATTGAATGGGTGCACGTATTAGTACTCAAAATCGCTTACAATTAGATTTTTCCTCCGAGAATACGTCTCTGCCTCTCATCTCACTCTCTTGCCCTCTCCCTGCTTCCACGTCCTAGTGATTGTGCAAAGTCAAAATACAACATTGACAGACGGACATACATACATGACTTCCTCGCAACGTACGTAATTGTTTCATCAGCAGTACAACTATATATATATATATATATATACTAGCAGTGGGGCAATGTGCAAGGCACATTTGCCCAGTTGAATGAAAAACAAGTTGTTTTGTAAAATATAAACATGCTTTGTGTAAAAAAAAAAATTAAAAAAAATAAAAAAATAAAAAAAATAATAAAAAAAAACCTAATCATAAGCAAAATAAGTGGTATATGGAGAATCTTTTATGAAGTCTATTGTTGTACCTAACAAGTAAAAATAGATGTGGAGAATCTATGTGACGATGACAGGACTTCATTGCATAAATCGAAGCAATCCAACTGAAGAAAATAAAAAATGAGAAGTGGTAAAATGAAATTTAAAATTAGCAAAATCAAAGCATGGTCTTGGGTGCAGAATAGAAAATTCTAAATCAACCTTAATGGAGTGAAAAATAATATGTATCAATAGAGAAAAACACATTATAGTTAGAAAACGAAAAAGAACCTAATCATAAAATTCTGAGTCCATTCTTCCAAAGTAGCAGTCTATATGTAAAGCTACAAAAACTCCTACGGAAATTGCGAACCTTTTCATGTATTCAATGCTCAGATATTACAAATTTCATACCAGAAAGGAAAATGTACGTCTGCACCAAGATTGCCTTCATTTCAATAACAAATCCCTCTCTCTCGTCTGTCTCTCACTCACTACAGCCACCGCCTCAGACAAACAGAGCCCATTCCCAAGATCGTCAAGAAACCCGTCATTTCAACGTAATCTTAGCCTCCACATGCTTGTATAAAAAAGATTCACACCATCATGCACAATATAAATTACAGAGAAAATTGAAAGCAGATAATATAAACTAACTTGCAGAGAAAAAGAGAGACCTTTTGGGTTTGGTAAAGTGCAGGGAAACAAGAAATTATTGCTGCTGTGAGAAAGAGAGAGAGAGAACTTCAGAAGAATCTGTGAAAGAGAGAACCACAACAGAAATCAACGATTTTACACTAAAATGTAAAAGATACCAGGAAGAGAGACTAGAAATATGCGAGAATCCAACCCTGCTATGAAAGATCAAACTCAGCAGAACATAAAGTAAAATAGTCGGGCTCAACCGGAAAGCAGAACACAAGAGTCAGAGCACAACCCTGATGTGGAGTGACTTGCAATGCACATTTTTCTATTGACTAATATCCACAAAATGTAAAAATAATATGTTTTTTTAAATAAAATTAATTAGTCAATAATTTAATGCACAGGAGCAGAAAAATAAATTTTAACAAACATCATAATGATAACAAAATGTTATAGTAATATGAGTAATATGAAAATTAAAAGATTTTAGATATTCTAGTATTAGGTTTTTTAGCAAAATATATGAATTGTAGAATTCAACCATACTACTCAATGATCCAAGAAGCACTAAAAAAATACAGAGTCTTTTATTTCTATATTGTTCTCATATTTTTTCATCATTAAAGTAAGTCTCTTCTATTTTGGAAACTCCAAAAATATTATAATGGTAGAAAATGATTTTATTTAAATGAATTTAGTTAATTAAGAATATTACGAGATTTAAATTATATTAAAAATTCTAATTATTTATATGATTTTACTCTTTTAAAAATATTTAACAAAACTCTATTATTTATTTAATGATGAAATATTAGTATTTTATAAATGAAAGTTGAATTTATATTTTAATTATCTATTTTAAGTTAGTTTATTTTTAATGTTTTAACCTCCACCCACTGTTGGATCAATTCTGGAGATTCAAGATGAAGAGTTGAGATTTAAAATCTCAAATCCTAACTTTTTCCTTCATTTTTCCCTCTTCCCTCTCTCTCCTCCCTCCCTCCAGCTGCACGCCCCTCTCTCTCGATCTCTTCTCCTCGGCTCCGCCCAGCGCAACCGGCCGCCGCTACAACGCCACCACCAAGCCTAGTCACCTGCGACCTTCCCCACGCCGATCTCGTCCCCACAGACCTCTCTCTTTCCCCCCGCAACAGGCCGAAACTCGTAGCCCTCTCTCTTCCTCTATACGCACGAGTTTTTCCCTGTAGCGCCGCCGTTAGCCACCCCTACGGCACCGCACCACCACCACCAGCCCGCCAAGCTCATCCCCACAGACCTCTCTCTCTCCCGCCGAA